>QTSX02006418.1:0-573981 GCA_014839935.2 Entomophthora muscae
CCATTGATGCAATTTTGATATGGCCTTCAAATATTGATATGTGCAAAGATTTAGTTGGTTTTGCTTTCAATTTTGGGAATTCCTTGCCTTCCACAAATGGGTCTGGCTCAATATCCACCCATTCCAGATCATCATACCTGTCTGTGAATGATCCTGGTATGACCTCATCCAAACCTGACCCCCTTTGCCCCTCTGTCTACCTAATGAGTGATCATTGACCCTTGTCTACTATTTAAGTAGAATCATTTCTCCTAATAAAGACAAGTTTATCCACATTTGTGTTGGCTTTAATATCCTTCAAGCATTTTCCTTTCCTTTTTGGAAAAAGGAATTTCACATCTTGTATTCCAGGAAATTAAGGTATGTGCCCTTAATTTTGCCCTGAAGGCCAACCCAAGGCTAGCTTTGAACCTCAAATATTTGGTTATAAAGATTTCCCGCTGTGTCCTCCTGGATGTCGTCCCCAGGAGCCAAACACAACACAGAGTTTGCAGGGGTAGCCCACTTGTGTAAAATTTTTCTGGGTGCTTTGAATCCAGAGGTTGGCATTTTCACAGTGCAGTCCTGAGAAGGTTCCGATTCTGCTGAGCAGAGACACTGAAATACAATGTTGGGTATTTTGGGAATATATTGAGTTGGATGTGGGTTAAGGACTCCTTGTGTACTGAGGAAGTTGTGCTGTTTGATTGTTATGTGGATGATGTTGAAGACAGTGTATCCCATAAGGACGCTCTGACCTTCTTTGTATCTTCCCCTGCCAGTGGGGAGTGCTATCTGCTGGGTTCTTTTCTTTGGAGGGATTTTTCTTTAAGTTGTGTAGGTGTAGATAACCTACCTGTGCTACTAATGTCGAGTATATACTTCTTAGAAGTATATGAAACAGGATAAAGGGAAAAATCAAGAAGAGAAGGATACTTTTATTTGTTAAGAATTTTGAGGATTATATAGTATCCTGAGAATCCACATGCTGTCCATGTATGTCATGACAGTCATGGGGCTTACCCAAGTAATATTCCATTTAAGATTTGAAAGCTTTCATCACTGTATAAGATGGGTGGTTGATAATAGTGCCACTGACCTAATGCTCACTTGGGAAATTACTTCCCTGAGAGGGAGTAATTGTAGATTTTGCAACAATATATTATATTTAATTTTATATATGTGACTGGACAGGGAAGCCACCTAGTATAAAATAACCATACATAGATCAATAAAGTATATCTCTCAATAACAGAAATATTTACACAATGTATAGATGCGATAAAAGAAACATTGATCTCTTATAAATGATTTTATAAGTAAAATTTAGTTTGAAAGCACATATTTATTTCAGCTTTAAAGGGAGCTATACTAGAAGTAAAGATGCTGATTGAAAAGAAGGGAGTTATTTTTTGAATATTATATGAAACCAATACCTCGATCATTTTAAAAATTGCAGCACACCAGAACGGTTCATAAAAAAGTATTTCAGTGATTATAAACCTTTGTAAAGATTTAGTTTTGCTATGAAAAGACAAGCTTAAACTAATATGACATCTTACACAAACCTTACCGTAGTTTTCTATTGCTTGAATATTTTGGAATTTATGTCCAGGCAATAAAGATTTCTTCAGCACGGGCTGGGATAATACTTGGGGTATTGGAGATTACGCTAACAAAAAAGCAGAAGCTTTTAAATATATTAAACTTTATTGATAACTAAAGTAAAGACCTGTTAATTCCAGATAGTATATAAAAACTTAATAATGATTCTATCCACAAACGATTAAGTATTCAAACTCTGGATTTACAAAAAAAGATGAGTAAACAACCTGGATTTAAAGAATTTTTTAAGGGATGTAAATTTTATGGTATAATAAGTCTTCAATCCCAACATGATATTCAAAACCCCACCAAGAGATTATATATTTTAGATAAAATCAATAAAAAATAAGCACACTTCAATTGGGTAATACAGAATATCTGGATAATTCGGGGATTTTTTATTTGTCTTGTAGAGTGGATATAGAAGTTCTATTACCGCTTTCATCTTTGAGATTTTTATGAGATTAAACTGGTTTATAAAATATTCGAAGTAATAAATAATATATAATTAAAAAATGGGCCATTAAATTTTGTATTTTATTTTTAGGATAATCTGCTTGCTCTAGTAGCTGATCACAATAAGCGCGCGTCGTTAAGCAAGCAGCCAAGCCTTAAAAGTATATTGTGGCAAAAGGGCGGGCTGCAGTCGATGGGCTACTTTTAGGGAAATTGTGCTCTTTATGCATTTTAGGCACATGAATCGCTAGAGGGCTAAGATATACACCAGTAAGTATTTTAGTCTGCCACGAGCAAACACCACTCTTGGTAAAACAGCCACCGCCGGAGTAAGTAATTGCATCGATCTCTTTAAGGCAAGCGAATATAGCAGAACCTGTTTGCTTCCGTAGCATTAGCGGCACCTTTAGCAGCAAACAAACTGCTGCGTGGGACACCCACAAGCACAGGAAACAAGGACACAAGAAGCAGAACCACACGAGAATGTCCCACACAGGAAACAGAACAAAACGAGAATGAACCACACACCAGAACACAGACACCCGAAACATGAAACATAAGGACACCCGAAACACAAGGACATAATAACCAGACTAGACACCAAAAGAACCTAGAATCACAAAGATTCCAGGGCACTAAAGATGCTGAAAATGTTTCAAATAGTTAGTAATCGATACAAATATACAAGTACCAAAACAACAGGGCAGTGGAGGAGGCGGCGACCAGGATCATACATTAAGGTGATGGATGAGGGCCAGGAGCACAGCTCAGGTGGCGGAGGAGGACTAGGCGGAACGAGAGCAGCACAAGAAAGGCTGGCAAGGTAATAGAAGTTGAGGGTTTAAGTAAACCTAATATATAGTATTTCGGATCCAAGCTGAGCATGATTTATCTTAGCTTTTGATGCCATCTAAAGCTATGTGTTGCGGTTGCGTCATTTCATTGTACAGGGTTACATTTCTCTCTCAACATCCAATGTCAAATAACTGTCATGTTGCTTAGCAACAGCTGACACATGACGGAATGTGAACGTTTAAAATAAGCAACCCTTAAACCAAAAAATCTAGATTTTTAATGCAAATTAAACCATGCCAATCAGATGCTGAATACTTCCCCTTAATCAATCATTGAAATAATTAAAATGGCTTAACTTTGTTCTGCGCACCATTTTTATGGTTTTATTGTTTAGATATAATTCGACTTCTATTGGGATTTTGTTGTTAATTTAAGTGGGTTGATACAAATTTTTAGATGAAAATCGAAGTTAATTGACCACAAAAGAGTAAACTTTAGATATTTTATCTCAGCTCTACTATAATAAACCAAACTACATAAATTTGTTTAAGCGAACAAACTTGGTATTGGTTTATTAAAAAATACATATGCCTTAAACTATACACTCCATTATTTTAGGGCATTCCCTTGTTGATAATGATAAAATCGACTTATGCCAAACCTAGTGATCAATTTTAAAAAACTACATCAGCACAATTTGATTTAAGAAACTCGTATTTCAAAAAAACATCATAAACATTTTATAATCAAAATGACTCAACTTTGATATTAAATTCTTAACCAATTTCTGAAGCGACATGTTAGAATAGCTTTTTTAACCTTCCGACTCTACATAAAATTAAAACACTTTAACATTTTATTAAACATTATCACTTCAATAATGATCAAATGTCGCTCATTGCTAAGCAAACCATTAAATGCTTAATAAAACTAAGTAAGTGGTGAGGCTTTATAACTTTCCATCTTATAAAATTATTTCCTACCATCCAGAACAGACTTTACATTGTCTACCGGATCACATCATACCCGTTATGATTAGAAAACAGCTACTTCATGCCTTAAAGGTTAAATTTTTTGTTGAGTCATCAAAAACAGTGGAATTTCAATCATTCCATGCATGATTTTGATAAGAATTCATGAGATTGATCGGTAATAGATAAATTGTATCCAAACATAAATCTCCGTGGAAATCTAAATAAGAGAATGTAATAGTTGATTAGCATATACATATATAAACTTAAGCTATAGTAAAAAATAGCAATACTTATTTAACTTTGATTAGTTTTCTTAAGTAACCCGTGTTAATTAGGAATATTTAAAAATACTTCAAAATTATAAGTTGTTTTGTAGATGACTGTAATTATTCACTTCAATTACTTTAGGAAGGAGCCGATATTCAAAATTTTATAATCATAGCCCAACCACCTGTAAATAATCAAATTATAAAAGCTCTACTCTTAAAACCTTAGAAGTCCAGATACATAAATTAAATTAAAGCAGACATTTCATCACAGAAGTACATGTTTAATGAGACCTAAATTGCATTATTGATTTTCTATCAGTATCAGCCCTCCCAGTTTGGTGCCAGTACCCTTGTTAAAATGTATAACAGAGACATTTAAAAAATAATTTATCTAGTTGTTGTAACTGTGCTGTATTAGCAAGTTACAAGTGCCAATTATATACTTCTTAGAGGTATGTTAAACAAGATAAAGGTGAAAATTAAGAAGAGAATGATACTTTTATTTGATATGAGCTTATAGTATTATATTTATCATTAGAATACACATATTGTCCATGAACGTCATTGTGGTCATGGGGCTTGTCCAGGTAATGTTCTGCTTAGGACTTGCAAGGTTTGATCCCCGTATTAGATGTGAAATTGATAGGAGTACCACCAATTTAATGATTAGTCAGAAAATTGATCGGGAATTACTTTCCCAAGAGAGAGCAATCAAAGATGTTGTGACAGTACTAAGCAAAAATAACTCACCTCTAAGCGAATTAAATTCATTAGTAAACAAATTCAACTCAGATATAAACAAAATTGATACATCTCAGAACAAAATAGAAGGGAACTCAAATATATTGTAATTTAATATAAACTCATTATTTTTATTCTGTTTGCATCAGCTTTTATTATTTTACAGATTAATTGATTTTTGTTTAGAGATGAGTTGTTTTTACTTAGAAATGAGTTTTTTTGGTTAGTACTGTAGCTGTGAAAAATAGTGTGCTATTTCCCCGTACTTTGATTTATATACTTCCCAGCAGTATATGATTGGCATAGCTTATCAATTTTATTGCAGAAATTGATTCCTTGGATCTCTATACTTTTTTAAAAATAGATTATATTACCTTTTCTTCAAAGTTGACTTAAAAAACTAATTTTTGATATCTTCGGCCAAATCCAGTGCTTTAATTTCTGCACTCTTTGAGGGGTCCCATTTCAATTTCGGCACTTTTGGTTGGGGGGCTTTGGAATAAGGTACTTGCCTATACATATCAGACTAAAAATGTGCTTTTAGTGGTTTGGATCCACCTACCTAGCAAGATAAATAAAGTTTAATCAATGATTTTTCTTTTTAATATAGCTGAGTACCGGTAGAAACCTTAAGCCAAAGCAACCATTTTATGTCTGCTAAATATTTTTATGTAAAATAATATAGTTTAATTTTTGAGGTTGATTAGCCTATGAGATTGGAAATGGGAAACTGTATCTGATAATTTTTAAGGACTTTGTTCAAAATGCTGAGCTGTCACTTTGGTTCCCAGCTTAAACAATGTTTCAAGTTAATCATCATAATGTCCAAGATTTGATTTATTTATATTGCAATATTTTCATCGCTGTAGGTAGTAGTTTTCACAGCTGTGAGGATAAACGAAATCAAGGTATCCTAAAGCGAAATCCACTCAGCTGAGAACAAATTTAACATAGAATAGAACGAAATAGAAGGGAATCTAAATATGTTGTTATTCAATATAAATTCATCATTTTTAATTTTGCTTTGATCTCAGTTGATCTTGTTCTGAACTGAGCAGATTTCGCAACAGGTCGACTTGAATCTGTTTATCCCTACAGCTGTGAAACCTACGGTAAGCGCTCTGCTTGCGGTTTGTTTTCTTGAAAAATATGCTTTCTTCAAATTGGCCACTTTCCAGCTCGGAAGGCATATTAATAGTTTATATCGGCCGTGGCAGTTCCGCCATGCCAAACAAAATAGTCATGCTACCAATGTTTGATTTCCCTTTAGGAGTTAATTTTTAAATATGATATGATCTTTACCAACATATTGATTATATTCCGATAAATTATGGATGTAATAACTTATCTATTGGTTTGGACACTCGGTGTCCATCCGGATCAGATTCGACGGTGCGGCTAGGTGGTTCAAAGCTGAAACATTTAGGATACATATCGGCTGTACGCGATATAAGCTATTATGACATTGTCATGAAATCCCGTTAAAGGGGTTTTATAAGTGATGCTATTTGAAATCTCCAATTGGATTTAAATTGATTAAATCATAAAGAAATGTTATTTTTATGAGCTCCTATAACGAACCCATTCTAATTGACACAATATACTGAAAATAAAGTGTCGCAATAGCTCTTTTATATTTTGTATTGTTTTAATAATTAATGCACTGTGATTTGTATTTAAAATGACTTCAAAATTAAATGCAACAGGTTGAGTTAATTTGGATATTTAACCCAAATGGTTATGGATTAATCCCAAAGCATTTATTTTGGGGCCGCCTCAAAAGATAATGGATGCCTAAATAGATGAAACTGGGCCAATGGATTTAATTTGTATAATACTTTAAGATTAGTGATCACAACGACTGCGCTTCGCCATAAATGGATTTAAGACAACCCCCAATTCAAAGAGGTTAGACCAACTTCTCTAAACACAGCCCCCTACACATTCACTATATTTAAGCACCTCCAAGGCTAAGAAGTAACCAGACATCATGCGTTTCTCTAACTTTCTCTTGGCTGTATCCAGTGTCTTGGCACTGTCAACCAATCTGCCCGTCGTATTCCGTGGACATCCCGTAGCTGAATCTACTCTGTCTTTAAACGGCACCACTCTATACATCAACCCAATAGGTGCTCAGCAAAGCGGTGCCCAGTTTCCATACGATAAGAAGAGCAGCGTGCCTACCGACTTTTCGCTGGCTACTGTCTACTTGAATAACAAAAAAGGACATGTCGCCACTCTCCAAACGGGCTTCGATACCATCTCTCAGTCCTGCTCCTGCTACTGGCTCGATGTAAAAGATCTTGCCACCCGCTTCCCCAACCTTACCAATGGCTTAGACTATTTCATTTCAATCGAAGGTGACAAGTATACAGTCCTTTCAGGCACCTTTGCCTTGGTTACAGGAAAAACTGCTTTCCCCAGCCCCACGCGCCTTCGTTGCAGACCTAAATCCAAATAAAAGAACGGCTTTGCTTCAGCAACCTATAGTTTACATTGGCGGATGTCAATAATTACTTGAAAAGGTAGTTTACAACTTCTGCATGTAGAAGTTTAGCTTGAACACATTAACATCACTGTTTACGAATCATCTTGACGGCAAAGTTATTGTGCGAATTCCGCCAACAAGTCCCACTTGTTACCAAGTCACCATGAATATTTCAAGATTTAGAATATCAATATCTTCGCACCATTTCATAGCGGCTAACCCAACCGATGCAACAAGCACAGAGAACTCATATTCAAAATTCTCAATTCGAGCATAAACTTGCAGCAAACCAATCTCGGACGCCTACCGGACAAACTCCGGTACAGCAAAAAATGTATCTCATAATATTTAAACATAATTATTTTTGCACATTGCCCGAAAAACTAGAAATCATCCAGAGTTGGTCCGCGCAACCCCAATCGAGAACTAAACCCCAGCCAATCAAAGCACTTACGCAGATAGGAAAATCAATTCATGTCACTTCAAATATATTATCCACTAAGTTGGTAAAAGTTTATCTCATCAAAGAATCCAACTTATAACAGAGTTAAATTATAAAAAAAATCACCCTGGTATATAATATAGTTGAACTGTCATAAGAATCAATAAGTTGTCATTTTGTCTAGATATACTATTTCAATGCCATATGTGACAAATTTAAATGTATCAAATCTAAGCAAGAACTAATTCAATGTATATTGTAACTTAGCTTCTAATTTTATAAATAATTACTTCAATTTTTTGGTGGATTTGAACTAAATGAGTTTATAAAGCTCTCGAGATGAATAAATTCTACTCAGCACAAAATAAAAATGCAACATGGAAATTTAGGGGCATGAAGATAATCAGTTAATTAATTTTCCTACAACAGATTTTCAGTCAATTCTGTTCCAACTATCTGTTTTTCATATGTAACCTTTTTAGATTTAAAATAATGAAAAGTGCAACCCTCTCTTTATTATTAAAAATATTGATTGTCGTATTTGATTTTTTTGCATCTGACGCTTAAATTTGATAAACATACCCTTTTAAAAGCTAATTGATTAAATCTTACTAGCAAGGAAACAAAATTACCGTTTTGAGGATTTTTAAAAACAGTATTTAAAAATGTAGCTTTGCCTTTAAAATATTTTTTCTTTGCAAATCTAAAAATCACATATGGAGAAAATTATAGCTGGGTTGAAATTGATTGAAAGTCTGATGTAGAGAAATTA
The DNA here is from genome assembly GCA_014839935.2 of Entomophthora muscae. Lineage (NCBI taxonomy): Eukaryota > Fungi > Entomophthoromycota > Entomophthoromycetes > Entomophthorales > Entomophthoraceae > Entomophthora > Entomophthora muscae. Next base: position 8,522 of record QTSX02006418.1, read on the forward strand.
ATTGGCAGCATATCTTCCTGCTTCAATTTTTGGATGATTGAATATAAGCCCAGGATCCATTGGCTGTCAAATATCTATCAAATAAAATAGAGCCAAGTGCAAGATAAACAATTTATATGAACCATTTTCAGCTTTTTTCTCTTGAAATAACTTTCTTAAGATCAATTATGAAGCCATCAGATATTAATTTCATAAACCTGCACTGAGTCTAACATACAAAATAAAAAAAAATTAAAAAGACCCTTCCCAATATCAACAATTCTACATGAATACAGCTATATAATTACATTATATATTAAAACCTCTTCCCTTCTCTAATAAAATTATCAATCTATAACTTTACAAACAAAAAATTAAATCCATATAATATTGATAATAATGGTACACATTATGTACAAATATACCTATAAAAAGCTAAACAACCCATAAAGAGAAAAATAAGAAGGCAGTTTTCTCTAAACAATTGATTACATATAAGATGGGGCTAAAGCCTTATGATACATCATCTCAAACAGTATACACATCTCTTAAACATCCCAACTAGATAACTGCTAAAGAGATGTGATAAAAGAACCCAATCCAACAGATATTCCCCAATAGCCATCCTAAAGTATCCAAATGCATGTTATTAGAAGGTGAAGTCAACCCATTAAAGCACATATTTTAGAGGACCTAAAAATAAATGGTTTATCTATTGCCTCAACTTTTATTTATGATACTCACAACTCTGGTAAAGCAGCTGGGGTCATATGGAAAAAATTTCTATCACAAAGCCATGTCTCATAAGCATACAGCTTCTTCAGGCTCTGATAAAAGTATAACAGATGTCCATTTACTGTGTCTCAGGCATACATTCATTTTCAAACCTGTTGAGATAAAAAAGAAATATTAGTCTAAAAAAACTCTATCTAAAAGCAAAATCAAAGTAGATCCAAATCTATTGTGATTTAATATAAATTCCTTGTATTGTAACTGAGCTGTTTTAGCAGAGTTACAAGGGGGAAAATATTTAGAAACTAGATAATAATCTTTATTGACAGATAGTGATTATATAGTCATTGTGAATCAAGGATAACAGAAACATGATTGTGTTGATCATATGGCTAGATGGTGAAGGGGGTGGCTTGATCCTGGTAATGAGTAAAGTGCCAAAACAAGGTATCCACTATAAGAGATCATCATTTTTTCACGTTGTTGGATTTGGCAATTTGTGTTGACTTCCTAGTCTGGCTTTGAGTGGCCAGGTAATTGGATTGCGGGTCACAAACCCACTTGCTTGGAACCTTGCTGGCGGGTCAAGCCTGCTGTTTTGACATCCTCCTCCCAACTAAAGGTTGGCCTCCTCTGGGGGTAGGTCATCAGGGAGGCTTTCAGGAGCCCGGGCGCCATACTGGACTAACTGGTGTTCTGTGGCGGGCAGGGCAGTTTTGCATTATTTTTGTCTTGCTTTGCAGGGTCTCAGGCAATCATGGTGTAGGGTTTTGTCTTGTTTGCGCTTCCTGATTCCTTGCACCAGGTAATTGTTATTTTTGTTTACCTTTAGAATGATTGCTGGGCCTACTTTCTTGGGTTGTAGTTTGTTTTTATCAACATTCATGACCCAAAATTTGTCCCCACCTTCATGTCTATCTTGGATGGGGACAAATATTTTTTGCAGATGTTCATTTTCCTTTTCTGTTTGCTTGCTGTTGGCATCTATAACTTGAGGGTCTGAACGTGGGGGGACTTTAATTGGGATTTACAGTTTGGGTCCTGTTAATGCTTGGATGATATTTGGCTGTGTGCTGTATACCAAATCAAAAGGGCTTTTCCCGGTGAATCTGTTCACTCAGGTTTGGCACACAAGTAGTGCAGTCAATAGCTGCTTATACCAGTCTTCAGGTCTCCCAGCGGTGAGTTTGGCTAAGGCTTGCACAAGGCTACCATTAAGCTGCTCTAGACGTCCATTGGCCTGTGGGTGGTATGATGTTGTCACAGTATGTTTGACGCCATTTTTAGCGGGGTATATGTTGGCGTTTTTGGAGGTCAATTCTTTCTCTCCATCAGTTATCAGGAGTTCTGGCTTTCCAAACTTGCTGATCATCTCTTTCCATATGAATTGTCATATGTTGTTGCCAGTGTGCGCTTTTACTGCTTGGGCTACTGACCATCTTGTAGCAAAGTCTATGGCAGTGATGACTTATTTCTTATTGTTGTGTTTCCCTGGCATGGGGCCAACAACGTCGAGGGCCTACACCTTGAAGGGTAGTTGTGTGCGGATGAGTAATACCAATTTTGGAGGGGCTTTGCTTTTGGCAAATTTCTTGTATACTTCACATTGGTCTAAGACTTTCTGCACGTCACAATACAGGATTGTCTACCAGGCCTTGTGTTTAAGGAATTTGTATAGGTTTCAGCTCTTGGTGTGTCCGAGGTCTCTGTGATATTGCAGGATGGTGTCCACTCGCTGGTGTGTGGGGATATAAGGGATGCTAGTACTGTCAGACATTTTTCTTTGCAAGGGTCTGTACACGTCAGTGAATAGGTGTTTGTTTTTGATGGCTGTTTCCTTTGTTATGTCAGTTGTACCAGGAGAGAAACCCTCGTCTTTTGTTTGTAGCACCAAGAGGGGCCAATCTGGTTTGAGCCCATTTTCTCCTCTTTTGGAACAGACATACAGGCACAAGAGGGCGTCCACCATGACAATTTATGGACCAGGTTTGTACTGTATGAGCATATAGAATCTCTCCAGGAGCTCCATCCAGCAGGCTTGGTGGCAATATAGATTTGCTTGGGTTTTGAAGTAATGAGCAACTTGTGGCCGGTCAATGCCGTGGATTCTTCCTGACATTCTAGATAACAACACCATTTGACTAGGCAGTGTACAATGGCCAGCAGTTCCTTGTCATGGATAGGGTATCAACACTTGCCATCTGTCAATTTTTGGGATTCATAAGCTACAGGCAGGAAACCACCATCATTATTTTTAATTTGTAGTACTCCCCCAATGGATGTGTCTGAGGTGTCAGTTTCCATTTGGTATTCACTGTCACATTTGGGGTATTGCAGAATAGGTGCTGTTGTGAGTTTCTCCTTAAGCCGTTTAAAACAGAGGTATTGTTGGGGGTCCATGCAAATTTGGATTTGGTGCCAGTTATGGCAGATAAGGGGGCAGTCAAAATGCCACAGTCAGGTGTGAAGCGGTGTACATAGGTCACCATCCCCATGAAGGTGCAGAGTTCCAACTTATCCTTGGGTGGCAACATCTTGCATATGGCCTGTATCTTTTGATTGTCAGATTTGATGCCATCTTTTGAGACTATGTGCCCCAGGAAGGGTAATTGCTTGCGGAAGAACTGGCACTTGGAGGGTTTGGCCAACAGTTTGTGTTGAGCCAGGGTAGCAAAGACTGCCTCTAGGTCTTTGTGGTGCTGTTCCACCAAGGGACTGTAGATAATGATGTCATCTAGGTAGACTAGGGCATGCTTGTCTGTGTGCAGACCAAACACTTTGTTCATGAAGGTCACAAAGGTAGAAGGGGCGTTTGTCATGCCAAAGTTGAGCACCACACACTTGTAGGAGCCATATTTAGTGTAGAAGGATGTTTTGGGGATATTTTCCTCTTTGATACAGATCTGGTTGTAGCCTGCAGTCAGATCAATCTTGGAGAAGAGTGTGGCTTCTCCCAAGGCATCAAAGAGATTGTCAATCAGTGGGAGCGGGTAACTACTGTAAATTCAGAACCTAAATGTAAAATTGCGGGATTGTCAAATCCTTGGTCCAAATTTCAAATCACTTTTACAGATAACTCAGCTGAGTGAAAAATAAAATATTTAATAAAATAAAACATTTAATTTGAATTTTTTGATTTATTTAAATTGGCAAATTTCAAATCTCTTGAGTAGGCAACTGCCAGAATTAACTCATTCCACAAGTTGACTTACTATATGTCAATAATCAGAATTAAAAATACTTTAATGTCAACAGCATTGAAAAGTCAGAATTAAGTTTTAACTCATGCAGACTACTAAATGTTGACACTTTTTTAATAAGCAGAAACCTGTTTCCTGAACATTTTACTTAATAAAAATTAAGCTTCAAGATACTTTTTAGGGTAATGTGACAACATAGATTTTAAAAAGTCCATAAAAAATTATACATGAATATTAAAAAATTTCATAAAAATACACTTTTATTTTATTTTACTTTGAAATTAGCTATCTTTACTATAATAAATTTTTTCCCACTTATAAAAACAAAAAAACCCAATATACAAAAAGGTACTACATAAAATTTCACGTATTATAGCAAAATATAGCAATCAGAAACAGTAATATAAAGTTTTTTCTATATCAAAAACTACAAAAAACATAATTTACTAGTAAAATACCAATATAGGTCATGTAATACAGTCAAAAGCATCAAACTATCAATAAAAAACCAATGATTTTATAAAAGCAGAATCATAAAAGATTAACAATTTATTTAGAATAACTATTTATTTAAAAATATTATACTTAATATATAAGAACTATATAAAAAATTAGGCAATACTCAATAAATTTAATGAAAAGCTAGACTGTAATAACCTGGTTGCCATTAAGAACTGTGACAATCTTCTTGATGTATTCCCCAATCTCTGAAAGCTTATATTTGGCCTTGAAAACGTCCTTGATCTTCTCTTGATACTGTTTCTCTTTGGTGGTTCTCTTCTTCTTAGATGGGCAGTTCTCAATATCTCTGATGGATGCAGCAGTCTTCCCCTGTTGGACTTTGAGGTGCTTGTAGAAGGTGTTGTATCTGGGCTTGATTCCAAAGGAGGACTTGATATGCTTATGCCAGCCCTCCAAAGATGAAGTAGTAATCTCATCTCATCCTTAAGAACTGCCTGGTAGCAGTTCCAGTTGGCTCTGGCTCTGGCTCTGGGCTTGCTCCGGCGCTTAGTGACCTTAAGTCCAATCCACTGTGGTTAATAATATTCAATTAAAGGGTAGAAGGCACCATCATGTTTCTTGGCATATGGATCCTGGCATAGGAGCTCAAAGGCTTGTCCAGCTTGCTCTGGCTTTACAAAGGCTAGTGCTACAAAATGCTGAATTAAGAACTTGCACTTTCCTGATGTATCTAGACGGTGGAGCTTGCTGAGCTCAGGTAGACCCTTTAGTTGCCTGTTGACAGCCTGTTAATAATGGAAAAAAACACCCCTGTACCTCTCCATCAAAGGTATTTACAAAAGCGTTATACTGGGCAGTTTCATAGTCCATAATTATAGTTGAGGGGCCAAGTGCTTTATCTTGAGCTTCTTTTTCTGCAGCAAGGGTGGCTTCATCCTTTTCATCATCATCTGGATTGGCTCTAGTTTTATGGCCAGGGGGACTCTTTCTATTAATGGGTAGGGCTTTGATGCCCTCCTGAAGGATTTTAAAGGCCCTTGTGTAGATCTCTTCTTTTTGCCCCAGGAAGCAGAAATTAGGCAAATGGAAGCACCTTGCCTTCAATAAGGGAATGTACAACCCATAGTTGGTAAAAAAAGGCGGGGGCATACTGCAAAGGTACCATCACATAACCAGGTCTCTGAATCCCTCAACTGCTTCAGGTTCTGTTGTGTAGCATAGCATATAATTCTTGCCTCTGCTGAAGGACCATCATCATGTAAAAGGAATACCTCATCACCATTGAACATCTTTAACTACTCTGTCAAGACTAACTCTCCTTGAACCATGGCTGATTTCTTATGGGGGACTAGGTCACAGTGTTTGTCACATGTACTTCACTAACTGGTCGCAGTCAGGGATGAGCTTCAGGTTCTCATTACTTAGGTGTGTAGTGGCCTTAACTTCCAGATCAGAAGCCTTGACATCTTTGGAGACTGGGACCATTTGGTAGAGGTACCACTTTAGAAGCTTTTCAATAAGATTTATTGGAGCATTGCATGTGTGCTCTCCTTTTTCACTAGTGACTTTATCCCATCCTTCTGTATTGATTCTGGAAGCACAGCTTCTATCTTCACATCCATAATTTTTGCTTCTTCCTGCTCTCTTCTGATTGTTGCAATTGAAAACATAGCCATCACAGACTAAACTTACACCTCCTTTGACAGACATTAGAGGGAAAACCAAGGGAACTTCTTTGGGAGCTTAAACTCTCCTTTTATGTTACATATATTGTGAACCTTTAGGGGATCCCATGGGCCAATTGGTGCTTGATGATAGTCAGACAAGTAATCATCAGGATCTTCTTTATTGATACTTGATGAGGAGGATGGAGGTGCAGATTTTTTGGGCGGTGGAGGGGAATTATCTGGAGTTGGATTCTTGCGCTTTCTGGGCTGGGATAAGCTTGATTCCTTGGGACTTGATTCCTTTGAGCTTGATTCATCTGGGCTTGGCTGGGGTTCTGGACTCTTGGGTATCTTCTTTCTTTCTTGCTTGTTTAGTGAAACCTCATCTCCTTCTGATTGGTACCAGCTTGGAGAAGAGGAGGGGGCAGGGGAGGGCTCTTTGCTTTCAGGGTCTGGGGTCTTCTCCTTTGTCTTCTGCTTTGTTGAGGGCTCTTTGGCTGGTTTTTTGTTGGGGTAGGGACTTTGGGCCTTTCCAGAGGCTTTGAGTACTTTCTTGGTTGACTTGGGTTTATTTTGTGGCTTCTTGGAAGATTTGTCCTACAATAATTAGAGTAGAGTTCATAAAGTAAGAATAATCATGTGAGACATGAATAAAATTAAATAATAATCACTTGTTTTAAATTTTATTATTAATTAAATAGTTTATAGAAGTATAAAAAGTAATTTTAGAGCTAGTTTATTATTAAAGAATAGAAAAAACCCATGTTTAAATAAAAGGTTGACATTCTGGTAGTCACCAAAATATTTAATTTAGTTTTTCAGCATAAAAAAACGCTTTAATTTTGACGTTAACATACTGACAGTCAGCATTAAAGTGGAAAAACACTATGTAAATCACTTATAAAACTTGGTTAATATTTTCCGGAGTTGGTTTTTTAAGGCCAAAATTGAATATTTTTAAATTTAAAAAAATTAAAGAGTTGCATATGTAACTTATGAAAACTAAATAATAGGGATTGTAGAGGGAAGTCTGAAGTACAGCCCTGGGTACTTTGGCCTGAATTACCATACCATTGTATGTGTGCTTTTTGTTAAGCGGCAGTGTTTTACTAATAAATAAGTGAAGGTGTCAACATTCAGGCAGTCAGCGTTCTTTTATAGCAACTCTCCTATTAAATCTTGCTTAAATTATGTCACTTTGTTTGCTTAGCCAAACCCCTTTGTTGCAATTTAGGCAACACATCAATTTGACACAAAGTTGACATTATAATTACATATATAAATTCTAGTTTTAACATATGTGTGTTGGCTTAAGTGGACTTCCGGAAATAAGCTATAGTTTATCCAGGGAGTTTAATATAATAGTAAATATCTAAGTAATACAAAGAATGCTCTGAAAGTTGGCATATGTTTTTTTTCAATGCTTATCTTAATATATATTTAATAAAAACATTATTATAAAATATAAAAAGTAGTTATTTTTAGAATATTGTGTATTTTATTAAGAAATTTATGTATTCTTATTTGGGGTTGACATCCAGATATTACTTACTGTAGTCGACCTTAATGTAAAAGTACAAAGAAACTTAAATTTTCATAGTAAATCTATATTAGTTTTTTGGCTTAAAATTAAGCCTTTGTTTAAATGGTGTCAACATTATGTCTGTTCCTTTTTAATTTTGCAATTCTGACTTAATAATTCACTATGAAAAATTAGCTTAGTTTTGGAAATGCCCAATTCCGGCAGATAAATACCAAAATAATGTCAACTTACTGAATGTCAACAAATTGTCAGCATTCAGTAAGTTGACTTGCGGAATGAGTTAATTCTGGCAGTTGCTCTTGAGTAGATAACTCTTATTAACAAAAGACAAAACTCAGAAAATAAATGTGGGATACATAAATAAGAAATGCAGGATTCTAATGTACAATTTGAGATTTCCTGTATTTCAATCAAATCATGGACATCATGTAAAAATTAACAAATCTGAAATTGCGGGATTGTCAAATCCAAGAACCAAGTTTCAAATCACAATTGCAAGGAATTTGAAATAAATATATATTTTTGAGTGTCTCAAAAAGGATGCCAAAGGATCCAGAGTGGATTTGTGCTAATTCTTTTAGGAATCATAGGCATTCTCAAAAATCACCCTATTACATTTTAGGACGGCTAAAATTTAGATGCTTGATTACAGTAGATTTCAGAAAATACTAATAATAAAATAGTTATTATATATTACAATATGTTTAAACCATGTTGCCTTTTCCTTGGTATGCTGATAGTTCATTTGCTGTTGATAAGGTATTTGCATTTAATTGGATGGTTTCACCTCCAGTTGCCTTGGCAATAGGAAATCAAGCTGCCTCCTCAACTACAGTTGGTCTCGGGGAGGCGGCTTGATTTCCTATTGTCAAGGCAACTGGAGGTGAAAACATCCGATTAAATGCAAACACCTTATCAACAGCAAATGAACTATCAACACACCAAGAAAAAGGCAACATGGTAAAAACAGATTGTAATATATAATTTATTTTATTATTAGTATTTTCTGAAATCTACTGTAATCAAGTATCCTTAATAGCAGTACATGAATACATAGTGCAGTAAACTGATGGTTTATCTTTTCCTCTCCTTTCTTCCTTGAAATTTTTTAAAAGTTTTGTTGGCACCTGGCTACCCTGGGGGCCAAAAAACTTTTAAAAAATTTCTGTGTCATAAGGCAGGTAGCTCATATATCATTATATGGGTTTATGGTTGCTATATTAGTGATTTAGAGTGCAGAATATTGCATCATTTCCAGTTTAGACAATTTTAAATTTCACTTAATTTCAATTCTAAACATGGTTGTTGAGATTGTATTTTCCATTTGATTTTATCCAGAGTGGAGCTTCTTGATTTAGGTTGAATTGTCCTAGTTTCTTACTTTACATTCAATTTTGATTCCAGTTCCTGCAATTAATATCTGAGTTTACTAGTGGCATTCAAAAGTGATTTGAAATTTGGTTCTTGGATTTGAAAATTCCAAAATTCCAAAAAACATAGTAAACTTAATGAAAATGGTTGAGGGATTTGAACGCTTCAAATCTGATTCCAGTTAATTCATTTTGTCCATTGGAAATATGCAGTTCAAATTGAACTTTGCAAAGTGTCTATGAGTTCCTGCATTTTTAAAAATTCAAATGAAAATACAAAGAATTCAATTTAATTAAAAAAGGCTATCCCACAAAAGTGATTTGAAATTTGGACCAAGGATTTGTCAATCCTGCATTCTTACGTTTAGGTTCTGAATTTACAGTATTATTGATGGTAACTTCTTTTAGGGCTCTTTAATCTGTAACCAGTTGAAGAGTGCCATCTTTTTTTGCCACAAAGAATACAGCAGCACCAAAATGAGACTGTGAGGGGCGGATAAGTCCTTTCTCTAATGCCTCCTTGAGATTGGCGCGTAGGGTGTTGTCTTTGTTTGGGGTCAGCCTTTAGATAGGGCGCGCTTTGGGGACAGCCCCTTTGAGCTGGATGGAGTGTTAGATGTGTTTCTCAGGGGGCAGCCCGGGTAGCACTTCTTTGAAGATTTCTGGATGGCGGTCCACAATTTTGCAACCCTGAGGTGTGGAGGTATCCTGGTGATCCTTGAAGTGTATGATTTCCTACTGGCAGAAGTCCCAGTCAATTGCCTTCAGGTTTTCCTTCTTGTCCAGGGTCTCTGTGATGCGTACAAAGACGTGGCTGCGTAGGAGTTGGTCCACTGAGTCAGGGTAGATCTGGTTGTTGACACCTTCACGCTTGATGGTCAACACTGAGGTTGCCCAGTCCACGTGAGGATTGTTCTTTTTTAACCAGTCTAACCCCAAATAATGTCAAATTTAGGGGAGACAATGACAGGTCCCTGAATGGTGGAGTGCAGGTTCTTGAGCATGATGGAGAAGGGGGCAGTTTCTCTTGTCACAGCAATGTGGTGTTCATCAGCCAGGACCATGTTTTTAATCCACAAAGGATTAGTGGCCAGCTTGAACTTGTCCACAAAGCTGCAGTTGACTAGGGTTTGATCTGCACCCAAATTCAGGAGTGCTGAGCCTGTGTAACTGCAAAAAGGAAAGAATATGACATCAGTTTATTGGGATGCCAGGCAATGGTGTACAGTACTGGGTCCTCCAAGGGCACCTGGATCATTGGACATTGATCCACGTCCTGAGGTTGGTACTCATCATTGGGCAAGTCAGGAGTTGTGTGGGGAGAGCTTTGCTTGCTTGATGCTCTCCCTGGGCTTTTCCCTCATCTTGATTGCCTTGTGTGGCAGTGATACAGAAATGAGTACAATTTGACTGACCATTGTTTCCATTCCCATGTCCATTTGAGCTTGTGGGTTTATGGCTTGTGTTATTACTGTTGCTTCCAGGGGTTGGTTGAGTGGAGCGCCTGCCTGTGTGAGAATCCTTGGGTCTCTCTTGTTTTCCAGTTTGTGCCTTATAGAGGGTGTTGGATTTTTGTTCTTCTTTCTCTGCCTTGTAGTACAGGTTTTGCAGGTTGGTCACCTGGTCCAGGTTCATGTACCTCATTACATGTGACTTAAGGGCGTTGTAGTACATGATGTGTGTGACTGGTGTGTCAAAGGCCATGTCAGAAGGTGCGCAGAGTTGGAGTTCCTTGTAGGCGCGGGCAAGTTCCTTCACAGTGCCTGTCTGGGTTAGGTTCTTTACTTGACGTATGATCATGAGTGCTGTGTCCTTAAGCACAAACCTTGCCAAGAAGTCTTGCTTGAAGGTATCCCAGTTCTTATTGGAGTATTCTTTGTGTCATTTGTCACACCAGGTGCCAGTGTTGTGGGTCAGTCGGATGGAGATTTCTGCAATCCAAAATTGCTGTGGACATTCCATCTGGGCCAGCTTGCTCTGGGCAGACTAAGTCCATGCGGCAGCATTGTCATTGTTGGACTGGCAAAAGGTTCCAAGGCAGAGCTTTGTAGTCTTTGGGCTACGTAGGCAGGTATGGTGTTTTTGTCAGTTGGTTGCAAAAATGGTGGCAGCCGTCTGAAAGAATCCTTGTGCAGACATGGTGTTGAAGGTGGGTAGTGGAATCATTGTGTTCTGGTACAGGACAAAACCATCAGGTATCTTGGCACCAGGTGTGTATGGTTTCTAGTCTACTGGGAGGCCAGACATGAATCTATCAAGGATTTGTTGGCTGTGGCAAGTAAGGGCAACAAGCAGAATTTTGGGGAATAAGGTAGGATGAAAAACCTACCTGTGCTACCAATGTTATTAACTGTGCTGTTTTAGTAGAGTTACAAGGGGAAAAATATTTAGAAACTAGATAATATTCTTTATTGAGAGATAATGATTATATAATCATTGTGATTCAAGGAAAACAGGAACATGATTGTATTGATCATATGGCTGGATGGTGAAGGGGGTGGCTTGATCCTGATAATGAGTCAAGCTTAAACGTGGTATCCACCATAAGGGATCATCATTTGTTCATGTTGGATTTGGTGATTTGAGTTGACTTCCTAGTCTGACTTTGAGTGGCTGGGTAATTGGATTGCGGGTCACAAACCCGCTTGCTCAGAACCTTGCTGACAGGTTGAGCCTGCTGTTTTGACACTTGGTTTTTGATTTTTTTAAATGAGTTGTTTTTTTAGACAGAGATTTCTTGTTTATCTCAACAGGTTTGATAATTACTATATAATCATTAAAAAGAGACTAATAATTACCTTTATTCATATGAAGATCAGGAGGTCTTGATCCAGGTCTATTAGTTTCTGGTGAAGCTTTTTAACATACTTTAGTTCTCAATGTCTATTAAAGATATGGTTGACAAGCTAAAACAATCAGGGACAAATTTTAGAGTTTTTAATTGGGTATGTAGTGATTCCAGAGCCTTTAATGGGCTAGACAGTACTCCCATATGTGAATTTTTTAATCCCAAATAATTTATTAAGCTCATTATTATGGGAAAGTATGGGATTAAAACACCTATTTGCTCATTTTTCATTAATGCCATGATTCTCATTTTAAAACCCAAGGTTTGGAACATAAATCAAACCCTGGTCAACTACAGCTGCAGGCTGCCTTTCACAGAGGGGCCCATCTTATCTGGAATTGCCTGCCCTTGAAAATTCAATCATTAGGGAGTCAAGCCCAAGGAAGTGGCTTTAAGACATTATGAGGGCATCAAACAAACCCTTGACCAGAGGTGGGTTGTAGCTCAACCTGTGAATATTATTTTATTGTTAAAAAGTCATCCAAAGCCTTAAAGCCCAGAAATCAGATAGTTTGGTGTCCTTTGACACCAAAATTGAAATATGTAAAGCCCCAGAATATGAGGGAGTATTTTAGCAAATTAGGGTACCAAGTTGGCAACTTGGAATCCTGTGAGCGCTGTCACAATGGGGTAGACTGTCATCATCCATCTGAAGACCTTGGCATGTACACTATATCTTCCGAAATTACCAGCAAAATACATAAGTATGTAGTATACACAGGTGTATATAGCTACGGACTGGGTGGGATGGGGCAACACCAGCGTGGGCCAGGAGTACTGCTCGGAGGAGTTTAGCTGCGCTGGCTCATTGTAGATGTAATTGTTGGGTGGTCTATTGAACGGCTCATGCTGGTGATTGTATTGGTGGCCCCCAATCCCTAGGCAGACTAGGAGTACAGCTGAGAAGATTAAATGGTTCATCTTCTGATCCTGGGAAAGGGCAGACAAAGCTTAGTGTCTTTAACTTGCTTGTAGAGTAAAAGTTCTGGTTGATTTATGTGATACTATTGAGGGGTAATTTAACTCAATGATAGCACAAACTATCATCAAGTGAATTGGCTTTACTATATACTATCATCCTTGTGGTGGCATGAATAGAGTAAAACACTGGACAGGGACTCCCAAACACTTGGTGTTGTCTGGAATTCCCTTTTGGGAGGGGAATTGGTAGTGGTGTGCAGGCAATGAATTGTTATCTCTGGGCTTGCATTGGCTTGGTGTATCATTGGATGCTTTCATGCATCCAATTTTGAATTCTGCAGTTAATGCAGGAATGGATGGGTTGAGCAGCTTGTCAGCCCCTCCCAAATTTGACAAATTCCAAATTTGGGCAGCAGTTCCCCCTCCATTTGGGTTTGGGGAAATTGCCTTTTTGGATTTCCCCTTTTGGAAATTTCCCCATTTGGCGGCCTGGGTGGGGGACTGGCTGGCGGTGGTGGGCAGCTGGGGGCAGGCGCGCGCGGGCAAGCCGGCAGTTGGGAGTGCGGCCTGCGGACAGGGTATAAAACCCATCCAAATTAAAATTCTCATTTTTAATTCTTGCTTCCTGGCCTCAACTTTTTGCGGCAGTTTCCCTAATAAGAGGAACTGCTGCCATTTTTTATTTTGTTTCTCACAATTAATTGTGCACAAAATATTGTCCTGAACCACAGTGCTGTCAGGAATATTCCTGACAGTTGCTTCTCCTTCCCTTCTTGGCAAACCTGTCCGTTGGCGGTACTGAGCAATAAGTTCAGGAGCGTTGGCAAGGTTCTTTACTGGTTCCCATGAGTTTGATTCTGGTGGTATCCTACCCATGAAACAGCAACAGCGCCCATGTTGACACTTTTAATGTTGACACTATAGTAAAGTGACGACCTGGTTTAACTTAATGTCATTTCCTGGATGTTGACACTTTTTTAATTAACAAAACACTTTACCCTGAACATTTTTAATATAAAAAATTATTTTAAAATACATTATTATACTAAAATGACCCCAGAAAGTTCAAAAATGCAATAAAAAATACCACACAGTAAAAAGAATAAGGAGATATAAGCAACTATTTTTCAACTTACTATGAAAATTACACACTTTATTATAAAATTATTTTTTATTCCCATAAAAAATAAAATTCCAATGAACCAAAAATAAAGATCTTTTATATATCATAATAGCTACAAAATATAAGAAAATTCTATATTTTAATTTATTATACTTTTTATAAGCATAACTGAAAATATCTCATAGCTTAAAGATAAATTAACAAAATATAAGATATTTCTTACTAAACCATACTGAAACTAAACATAAAGCTTACCATTTATACCTAAAAAAAATTAGTACTATCCAAAAAAAATTAAAAAATTAAAATTTTAAAAGTAAAAAATATATAGGCAAAGCAAAGCAAGGTTTATTTGGCTAATTAAAGCCACCAGCAAGAGCAGTGGCAACATCTTCAAGGTACTTCTTTATCTCTGCCACCTTGTACTTCTTCTTCACTACCTTCTGCATGTCCTCCTGGTGGTCTTTCTCCTTGGACTTCCTCTTCTTGGGGGCCACCCGGTTGGCCAGGTTGCAGAACTTGGAGACAGTCCGGGCCTGCTCCTCTTGTAGCTTGGAGAAGAACTTATTATACTTGGTGTTGGTCCCAAACTTCACCTTCAGGTGCTTATGCCAAACCTCAAGGCTAGAGGTGGTCTTCATCTCCCCCTTGAGGCAGGCGCCTTGACAGTTCCAAGGGGCAGTGGCCCCCTCTTACCTCTCCAGGCAGTCACCTTCTTGCCCACCCATTGCTGCTCAAAGTACTCCAGGTAGCCTTTGAAGATGGTGGAGTGCTTCTTGATATAAGCATCCTCCAGGAGGGCCTCAAAGCCAAGCCCAGTATGCTCCAGGCGCACAAAAGCCAAGGCAGCAAACTGGGTCAGGGCAAAGCGGCACTTCCCCTTACCATTGTTAAGATACTTGTCAAAAAGGTCCTTCTCACTCTTGAGATTCTTGACAAGGGCCTGCCTAAAAAGGAAGAAGCAGCCCTGGACTTCTCCATCAAAGGTGGCCTGGAAGGCTCTGAACTGAGCCTGCTCAAAGTCCATTATGATAACCTTTGGCCCAAGTGAGTGCGCATGAGCTAGCTGCTCAGCGGCTAAGGTTGCCTCATCCTTCTCAGCGGAGGAGAGATTTGCCCTTGTGGTGTGGGTGGGAGGGGGAGTGGTTGACAGGAAGGGAGCTCAAAGCATCCTGGACAATTTTGAAAGCTCTGGTATAGACCTCTGTCTTGGCACCAGGAAGGAGAAAGAACACAAGAGGGATAACCTGGTCATTGAACTGCCCATGCAGGACCCAAAGCTGCTTGAAGAGAGAGGGGCAAGTAGCAAATGTGCCGTTGCACAGCCAGGTGGTAGCAGTGTTCAGCTGCTCCAGGTTTTGGGTTGTGGCGTAGGCTACAATCCTATCCTCCACTTCCTGCCCATTGTCATGGAGCAGGAACATCTCACCATCCTCTGTCTTCTTGAGGGCATCTGTGAGGACCAGGTCCTTGATGTTGGTGGCACTCTTGGCCAGGGGATTTGAGGCTTGACGCCTATCACTCACAAACTTGACCAACTGGGTGTGAGTAGGGACCCTCTTGAGGTTGGTTTGGGACAGGTACTTGCAAGCAAGCACAGCCAGCTGGGTGGCAGAAAGGTCTTTGGAGGTGGGCATAATCTGCACCAGATACCACTTCAGGAGGCAGGAGATGGTAGTGTTGGGCATGATGCAGGTATGCTTGCCCTTTATGGTTTGGACCAGGTCCCAGCGCTCAGTGTTGAGCTGCACTGGGCAGGAGCAGTCCTTGCAGGTGTAATGCTGGCTCTTAAAGCCCCAGTTAGCATTGTTGCAGCTGAAGATATACCCATTGGCCACCATGGCTGGCCCACCCTTTACACTCATGATTGGAAAGTATTTGGGCAAGGAAGAGGGAACCTTGAACTTGCCATCAACGTTGCAGATGTTGTGGGCCACAAGAGGGTCCCAAGGGCCAGCAGGAGCATGGCGGAAGCCAGGGAAGTAATTGGGGCAGGGCTTTAAATCATCCCCAGATGAGCTTGAAGGGGGAGAGTTTGGCAGGGGTGGGGAAGCAGAAGGGGGCTTGTCATGGTGCTCCTCATGTGCAGGAGACTTTTCTTTGGGAGGGGTCTTTTTGCCTTGCTACTTCTTCTTGGTTGGCTCCTTATCAGAAGCCGAGTTGTAAAAACTGTGCTCTGTAAGAGAGCCATCAGTTTCCTCTCCCCCAGTGGAGTGAGCAGGGCTCTTCTCAGGAGAGGGCTCAGGGGAGGGTTTGGAGGGGCTTGGGGATGGTTTGGGGGTGGCCTTCTTTGACAAGACAGGCTTCTTTTTGGTGGCTTTGGTGGGCTTGGAGGGACGCTTGGTGCCCTTTGGCTGTTTGGAAGTGTTTTTGTCCTAAAATAATAAGTAAAATGGTTTAAAATAAAGCAATGTATGTAAAAAAACAAACAAAACAACTTAAAAAGAATAATATATAAAAAGTAAATCTTAGATGGCTTTTCTTGGCATTTAAAAGTTAAAAATTATTTGTATAGTTTTTATTTTATTAAAGTTATAAATAACAAGATAAAAGTTAAGAGAAATATGTGAAAGTATTATATTTAGATATAGATTTTATTTTAAAAATTAAAAAATATGAAAGAGCAAAGTCAAAAATACAACATATCAAAAAATGAGATGTTTTTATTATATAAAACATAAAGTTTTATATGTGAGAACTGAAAAGCGTCGACATTATGAGTGACAATTAGTAATAAAAGCTGAATTCTCACTGTCAATTACAAAAATTGTAGACATTATTTTTGACAACATTGTCACTGTCAACATTTTTTTTGAAAAGTTACTATGAAAAAACATAGTACACTTAATTAAATTTACGCGGGCTAGCAAAAAATTAACCGTTTTCTGTGTGTTTTTGTTCACATATAAAAATTAAAAAAAACATATAAAAATAAGTTAAAAAAGTATCAAGGTTCTTTATTTCTTTATTAAAAATTATATTTTGGAGGTGGTAATATGATATTTTACCATTGCACTTATATGAAGTTGTTAAGAAGTTGTATTCAAGTATTGAAAAGGGTAAAGTGTCAACAACATCACTTACGACATTCTTTATATGAGGTGGCATATTAATCTAGGCTTAATTGCGCCACTCTAATTTGCTTAACTCCACCCCAGGGGATGATCACAAGCAAATAAACAACATTTACAAGTGTTAACATTATTTTTAATAATAAATTCTATAGTAACTTACATAGTAAGTCACGCTTAAATTATTGGATCACTGTTAGCACCCAATCCACTTAATATATCAAAGCCGGAATAAGTGCCACATAAATATTTATAACATGAACCTTTCAACAATCAAATATATGCACACTGTCTTTTTCAATATAATAATTCAATAAAAAATATATTTTTAAATGTGCACTTATTTTTTTACTGTAGATGCTTCAGTTTTGTTATTAAAAATAAGTTTGGCTTAAAAAGTGTCAACATTGACACTTTTACGTTGTGAAAACAAATAAAAAATAAACTAATTTTTATTAGTAAAAGTAAAGGAAAAAGCAGGTTAAATCAAGTTTTTTATTAAGCTTAATATTAAATTGTGTCGAGATGGCCACAATTTTGTCGTGTTTTCTGGGTTCACACCCCTGAACGCTTTAAAAAAAAGAATTAAGCTAGCGCGACTAGCAAAAAACATAGGAGATTTAGAGTTTTGAGTCGACATGGGGTTTTGGTAGGACACGCCATTTCAAAAACGCCATCTCAAAAAACGCCATCTCAAAATACGGCATCTCAAATTTCTGCTATCTCAATTTACTAGTAAAAACGCCATTTTGATTTACGGCATTTTGACTAAGAAAAAACAGTTTTAAAATTTTAGATTTTTTGA
Organism: Entomophthora muscae; assembly: GCA_014839935.2. Taxonomy (NCBI): domain Eukaryota; kingdom Fungi; phylum Entomophthoromycota; class Entomophthoromycetes; order Entomophthorales; family Entomophthoraceae; genus Entomophthora; species Entomophthora muscae. Next base: position 26,243 of record QTSX02006418.1, read on the forward strand.
ACTCCAAAAACTACCCAAAAAATTCCCAAAAATAAAAATTCAAAAACATTTCTAGGCTTAAAAAAGCCTCAGGATTCCAAATCTGCAATAAAAAATGGGGTCAATTAGTAGCAACAAGGTTGCGTAAAGTCCAAAAGTTAAAATAATCCCAAAAACAACTATTTTCATATATTTTAACTATAAACTATGCTTTAAAATAAACATATATTTGTACCAATACCAAATAAAATTAAAATAATGATAAAAGTAAAGGAAATAATAGAGAAGATAGAGTGGTGTTTATTGAGGAAGGATCATACATTGGTTGAAAGAGCAACTGAGATAGCTTGGAGATGCTCAAGCTTGCTATCCTTGGGATAGTAGGCAAGGACCACCTTGCTAATCTCTTCATACTTTTTCACTGCTTTGGTTTGCTTGGGGGGATCATCCTTGGTCTTCATGCCTGTTTTAAAGAGGCAGGCGGAGATGGCCTACTGAGTCTTGAGATGGACCATGATTTTGTTGAACTTGGGCTTCTGAACCTGGACCCTTGTGGCAAATTGACTATGCCACCCTTCAAGAGAAGAGGTGGTCTTGATTAGGCCATCCTTTACCTGCTTAAAGCAGTTCCACTGGATTGAGTCACCACCCTTTCTGATGCAGCGTGCTCCTTGAAACACTCCAACCCATTGAGTTTCAAAATACTCTATGAATGGAGCAAAGGCTGCCTGGTTGGCAATAATGTAGGGATGGCGGAAGAGGGCGTTGTAGAAGGCATTTGTCTCCTCCTTCTGCACAAGGGCAAAGGCAGCAAAGCAGTTAAACACGTCCTTTGCTTCCTTTGTGCCTTCAGTGTAGACCAGCTCATGAAGTGCAGAGCACTTTTGGAAGCAGCAGCAGAGTGCCTGCCAGAAGTGGAAGTAACATCCCTGAGGGGAGCTCTTGAAGACTCTAATAAAAGCATTGGCCTGAGCCTGCTCAAAATCTACTACCAGGTATTCATGGTATGGAAGGCTTTTGGGCTTTTTCTTGATTGGGGTGGCTTCCTCTGACTGGGCCTTTTTCTTGCGCCCTCTAGTCTCCTTTGGCTCCTCTTCAATAGTTGGGAGGATCTCATCCAACTTGGCCTTTAATATTGTTAGAGCCCGGACATAAGTTTCCTGCTTCTTATTTGGGAGGAAAAAGAAGACCAGGGGAAGAACAAGATTGCCAACCTGCCCATGGATATTCCAAAGCTGGCTAAAGAGCTTTGGGCAGGTTGAGAATGTTCTATCTGCAAGCCAGGTCTTGCATTTTAAAAGGTTGCAAAGATCCTGGGAGATAGCAAAGCAGATGATCCGCTCTGGGGCATGTTACCCATCATTGTGAAGTAGAAATCTCTCTTCATGCTGTAAAAGCTTTTGCTCTTCAGTTAAAATCAACTGGTCAATTGATGTAGCACTGACGCCTTCAGTGCTCAGAGCATATCTCTGGTCAGTGAGATATCTCTGAAGTTTTGAGGCGCCACCAACAGTTGCCATTTGGGTATCATTTAGATTAATGAGTGCATCATTTACAACCTCAGTTGCAGTTTGGTCTTTGGTGGTTGGTATGACCTGGCAAAGAAACCAGCAGATCAGTTGATACAGTGGATCAAAGGGCTTAGCACAGTCATGCCCAATAGTCAGGGCTTTAAAACAAGTGAACCCATAGGTGGTAAGTCTAGCTGGACAGCCAACGTTATCACATTTGAAGTAATGCTGACAGATGGGCTTCTTCTTGTTGTTGCAGCTGAAGCTGTAGCCCTTGTGGACAAAGCCAGCACCCCCTTTCTTTGTCATAATTGGATAGCTGACAGGGTATGTGGCAGGCACAGCAAATGTGCCATTTCTGTTGCATACATTATGGATGGTATTAAGATCCCAGAGCTCAATTGGCTCATCTGCAGGAGCACCAGGCTCAGGATCCTGCTCTTCTTCATCCTCAGGCTCTGAAGTGGGGTCAGAGTGGCGGTTAAAGTTGAACAACTTCTCTTGAGGGTCTGACAGGGAGTAAACAAAAGGAGAATGGGGAGGGGTTGGGCTTGTTTCCTCAGGCTCTGGTGGGGGCGTAGGGGTCTTGGGGGGAGCTTTACCCTTAGAAGGCTGCTTTTTAGGGGTAGTTTTAGCCTTTTTGGCCTTTGGAGGAGTGGTCTTGGACTTTGAGGCCTTGGACGCAGCTTTTTTGATGGACTTGGGAGGCATCTAAAAGTGAATTAGTATCAAAATATGAGCAATTTGGGGGTTGTTTTTAAAGAGAAAAACAAGAATGTTTTTAATATAAAAGTATCAATTTTTTACAAAGGAATGTAGAGGAGATCAAATAATATATACTATCAAAATTTCAATGTTTTTTTTGAAAAAATATTTTTTATTAGTAACACAAGTAGGCAAAACTTTGAGTTTTGACTGAAAACTTGCTCTCAAGATGGCGTTTTTGAAGTGACGTAATTGAGGTGCTGTAGCTCAAAAACATAGTGTTTTTGACCATTTTTTTATATTAAATTAAAAAAATTACGGTGGAGCTACCTCAACCGGGCCAAAAAGTAAAACTTGAATTTCTCAAAAACTAGCTTATACAACTGGGGTTAAAAAGTACCCAGTTGTTTAGAGGAGGCCAAAAAATATATAATTGCAAATTTTCATATGTTTTCTTACATTTTTTGCTTAATGTGATATTTAACGTGAAACTATACTTTTTAAAAGTGGAAAGCAAGAATTGCGGTGGGGGAATCAATATAGCGTAGCCTGGTGTCATATGTAATTTCCCCTTATTTTCCCCTATCCATTGTGCGCATCAAATCAATTGGGTGATGTGAAACTCAGTGGAATTTGAAGTGACATAAATCAAAATGGCGTAATCACCCTCTTCTATATTAAAATCACTATTAAAATATTTTATTGATGAACCCCTTATCAATGTATCCATGTATAATAAAGTTATAAATTACATATAACAAAACTGGTTTTTTACCCAGCAATGACAATCACTAGAAGGACTATCATAGTGGCGTCTTTTTAGGTTGTTCCTTTTATAAGTGTCTTAGATTAATACTATAGGAACATCTTCTGACACTATACCACAGGCTTTATTTTAGTTCAGGTATAAACTTATTTTAGTTTAAGATAGATAGCGTAATTCAAAATAATGTAAAGTCAAGATGGCGTAAACACGCCCCACACTAAGTGTTTTCATATGTAAATAAAGTTAGCAAAATAAGATTTATTTAATCTGACTCAAAGTGACAGAATCAAGATGGCGTAAATTTGAGATGCCGTATTATAAAAGTATATGTAAATTTTAACTATTTTATTGTTTATTTTATTTTTTATGATTCAAAATCACTAACGCAAAAAACGCCATCTCAAATTAAATTTGAGATGGCGTTTTTTGAGATGGTGTTTTCAAAATGGCGTGTTGTACCACATTTTTAGTGTCAACATGGGCGCTGTTGCCCATGAAACTAGGTACTAGACCTGGTTGCAAACTTTCCTGTACCCTAGTATGGCCTCCACTTCCCACTCTGGGGTGTGTTGTAGGATTGTTGGCGGGGGTTGCTGTCTTTAGTCTGATGTGTGTGGGGACTTCCTCTTTCTACCTCTAGTTTGGATACATGGAAGACGTTGTAGACACTAGAGCAATTAGGGAGCTGTACTCTGTACATTGTGTCAAAGATTTGCTGGAGTACTTTGAGGGGGCCAATGCGGCAGGGTCCTAGCTTTCTGCCCACTTGGTTAATCTTGAGGCTCTTGGTGTCAAGATACACGTTGGAGCCTACTTAAAACTCTGGGTTGGCACATTGGTGTTTGTCGGCTTGGACCTTGTACTTTTGTTGGGCCTCTATGAGGTTACTATGTAGATGTTTCTGGGTATCCCTTAGGTTTTAGAAGTACTTATTTGCTTGAGGTACTGTCCCTGGCAGCCTTTAATGGGAATTCCTTGCAGAGAGAAACTGTAGTTGGCCGTGAATGGGTACATCTTGGCTCCTGAGTGGTAAGAACTGTTGTAGCTAAACTGGGCCAAGGGTAGTAGTTCCGCCCAATTATCCTGCTTAGTGTTGACGTAGGTGCGGAGATAAGTTTCTAGTATCTGGTTAACTCGCTCTGTTTGACCATTGGTTTGAGGGTGGAAGGCTGTTGACAGGTTGAGCTTTACTTGGAGTTGTCGCATTATTTTGCCCCAGAATTTGGAAGTGAACTGGGTTCCTCTGTCTGAGACAATGTCTTTGGGAAGACCATGGTGGCGGTAAATGTGGTTAAGGAATAACCAAGCCGTGCAGTGGCCAACATTCCTGATGAACAAGCAATGAACTCTGCAGCTTTGGTGAGGTGGTCCACAATAACCAGAATCCCTGTGAACCCTGACTGGGAGATAGGTCTGTAATGAAATCCATGGATTTAGATTCCCATGGCATGGATGGGATTGGGAGGGGTTGAAGCAAACCCTGTGGCTTCTGTGAGGAGTGTTTGTTCCTCATCCATGAGACACATTGTGAGATGTAATTTTTTACTTGGGGAAACATGGATGGCCACCAGTAACTGATTTGAAGACGCGCCATAGCTTTCTTGATTCCTCTGTGACCACCTAGCAGGGAGTCATTTAACTCCTGTAGGACCTGATTCTGAATGGCTCCTGGGGGTACTACCAAGCTATTGAGTCTGTAAAGGAAGCCCTTGTGGATAGAGTAGTTGGGGTTGGGTTTTGCAGAGTTCATTTTGGCAATTAGGTCCTGGATGAGTGGGGAGTCCTTCTGGGCATTCTTCACCTCCTCCTCCAAGGATGAGAGTAGTTGGGAGGCCCCAAGGACAGCCATCAAGAACTGGTTGGTGTCTAGGACTGATCAGGTGTTGAAATGGCTGTAGGACTGGTCTCTGTCATTTTGATCTTCTTGTCTGCTCAGGGTGTCTGGTGCATTGTTGGTGTGTCAGAGATATAACTGATCTTGAAGTTGTAGGAGGACAAATACAGAGCCCATCTGGCAAGTTGTTGGCAGATCTTCCTCTTTTCTGTGAAGTATAAAAGGTTCCTATGGTTGGTACAGACAATGACAGTTTGCTTGGCTCCTTCTAGGTATTGTCTCCAGTGTTCAAAAGCTTTAATTATAGCCATGAGTTCCTTTTTGTATACATTGTAGTTTCCTTTAAAATCCAGCAGCTTCTTAGAGAAGTATGCCACAGTGTAGTATACTCCAGGCTCCCCTTCCTGAAGAAAGACTGCGCCTAGGGCAAAGTCTGAAGCGTCAGTCTCCAAAAAAATTGGAGCTCAGGATCAGGTTGTCGGAGTACTGGGGCTGTTGTGAAAGCAGTTTTGAGGGTCTCAAATGCTTTCTGTGCCTCCTCTGTCCGAGTTTAAGATACACTTTTGGCAGTCAAGGACGTGATGGGCTCCGCTATCTTTGCAAAATTCTTAATGAACTTACAGCAAAAGTTAGCCAACCCCAGGAAACCTCTCAATTTTGATCAGGTGTCTGGGATCTGCCATTCAATTACCGCTGCAATTTTGGATGGCGCAATGGCAAAGCTGCCTTTCCGGATTTCTTACCCTAGGAATTCTACCTCTTGTTTGAGGAATTCACATTTCTCCCTTTTGCAGTATAGCTTGGCCTGGCATAAGCGTTCCAGGACCTTCTTTGTGTCACAGTAGGTTCCATAATGCCAGGTATTGTCCATCCAAGTAAGAAGCCTTGGAAGGCCGGGAAACCTGTATCAAAATTGACCAAGTTAACAGATTTAAACCAAACAGTTGATCAAAAACGGGTCACGGCTGCTCCAGTCTGCCAGCTGAAACCAGCTCCCCCTTTCAAACTGACGTTGATAAATCAACCTAATATGAGGGCCACTCAATATAAGCTTATTAATCAGCATGGTTGTCAGAAACTGGCCATGCAAGGGTTCTTTGCAACCTGGACTAGATACTTACTTGAAGATGTAGAAGGAATAGGAGGTCTAGACTCAAGTGGTATTGCTTAGTCAATTTTTCTGATATATATTGAATAATTTTCCCTATTCAACTCTAAGAGTTGAGTCCTCCTAAATTTACTCAATAAAAATCAATTATCCCAAGTTCTAATGTTAAATTTTAAAAATGCATCCTGTGATTGGGTTGTTGCAGTATATCCTGTACAATCTGATTCTGAACCAAATCATTTCAGGAAGATGGGCCCCAGCATCTGGAACTTTGTTGTTGGCGCCGCAAAATGTCAATTTCTTGCCAGCCAGTTTTGTAGTTCCTCCCCCATTCTTGAAACTGAAAATTGTGTCACTTCCCAATGCCCATAATTCTACACTGAAGATGCATTGATGCTTTCCCAGGTCATTTATCTTGGTTTACTCTGGTTAGGACTAATTGTTCTACTTAATCCTAGAGTTACAATTGGAAATTTCACAAAAAAATATCTGAAGCCGTGTTGGTGGTTAATCATCAATTCTATGTGGATTTGGGTGGTAATTCCCCATCATTTAGAAACGGCTTCATATTATCCAGTGATTTCTGTCACACTTCAGGTCATAGAGGTGTGAGGCTTCATCCTTGGAGTACACTAGAATGTCACCTAGGTAAACCACTATACAGGCATCCAAGAGGTCAAAGAGGATCTCTTTCATCAGGGCTTGGAAGGCAGAGGATGCATTGCAGAGTCTGAAGGGCATGACCAGGTACTTGTACAGGCCAAAGACTGTTCTGACTGCTGTCTTCCACTTGTCCCCTTCCGCAATTTGGACCTGATTGTAGGCATTGTGGAGGTCAAGTTTGGAAAATACGTAGGCTCCTTTCAGGCAATCTGTTAATTGCTCTGCGGAGGGGACTGGGTAGCAATCCTTCACTGTGATGGCGTTGAGCAGACTGTAATCTACACATGGTTGTAGTACTCTATCCCCTTTCTTAACAAAGAAGATTGGTGAAGAGCAGGAGGATTGAGATTGTCTCATATGTCCTTTGGCCATTAGGTCAGAGATGTATTCCTTTAGTACCAGACCTTGCGCATGTGTGGTGGGATAAACCTTCCCCTGTTTTGGGGTTTCACTGGGTAGAAGGTCAATCCTGATATCACTTGCTCTTTGCTCGGGGAGGCCTTGCATTGGGACCTTGCTAAAGACGTTGGTGTACTCTTCTAACATCTCATCTAGGTGGGGAATCACCGATATGGGCATGACTGTGTTGGTGGGCGTGGAGTTGCTCCCAAGTGTTGCCGTGCCGGTCTGGCCCAGACTGGAGATGTTGACCTGATGTGTGTCCCAATTGATATTGCATCTGTCTTCCTGCCACCAAGGCATTTCTAGTATGACGGGGAAGGCAAGGTTCTCTAAGGAGGAGAAGTTTAGTTCAATCCTCATCACCCCAATTTCCACGGTGGTTGGTTCCATGACCCAGTACACTGAGGGAGTGCTCCCATTGGCCAGTTTGGCGGTTCCCCCTGGTATGGCCTGCTTGCCGAGACCTTTTACCAGGAGGTGATCAATGAAATTTCCCATGGCTCCTGTGTCAAGTAGGGTGTGGTGTGTATTTTCTGGGTATTGGAAGCCAGGGTGATGGGGACAGTGAATTAAAGAGAAGCTGTTGCTTTATTACCTCCTTCCTCAGCTGCCATAAGGGGCTGGGGATTTGAGGGAGGTTTAAAAGGGTCGGGTCAGGCGGTGGAATAATTCATCACTGTGTGACCTGCAAGACCGCAGTACAAACAGAGACCTTGTGCCATGCGGCGGGCCTTCTCTTCACTGGATAGTATAAAGCCCCCCCAGGTCTGGGAATCACCCCAAGACGGGGGGTTTTAGCATTGGCAGGTGGTCCAGCAACCTCAACTTGAACGGAGTTGAGGTGGGTGGCCTTGGCGGGGAGGGTATTTTCATACCGCGCTCCCCAAGTTTGAACATCTTGGATGACCTCATTATAAGTCTCAGGAAGATTATGGTGGAGAAGGAACTCTTGGACTTGGGGTGAGAGCCCTGCGTAATACAAGTAGCAGGCTTTATCACTGTCCAGGTCAAAAGCCTCCTTGAGCTTTGAGAACTGTTTGGTGTAGTGGGCAGTGGTAGACGTTCCTTGTCTCAGAGAATACAGTTTCCAACGGGTATCATTCAGATCCTCAGGGGAGCTGACTGAGTCCAACAACTTTTGGATGAAGGAGTTAAAGTCATGGCGTAACCCTGGTTCTTTTAATACAATGGCAGCAAACCAGTCTTTCTAATGACTGGTGAGTTAATTTGCCACATGAAGAACCTTTTGGACGTCAGTGGTAAAGTGGGCTGGCTCAGCTTCAAACAAGGTGTGAGAGAAGGAGAGCAGGGTGAATATTGCTTGTTTCCCAGAGGAATGAATTGTGGATTTAGAAAGTTTACTGAGGATAACATTCTGAACCTGATGGGTACTGGTGGGTTGTGTGGCCTCTCCTCTAGATTGAAGAGCCTGAAAGCAGCAAAGACAAGTATAACAGACAAGTAGGAGAGAAATCAGGAATTTAAGGCATATCAAGGTAAGATATCCAAACATGGTTGAGCCTGAGGCTGTTGGTGTAAGCCCCAGTGGTGGTGCTATCATACTGTAAAGCCCCAGAATATGAGGGAGGTTTTAGCAAAGTAGGGTACCAAGTTGGCAACTTGGAATCCTGTGAGCGCCGTCACAATAGGGTAGACTGTCATCATCCATCTGAAGACCTTGATGTGTACGTTATATCTTCTGAAATTACTGGCAAAATACGTAAGTATGTAGTATACACAGGTGTATATAGCTACAGACTGGGTGGAGTGGGGTGACACCAGCGTGGGCCAGGAGTACTGCTCGGAGGAGTTTAGCTGCACTGGCTCCTTGTAGATGTAATTGTTGGGTGGTCTATTGAACGGCTCATGCTGGTGATTGTATTGGTGGCCCCCAATCCCTAGGCAGACTAGGAATACAGCTGAGAAGATTAAATGGTTCATCTTCTGATACTGGGAAAGGGCAGACAAATCTTAGTGTCTTTAACTTTCTTGCAGAGTAAAAGTTCTGGTTGATTTATGTGATACTATTGAGGGGTAATTTCACTCAATGGTAGCACAAACTATCATCAAGTGATTTGGCTTTATTATATACTATCATCCTTGTGGTGGCATGAATAGAGTAAAACACTGGACAGGGAATCCCAAACACTTGGTGTTGTCTGGAATTCCCTTTTGGGAGGGGAATTGGTAGTGGTGTTCAGGCAATGAATTGTTATCTCTGGGCTTGCATTGGCTTGGTGTATCATTGGATGCTTTCATGCATCCAATTTTGAATTCTGCAGTTAATGCAGGAATGGATGGGTTGAGCAGCTTGTCAGCCCCTCCCAAATTTGACAAATTCCAAATTTGGGCAGCAGTTCCCCCTCCATTTGGGTTTGGGGAAATTGCCTTTTTGGATTTCCCCTTTTGGAAATTTCCCCATTTGGCGGCCTGGGTGGGGGACTGGCTGGCAGTGGTGGGCAGGCTGGGGGCAGGCGCACGCGGGCAAGCCGGCAGTTGGGCGTGCGGCCTGCGGACAGGGTATAAAACCCGTCCAAATTAAAATTCTCATTTTTAATTCTTGCTTCCTGGCCTCAACTTTTTGCGGCAGTTTCCCTAATAAGGGGGAACTGCTGCCATTTTTTATTCTGTTTCTCACAATTAATTGTGCACAAAATATTGTCCTGAACCACAGTGTTGTCAGGTATATTCCTGACAAATATGATTCTATAGAGTTTTTGGTCAAACTAGATTGCTCAGCTGAGAGAATTTCCCCTGATGATTCCAGCATTCCCCCCAAACACTCACATGAGCCAGGTTGGAGCTTAGAAATACCCCAATAGTTCAATAAAGCATTATTTTTTTGAAAAGATCACTTTTCATCTTTTGGCCAAAATTTCTTCATATAAATGGAACTTTTGCTTACATATATGCCCGTACAGCTTCTTTGAGTTTTTATACCACAAAGGGTAGACCCTCAGGACATCAGACTACTGCTGGAAAAGAACAGCCAGTATTAGACCTGTTGCTCTGAGTTGTAGCACCACAAGTTAAATGCTTCCCCCTTTGAGAAAGTATGTCAATGCCTTAGTGCACTACCCTGAAGGGCTCTGCTGTGTGAAGAACTTGCTTGCCTCAAACATCTTCATTGTCTTTTTGCTCTTTAATCAATGTAGTAAGATAAAACTAACACTTATACACCTGCAGGCAAAGAAAAGGCTCAGAAAGTCCAACCCCTAGGAAAATAAAATTCCTATTTTTAAGTGACACCCAGAAGTTTAATCCATGTGTCATATTCCTAGGAAGTCCAACATTACATCTCAACCTTTTCACTGTTATCTGTACTAGTAAGGTATTGTCCATTTGTTCACAGTAGAGGGATCTAAGAAGACAACAGTTCATAACTACATCCACCTACCTTTAAGGATTCCTCCTTGAAACCCATCATTTCTTTGTATCCCTTGACCCAAACCCAAACAACCTACAGTTTTGATTTTGAGGGAATCTGTAATACCATGCCACCTAGACTGTTCAAGGACAAGTATATGTATTTACCTGTGTACCATCCTCTAATAAAAGTGCCTCTAGCACCCAATCCTGACTTCCCTCTCATAGCCAATGCCTTGCCTGAAGCACCTGTAAATCTGCTCATGGGAATAATGTACATCACCTTTGTTGGGTTAGTGGATACTTTATACCCACAGCTGGGCTATGGTCTATATTGGCATGATCCCTTTCCTTTCTGTTCAACTTGATGCTAATTAATTGGTGGGCCCTGTGTTCCACCCTGCAGGCCAGTGCCACCTCAGATGTCAATAAACCTGCTCAAAAGACTCAGTGTCCTGACCTACATTGCCTTTGAGATAATTTCTTGGACTCAATCTTGCCTTGCATGCCTTTTTTGGGGAGACCTGTCATTCTCTCTTAAATAATCTAGTGAACTCTTGGTTTTGCTTTTGCTGTAACAGATCCTGCTCTTATACAGCTTTTAAATCCTTGAATGAAGGATACCACAGGTGAAACTGTTCCAGAAAATATTTTGGTGTTCTTTTCCTCTTAGGTCTCAGTGATCTCAAAATATGTGATCTCTCATGAGAGCATTGAGATGTGAGGAGTAGACATGATGAGGCAATCTTCTTGTTGTATGATGAGTGTGGAGTTTTTCCAAATCTTTGGTGGTTAGATTTTCCTCATCTAATCTAGAGCTGATATACCAAATTTTGGTATAGGTATCCTGGGACCACCCAGGATAGTTTTGAGGTCCTTATAGGCTTGGAACATTTTGTGCTTATCTGGGTAATGTCTTGTCTCTGCTATATGCCATTATCAATTTTTTTATATTTCTCTGACAGGTATGTAAGTCTGAAATATTGTAAAGTTTCTTTTAAATCAGGACCTATCTGCTCTGGTGATAAATAAATATATGCTGTTTTATTTTCAAAAGTATAAATGATAAATGAAGTTTTATTTCCAGACTGGGCATCAAGCAGAAAAAGATTATTGGAGAGTACCTGGATCATGGTGATGGAATACATACTGTGATCTCGTCAAATCTCTTGCTATGTGGTGGGGGAGATTGCCTAAATCCCTCACTGCTTTTTTATGCCTCATCCTTGTCCTTGTGGCTCTGAATTATGTTTTCCTGAGCGCTAAAAGGGTTTCCTTTGAGGTTAGATTTTTTTGTGTGGGATAGTTTCTTATCAAGGTAAGCTTCCTTTTCAGATGTGGCTTTTTTCTTGAGATTAGTGTTTTGGTGAAGATTTTATAATTCATATTTTGTGTGTTTCTCTTATCAAAAGGTTTTCTGAAGTTGCTTGTGGGTTTATATTCAAAGTGTCTGGATAAATAAGAATTAACTAAAATTTAGAGGTTTATATGTGTAGAAGGGTCATGGAAGCTCATGCAGCTGGGAGCTCTGTTAAAAATGTCTTTATAGACTATAATGCATTTATCCATGAAGCTAGTCTCTTTGATTTTACTTGTTTCTCAGTAAATTATGGTGTCTGAACCTACAAGGAAAATCTTTTGATAAATATTTTTGAAGATGTCATTATGTTCTTTCTGAGTTAGATTGGCTTCAACTTAGTCTCCCAGAAATTTGACATCAATCCTAGTGACACTGAGTGCAAATTTACTAGCCCATAGCCTTTGAGGATAACCAAATTGTGTGGATTCTGTTTTAGGCTCTGGATTCAGAAGGTATGTTCCCTTGGTAAAGACCTTCAAGTTTGCCAACATCCACTGAGAGAAGGCAGTGAAAGACTACAGGGGCTATTTTAGGGGCTTCCTGATGGACTGATGGATTAAAGGTTTCTTGTGAATAGAGTAGCTAAACTTTTAAATGCTTATGAGGATATTTTGAAGGTTTCATATAATATGGTGATATATTGTCCCTCTTTTAAGTTCTTCAGTTGATAGGGAGTGCCATTTCCTGCATCTTTTTCTTTGTATATTTTTCCCTCCAATTAGTTAGGTGTCAAGAACCTACCTGTGCTACCACTATTATGTATATAATTCTTGGAAGATTTATAATATATTAATATATTTATCAAAATAATAAGTGACATTTTAAAGATGAAAATATGGAGCATAGTTTCAATGAAGATCATGCATTTTAGAAGAGAATAACCGTTTGAAAATTCAAGGTATTGGTCCTAGTGTTAATATCTGGATTAGGTTCTGGGACCACCGTCCCTTAGTTGTTCAAGCCAGTTCTCAGGAAAAGATTTTATGAGAGGGAATGATCAAAATATCACAGCAACAATATATCTATACATTAGATTGATTTGATAATTGGGGGTTAGCTGAAATGCATCAGATAGCAATGAAGCTATGATATAATACAAATATAAAAGAAACAGTATTTTCAGCTTTGAGCCATCATTGCAACTGAAGTAATTATAGTTCATCATTTGGACTTGGGGAAGACAACAGTCCAATAGAAAGAACAGTAATGAATATAATAAGGTATTGTTTATTGTAGCATATTGTTATTAATATAATATATGGAGAAAGCCACAAGGTCACAGGGGGTGGCATGGTGGCATGTTCCATGTAAGTTTTGAAGCCAAGGAATAACTTGTGCAGGGATCAGCAGGTCAAATTGGTAGCGCTCCTAATTAGGAGAAAGGCCCACAATTTAATGCTGCCTTTGGATTGGTCCATAACATTAGATACGTCAAGGGGTGGCTCATTGAGCGCCCCCTGTGTATTGTAAGATACATTAGCAGGTAAGGAGGAAGACTTGGTTGCAACACCATGATATTTTCACAAATAAAAAACAGTCAAAATTGTGGATGCACAGATTTGTGATTGCTGCTAGAATATTGTCTAATCAAGTTCTCATTGGCCCCAGTTTTGTGGATACCGACCCCTAAGATTCAACCATCATTAATTTTATTAAAGAGAGGTAAATGAGGATGCGCAATGACGTCATCTTCTTATTGTATGCCAAGATTTCTGCAAGTATCCAAGATTATGGAGAAAAGTGTATAAAACCTGACGTCTACAAGTGTGGCCTAATCTTATATTGTTTTGTCAAGGTTTTGTTGGCAGTTTCCCCATTGGGTGTCAATCATTACTCAGCAATATCAAGCACCACAGATGGGCATGCCTACCAGACAGAGCTCAAGGACATGCTGGAGGAGTGGGCTACCCAACAAGCTGTGCACACAGTTGTACTAGTTGCGGAGATGGAGCAGCGGGAATGGACAACCAAGGAAATCAGGGCTGCAGGGCATACCTGCTGGTCCTACCCCATCAACTATGCCAACATGCATCTTGCAGATGTATGTCTTTACAATTTTGGTTTCACTCTCAGGTGCTCAAAGCCTGCTACCTACAATGAACTGTGCTCCCAAATTGAGAAGGGGTACAAGCTTTTACCTTCCATATTTGCCCAGGACTTATCAGATCTCATCATATTCTATGAAAGTGATAGTGATAAGTCCAGAAAGGACTCCTGCCTTCCCCCACACTCATTCATTTTTTTGTCAAGCATGCATATGTGACAAAAGAAGAATTTGAACAATTGAAGCAATCAACTCTTTATGCTCTTCCCAGTCAACAAACCCTGCCTCCCCAACTCCCATCAAGATCAAGCCACTTGTCTTCCAACCCTGACTCCAAAACCGCCACCCATTCCCTCCCCACTATCTCTGATGCTGTCCCTTTCACAGGTGCAGATGATGACAACATATATTCCGCCCATTCCCTCCCCTTCTTGTCCTTTGATGACTAAAATAAAACTTTTCTTTGTGACAACTTATTAAAGTTGATATTATTTCTTCTGATTCATAATTAATAATATATTTTTTATATTATTTACATTCTCTATAATTAATAAAATGATGTACATTTGATGTAGTGACATATAACTATTTGCATGAATATTTTCCATTATAAATAATAAAATAAACACCAAAAATGTGCATGTTCTATTAGAATATTGCAGATATGCATTAAGTCCTGATATTTAGACACTAAATTCATAACTCAATACATTCTTGTATAATAAAAATCATTGTAAACAACACCTTTTTTGTTGTAATTTATATAAATTGACTGTGTTTATATTTGGGAGCCATTGACGCTTAGTATAAATATTGATACATAGTGCATTTTACAGCTTGTATATTTGCCTATTGATAAAAATTCTGTAAAATGCACTATATATCAATATTTATACTAAGCGTCAATGGCTCCCAAATATAAACACAGTCAATTTATATAAATTACAACAAAAAAGGTGTTGTTTACAATGATTTTTATTATACAAGAATGCATTGAGTTATGAATTTAATATCTAAATATCAGGATTAAACACATACCTGCAATATTCCAATACAGTAAATTTAAAAGCTATGGCAACAAGCAAAAACAATTCAGATTCAAGAAAAATTGAAATGGATTCAAACATATTGTAAATCAATATAAATATGTTTATTTTTAATTTTGTTTAAATCTGAATTGTTTTTGCTAGTTGCCATTGCTTTTAAAACTACTGTATAAATTTTACATTTGTGGTCCTTAATTTATTAATGATAATGAAAAATATTCAGGCGTTGATAGTAGTACTAATGTAAATTCAGAACCTAAGCGTAAAAATGCAGGATTGTCAAATCCTTGGTCCAAATTTCAAATCACTTTTGCGGGCAACTCAGCTGAGTGAAAAATAAAATATTTAATAAAATCAACCATTTAATTTGACGTTTTTGGTTTATTTTAATGGGCAAATTTATTGCCACTTAAGCAGAAAAATCAACTAATAAAAGAAAAAACACAGCAAACAAATGTTGCAACTGAGTTTCCTGACTTGCCTGCTAATATATCTTACAATACATAGGGGGCGCTCAATGAGTCACCCCTTGACGTATCTAACGACATAAGCCAATCTGATGGCAATGTCAAATGGCAGGAACTTTCTCCTAATTAGGAGTGCTACCAATTTGTCCTGCTGATCCCCGCACAAGTTATTCCTTGGCTTTGAACCTTACATGGAACATGCCATCATGCCACCCCCTGTGGCCTTGTGGCTTTCTCTATATACTATATTAATCACAATATCCTAAAATAAACAATACCTTTTTCTATTCATTCCTGTCCTTTCTATTAGACAATTGTTTCCTCAATCAAGTACTGAACTCTAATTGTTTCAGTTCCAACAGTGGTAGCAGTGGTAGGTTCACAACCTACCTAAAACAAAATTCCCCCCAAGAAAGGGCGGAGTATGGGCTGTATGGCTACTCCCCATCAAGAGACCTTCTTATCAATCCCCAAGGGGGACATCCCTAACAAGTATGTTATTTACCAAGACCAGCTAGTCCTTACAAGTGTGTATAATTGGCTCTGCCTTGGGCAGCGTGACGCCAGCGTCACCCCTCCCCAGTCAGACCTTTCACAATGTATGCTCAATCTCTAGCTGAAATTCTTTGTGGGTGAGGTCAAAGGAGCCAACATTGTCAGTTGGCTTCAATCCACCAAGACCTGCCTTTGTATCTGCCAGGTTCCTGAGCCCATGTGGGTTGCCACTGCGTTGGGGCGCCTCACAGGGCCCGCCGTTGTATGGCTTACCAACTGGGCCAGTCAGGAAAGCAAAGTCACCTGGGTGGCATTCCAGGACACCGCGAGATTCCGCTATAGCAAAATCTTCTTACCTATTGTGGTGGGAACTCCCCTGTTAGCAATTAAACAGACTGGGTCCATTCCCAAGTACCTTGCTGCCTGGCAACAAGCTCTTGTTGCCGCCCCCAAAGCTGTAACCAACAGGAATGCCATGCTTCTGACCCTAATTGTCAATGGGCTCAAGCCTCATATTTTAAGTGGGTTCCTGTGGGTTGTTGCACCTCTGTCAATGACTGTTACAAGGCCATTGTGGAGGCCAACAATCAGGCTTCAATGGGCTTCTGCCGTACTAGTGATGCTGTGCCTCAACCTCGTGCAACACCTGGCAGTGGCCACAACCAAGTGGGTTGCCGCCAGCCACACCAGCAGGAAAATGGAATCAAACGCTCCCACAAGGGGGAACTCCAGCTGGCACAAATTAAAGATCAGGGGAAAGCTTGGGAGTTGTAGCTACAAGAGGTTCTACAACCCCACTTGGCCCTTACTCTCAATCCCTGCTTTCAAAGAACCCCTGCAACTACAGTGTACACAAGGTCAAAACCTTTGACGTCTTCCAGGTCTGTAGTGACAATCCTGTACTTCAAGCAAGCCACTCTTCAAATAAAGTCACCCGCTTAGCCTATCCCTTCCGTTTTTGTGGGAATACCCACAAACTATTGGTAGATACTGGTTCCAACCACAATATGGTGGACCAGGCGTTTGCTGACTCCCAACAATTGAACCAAGTGCCTATCAGATTCAAGGCAGTACAAGTAACTGACTCCCAAAGAGTGACAATTACCCATGAGACGGTACCCTTCTCTGTGAGAATGAGGAACGTCCAGGTTAAGCTCTCTGGGCCAATCATGGCAGGACTCAGCCACAGCGTAATTGCTGGCCTTGACTGGCTTCAGCAAAACTGTCCCTACATCAAGGGGGGAACTAGACTTCAACTAATGTTCAGTCAAAGTTATCCACACAGAACCATCTGCGGTCCCTTCCTTGACCACTTCACCCTCACCAGCGCTTGATGCACTCCTTGAGGAGTACAAGGACATCTTCAGCAAAACACTGGACCAACTACCTCCCCCTTGAGAAATCCAACACGCTGCACAACTCCAAGGGTTGCTACCTAAGGCATGCCCCTTATATTGTCTTACATCAAAGGAAGATGAGACCCTCTTCCAGCACCTTGTGGATGCGCTTGACAAGGGCTTCATTTGCCCCTCGCTCTCTCCATATGGGGCAGATGTCTTCTTTGTAGCCAAGAAGGACGGGTCCCTTTGCCTGGTCACAGACTATTGCGCCTTAAATGAGGTGACTGTTAAGAATAAGTACCCCTGCTGTTAATTGACAACCTGTTTGACACACTTGCAGGTGCAAAGGTCTTTAGCAAGATCAATCTCACCGTGGGGTACAACCAGATCTGCATTGCACCAGGGGATGAGGTAAAAACTGCCTTCCGCACATGCTACAGGTTGTTTGAGTGTCAAGTCATGAACTTCAGAATGACCAACGCTCCTTCCACCTTTTCCATATTGATGAACAAAGCATTTGAGGAACTGATTGGAAAATGTGTGATTGTGTACCTTGATGACATTATTGTCTTCATTCAAGATCAAACCACGCATCTCCAACACCTCCGTGCTGTCCTTGACACCCTTTGAAAGAACCAGTTGAAGGCCAAGCCTTCCAAATGCAAATTCCTCAGGTTAGAGCTCCTATTCCTTGGGCACACCATCTCTGCTCAGGGAATAAAGCCTGACTCTGCCAAAATCAAAGCAATCACAAGCATGCCACCCCCATCAATGTGGGCCAGGTATGTACATTCTTAGGCATGGTTGCCTACGTGCGCAAGTTCATTCCCAATTGTGGGGAATTAATTGCAACTCTTGCTGAACTCCTCAATACCAAGCAGCGCTTCCATTGGACCCCCTTCAGAGATTGAGCCTTTGAGATGTTGAAGCAAAGGCTCTAAACAGCACCAGTACTGCAGTTCCCCAATCAAAACCATCAGTACAAACTCAAGACCAATGCCTTTGATGGGGCCATAGGGGGTGTTCTAAGGGTAGAAACTGACAATGGCACCTTCTTTCCCGTGGCATATGAGTCCAGGAAGCTTACCAACTTGGAACAACATTACCCCATTCATGATAAAGAACTAGCAGCAATTGTGCACTGCATTGAGAAGTGGCGCTGTTATCTGGAAGGTGCCACCTTTCCACCCCGCGTCCTGACAGATCACAAGTCACTCCAGTACTTCAACACACAGTCCCACTTGACACTCTGCCAAGCAGGCTGGATTCAGAGCCTATCCCCCTATCAGCTGCAAATCAAGTCTTAGCCTGGGAAGGAACTTGTCACAGCTGACGCCCTCTCACGCCTCTACGTAGCATCCATCACTGGGGATGACAGCTTGGACCCAGACTGGCCCATGCTCTATCTCTGCCCTGAAGCAACTCGTTACAAAGGCCTTAACTCAGTAACCATCTCAAAGCTGAAGGACAACAAAACTCAGTTCACCACAGATGCTGGCAACGTCTGCTGCCAGGTGGAGAAAGGTGAAAAGACGCCCTAGATTCCCACCATACAATGAGGCAACACAATATTGCACTACCACTTCACCTTAGGTCATATCAGAGGGCGTAACCTCTTCAAGATCATGAAACAGAAGGTTTGGTGGCCGCAAACGCGTCAAGACATCTTGGATCTCCTCAAAACGTGCGTGCTGTGTGAAAAAAAAAATGTCCAAACCCACACCCCCCAAGTTTGTCCTGCCCATCAAGGCCATGTAACCCTACAAGCAGTGGGCCCTTGACATTATGGGGCCACTCCCCAAAGACAGACTGGGGAAGAAATACATTATCACTGCCATTGTTTACTTCACTTGCTGGCCAGTGGCCTGGGCAACAACTAACCACACCGTCACCACCATCACCCACTTTATTGGCAAGGAAATTTTGGCCCGCTTTGGACAAATCAAACGTCTGATCACAGATAGAGGCCCTGAACTTGTTGGGCATGTCATGAAGGCATACTGCACCAAGAACGCACTCTAATGTATAGTTACAACCCCCTACCATTCTCAAGCCAATGGATGTGTAGAACAGTTAAATGGCTCACTAGTTCAGCTGATTGCCAAGCTCTCACAGGAACACCCCAATACCGCATGGACTGAACACCTGCCTATTGCTCTACTTATTTTACAAGTAAGGATTAACTGAGGCACCAGGTTCAGCCCCAGCGCCCTGGTCTTTAAAACGCCCAACAGTTTGACAGGAGTTGAACAAGGGAAATTATGGTCTACAGTTCCTGGGAGACCTCCCTTGTTGACAACTCCATCCCTGAATCAATGGTGTGCCAAGGACCAAGTGATCAAACACAAACAAATTGAAGGAGGGACAAAGCACCTTGAGGCAAGGTATGCTGTAGGTGACCCTATCTACACCCTCAACCCCAATTCAGCCAAGTTAGAACCCAGCCTCCTAGGGCCCTTAAAGATAGCTGTGGTCTATGACAATCACACCTATCAACTCAAGATTCCCAAGGGAATACCAAGAAGCTCCACCATGATTGCTTGCGCCCCCTGCTGTGCCATCCCCACACAAAGGTTGCTCATGTGAACCTTCCCAGATCTCCCACAAACTCCAATCCTGGTGTCTGATAACAAGCAGGGGGCAAGGGGGTGTTGCAACCAAGCTTCAAGACTTGCCTTCCAACATATCTTATAATACACAGGGGGCGCTTAATAAGACACCCCTTGACGTGTCTAACAACATGAGCCAATCTGATGGCAATGTCAAATGGCGGGCACTTCCTCCTAATTAGGAGCACTACCAATTTGACCAGCTGATCTCCGCACAAGTTATTCCTTGGCTTCAAACCTTATATGGAACATGCCATCATGCCACCCCCTGAGGCCTTGTGGCTTTCCCCATATAGTATATTAATCACAATATTCTACAATAAACAATACATTATTCTTATTTATATGTCCTTTCTATTGGACTGTTGTCTTCCCCAATTCCAAATACTGAATCCTCATTGGTTCAGTTGCAGCACAAATGTGGGATACATGAATCAGAAATGTGGGATTCTAATGTACAATTTGAGATTTCCTGTATTTCAAACAAATAATAGACATTATGTAAAACTTAAAAAATCTGAATTTGTGGGATTGTCAAATCCAAGAACCAAATTTCAAATCAAAAATGAGGTGAATTTGAAATAAATATAATTTATGGGCATCTCAAAAAGTATGTCAAAGGATCTAGAGTGGATCTGTGCTAATTCTTTTAGGAATCATAGGCATTCTCAAATTTTACCCTATTTCATTTTAGAATGGCTAAAATTTAGATGCTTGATTAAAGTTGATTTTAGAAAACACTAATAATAAAATAGAATTATATATTACAATCTATTTTTTATTAAGTTGCTTTTTCCTTGGTGTGTTGATGGTTAATTTGATTTTGATAATAACCTTCATTTAATTGGATAGTTTCACCTCCAGTTGCCAAGGCAACTGGAGGTGAAGCTATCCAATTAATTGCAAGCACATTATCAACAGCAAATAAACTATCAACACATCAAGAAAAAGACAACATGATAAGATAGATTGCAATACAGTATTTTTAGATGCTATGGTGACAACCAAAAATACCTCAGATTAAATGAAATGATTTCAGATTTGAAGGAAATCCAAGTTGCCTGAGATTCAGGATTTAAATAATTTAGTTATTTTCAGTTAATAAGTGAACTGCCAAACCAAAAACTGAAATTCACTAGCCCATTATACAAAATTATATCAAAAATCAAGAAGTGTAGTTCAAACCACAAACAAAATGAACTGGCACAACAAGTGAAATGAGTGGATGCTATTCCGGAGTATATTATAATCCAATCAGGATTAATATGAGGCACCAATAGAAGGACTAAAATGAAACAAATTTGGGCAATCTAGAAGTAATATTCAACAAGCACAAAACAAAATGAAGCCACAAAAGATGTGTAGTATGAGCAGCTTAAAATAGAAGTATAACAGTTTTACAGCCAATCAACAGCTATCCAATTTAGGGACAGAGGCATTTTATTCATTTTTATGGATACTAATTTGTATGAAATGGTTTTGAGAACCTTGCAAATATGAACTTGAGATTACAATAAAAATAAATCATAAAACTTTAAATTTCTACTTTTAGTGATTTTATCCTAGGTTTTAGTTCATTATGGTTTTCAACAGCAACATTTTCAACAGCGCCAGCAGCCAAGCCAGCTTCAATGGAGGCAAGGCTCAGGGTGTGGAGGCACCCTTTTATACCCAAGCCTTTGAGGCAGATAACAAGGAAGCTGACCTATACCTGACCCCCAAACCCTATGGCTTTGACTTTTTCAGTAGTCACATAGTGTCTAGCTCTGCCCCTGCTCCCATACCCACCCACGCACAAGCTGCCTGCCAATCAACCAATCAGGATGGCAACCTCAATCCAGAACAAATTGCTGCCACCACCCAGCCTGTCCCACCTACAGCCAATCAGGCTTCAGCTCCTGTGGCCCAGCGCCCCAAGCAACAAATCATCACTGCCTAAATTCTCCAGGAAATTGTGACACTGAATCTGCAGGGTCTGTCCTGGGATCAGATTGCTGACCAATTGAAATTTACCTGAGCTACTGTCATGCGGGAATTCAACAACCTAATGAACAAAGGGAATCTGATTGGGATGGCCAAGAAGCCCAAGAAGGCCCCTGAGTCCTAAATCACAGAAGCCTACCCAATTATGCTTGACCTCCTCCAGTGGGACCAAGCTTCATTTGACCCAAGTCTAGAAGCAACTTGTGCACCATGGCATTTGGGTGTCTGAGCGCATGATGCAGCTCTGGATGCATGGAAAGGTGGCTTTGATATGGATTCTTACCAATTTTCCAGGCAACCAATGAGATGGCACTGTGGATTCCCTGTATGATCCCACCATCAAATCCACCCTGGTCTGATGCCTGACAAGTTTGTCAGATGACGTCATGTTTGTCTCCTATACTAAGCTATCAATAGCTTTTGACAATTTTGGCTCCAAAAGAAGAGCCGCCACCCAAAAAGGGAGGAAGAAGGTCAAGAAGGGGACATTCATTGGTGCATTTCTGGATGTTTCAGCCAAGGGTTTTGTATACTATCAGACAAACCCAGATTTCACCAATGGCTACAAGTACAGCCACATCATTGGTGGACTACTTGACTCCTGGGATGGTGCAAATTCCAAGCACTAGGTTTTCTTGAGCCACCAGATGGAGGATAGCTTCACTGCCCTTGAGGCCATCCAGCAACGTGGGCACCAGGCCTCTGTGTATCCAGCTGGCCATACAGACATATATCTGGATGATGTTGTGTTCTTCAACATTGGAGACACAGTACAGGAGTGCTGCCCTCAGTCTTTCAACAACCTCTATCTTGGGGTCCTTGATCACAATTTTCTCTTTGGTCACCAAATAGTGGCTGACTTGTTTGCGCAATTGGTTTTCCATGTGAACATGGGCAACCAATCAAGCAAGGATAAGCGCCTCCCACCCTGTGACACAGCCACTTACCAGCCCATCCAGCCAATGACTGATGAGGAGTACAATGAGTGGTATATGGCAGCCATCACGTGCAATCCTCCTGCCTCCACTCCTGCCACCAACACCCCCTGCCCGCAAACCCAACCCATCCAATCCCAGACCCCCCCAACAGCACTGCCTCTACGTCCTCCTTCCCGCGCCATTCTGCCTACTAAGCATCACTCTTCCCCGCCTCAATAAACCCCTGGTCCCAGAAAATTTCTATTTGTATTACCTTTATTTTGAATTTCCATTGTTTGTGTTCTCTTTGTTTATAGTTGGTTTTATTCTTTATGTTCATCTTATTTCTATAAAATCATATATTTACTATTATGTGTATCTAGATCCAGAACAGTTATTTTTAGTACCCAAACACAGCCCCTTGTGAAAATATTAACAACAACTTGGTGGTTGTTAAAATTTTAAATAGAAAATTTTAGGTTAATTGTGTTTAGCTAAAGTTGTTACTGATCTAAATTCAAAACCTCAATGATAAACTTTAAGCCAATCAGGAGCTGATTGATAAAGTGATTGTTGTGACATAAAGAGTCATTCAATAATTCTTTGATGCTTGTTTGCTAATTAATATTATTGGCTGGTTGTTTTGCCATTGTACGCCATTGCTGCTGTGGCAAGTTGTTAGTGGACTAGTGCCCAATCAGTTACTGGGTTAGCACTATTCCATCAACAACTTGACACAGCAGCAATGGTGCACAATGGCAAATCAACCAGCCAATCATATTAATTAGCGCACATGCATCAAAGAATTATTGAATGTTCTTTATGTTACAACAATCACTTTATCACTTGGCTCCTGATTGGCTTAATGTTTGCATTGAGGCTTTGATATTTGGATCAGAAACAACTTTATCTAAACACTATACCCTATAATTTTCTAATTCAAATTTTGACAACCACCAAATCAGCGTTAATATTTTCACAAGGGGTTGTACAAAGTGCCAAAAATAATATGGCAATTAAGGAAACAATGCCAACACAAAGCAAACAACACATATTGAGTTGAGCGTAAAACATACACAATGGGTAAAAAATGGGATATTGGAGTAATGTGAAAGAAAACAGGAATAAACAAAAAGGCAATAGTATCAGAATAATACAGATTTTCTGGGGTGAAATCTATAAAAACATAAGGAAATGTTAGTAAAAAATCAATGAGAGAATTGGAGAATCTTTTGAAGGACCTTGACTCTGCAATTGCAGAGATCAAAGAAATCAACTGCAAGGTCAAAGCAAGAGTTAAGTCTGCCGTCCTTGAAGGAGACAAAATAGACAAGGTTTTGCAAAGGCCCTTATGACCAAAATACCATACACCCCTGAGAAGACAATCAATTTCTTACTAAACATTCAGAAGACGGTGGTTGAGGGCCTTCAGTTTAAGGCATACAATCTTTCTACACTGTTTGTCTGGGTCAACAACCCTGAAATGTATGCCCACCTCAAACCAGCCAAGCAAGCCCAAACCAAGGACAAAGAATTGCCAGCGCAATTGCTTGCACCAAGAATGGCTAAGCCTGCCAAAGCCGCTGGCAAGGAAGAAACACAAGAAGGTAAAATAAAAAATAAAATTAACAAAATTTCAAAACACTTACCTTTTTTAAAAAATATAGAAGGTTAACTCTGCCTGGTCCTGGTCCCATTTGTCCCCCACCTTCTACGCCACTCATGTGACCAAGCAGCTGTATCTGTCCCCCCTGTCTTGCAGGAGCTGGAGGACTGCATCCACAGGTCCTTTCCTATGTTGCAGGAGGCATTGACCGGGCTGACGCATGGCAAGGGGGCATCTGAGTGGGCAGTTACTGCCTACAAGAATGCCCAACTGGTCCGCCTGGACCCTGTATCCCTCAGTGGAGTTTACTGTGTAAACTCCATTGAGCTTGTTTGGGACGTCCTGGTGACGCTCCCATTCAAGAATGTACCAGAGATGGGCCGGGCTCACGCAGCTGCTTGCTTATGCTTCCCAGTGGAGCACACAATATCTTACCTGTTGGAGAACTTTGGGCGCGTGATGTCAAAGTTGGCTGTTGTAGACGCAACAGCCGTCAAGAAAACCAAAATCCTCCTGGCAGACTTTGGGCTGGCCTGGAGTGCCAACAAGATGTGGGTCCTTCAAGCAATGGAGCTGACCTTTGCTAAAACCAAACATGAGAAAAAAAATAAGCGCAGTATACAATAAGCTGTGTGATTTTACTGAAGCCTTTGCTGGACAAAGGCTTCATCTGGTGGTTTTTCTGGAGTTCCTTTTTTACTTCAGGATGAGCGCTGATGTGAAGGACTTAGATTGGGTCCTCCTGGGGATCAACAAGGCCAGGCTCTCCCTGAATGGGAAGAAGGTCCCCTGGGCACAACTTGGTGGACCACATGATACAAGACGTCCTGGTCCTGGCAGGGATTTACAGGTTTGTAGCCCCGCCAGAGAAGCGCTCCTACTTTCCCACCTGACATTTCTCACTTTTACTAGCCGCTGAGAATATTTTAACCAGGGTGTATCTACTGTCCACAGTGTGGCAGTGGAGATTGTGCGCCACCTCCATTGCGGGGTGGGTACATACTGAAGGACTCACTATAGGCGCACACAATAAAAATATGATTCCAATAAATTTTATTACAATCTATATTATTTTAATTATAATAAACTTTTATAATTTTTATTTCAGAAAACCAGTCTTGCAAAATATATTGCAAAAACAGTTTTCATAAAAGCATAAAATTATATGTTAATAAAATAAATTCTAACTTGTACATTTTACGTTTAATTTTTTTAAAACTATTTTTATATTTATTTGACCAAAGTGATTTAAATATTTTTGCGTAATCTAGTATTGAGCGTTTGGGATTACCTCAGATGGCATAATAAAATAATATACAATAAAATAAATAAATTACTTACATCTATTGATGGATCTTCTGAATGTGATTGCGGGCGTGGAAACATCTAAATATAAAATGATAATCAATAAATCTTGAATAGTAAATTAGAGAATATAAAAAAAGTTGGACACACTAAGCCTTTAATTGATTGGCTGTTTGGCTAGGCATGCAGGGATAAATAAATCAGTGTGGCCATAGAATTTAGTCACGGTCTCAGCTGGTAGGGTGTGGATCCCTGCCTGCAGCAAATCAAACAGGTCCTTGGTCCCAGTTGGAGTCCCACACTTTACGACTTGTTTGAGCCACCCAAAGACTTTCTCGATGGGATTTAGGAAGGGCAAATAGGTAGGGAGGAAGAGAAGGCACATATTTGCTATGGCCAATTGCTAGGGACCCACTGCAATGCTGGTGTCAATCATTGGGAATTTTTCAAGAATATCAGCCACCTTATGGAGACCAACATTGTACAGCACAATGACGTTGGTGAAGCCCAGGATTGTGCGCCTTAGGTGCTCCTGGACCAATCAGAGGAATGATAGAAAGGTACGGCTATTATGAGAACCCAATATCATTTGATACAGCTTGACCCCCTTTGGACTGAGGAGAGCCACCATCAAATAGGC
Organism: Entomophthora muscae; assembly: GCA_014839935.2. Taxonomy (NCBI): domain Eukaryota; kingdom Fungi; phylum Entomophthoromycota; class Entomophthoromycetes; order Entomophthorales; family Entomophthoraceae; genus Entomophthora; species Entomophthora muscae. The sequence continues at coordinate 52,389 of QTSX02006418.1, forward strand.
TGTGGCGCAGACTGCAGCACGCCAAGCCATCCTGTCATTTGAGCCTTTGAGGACATACCCATACCCATTGTGCGTTGACGAGGCAAATGCTGATTTGTCAATGTAATAGAATTTGAATGTCCCTTGGCTTTGAGGGCAGTGTACGCCTCTGCATATTTTTTCTGGACGTCAATGTTGGCTGGACTATTACAATTGTATGGGGATACCCCAAGCTTTTTCCAGGAAAAGCGCACTCCCTTGACCAGATGGTAGTAAAAGGAAATTGAGGCCTCAACCCCAAAAGTATATTTGACCATGGCCTAGATATTTGCCAGTTCAAGATGACAATCTCAGGTTATCCACTGGTGGATTGCCTATTTGTGCTCCTTGGTGTGCATGGTTGACACACGCAAGGATTTCTCTGCGGCAAGGACTCAGCCAGTATTGATGAACTTGTTGAAGGTCTTTGAGGCGTACTTGGGATCCACCCCAACAAGAGCTGCAGCCGCCTTGTAATCACCAGATTTCTGCATTAGCTTAAGCAGGATGATGTGTTTGATATTGGGGATGCGCTTATGGGCGGGCATTTTGGCGGTGGGGATTGACTTGTTGGCATTGGGCAAAAAACAGGGCATGGGTACCTTGGTGTAGAACGCAGCAACTTTCTTTAGCACTAACTGTCCCTCATTAGTTATGAAGAACTCAGGCTCCTTGTCCTCTTCCTGATTGCATTCACTGACGCGAGGGCTCATAGCTAGTATCAAGTACAGGCTTCACCTTCTCCAGCATGGCTGACGGGACCGACTCTTGCTGGTACACAATGACAAACACATACAAAGTAAGTTCTACCTCCTTATTTCTAACTTTCTTGGTGAAGGTAACCTTGGTGGGCTTCTGGGTCAGCTTGGGGACCCAAGGGTTGATGCTCCACACCCTAGCAGCTTGTGCTCCTTGAACCGGCTGTGTCAGTGCAGCGTCACTATTGAACTCTCCTCTTCCGTCTCCTCTCTGAGTAGGCATTTGGGTTGCACTAACTCTGTTCTTTGACCCGCAGGGGCAACCACAACTGCACAACAGGTGCATTTGTACTCTGTTGTTGTGTTCCTTCCATTTTGAGAATTTAATAAAATATTAAATAAATTTCAATTAATTTACTCCCTAATTTTAATTTTTGCCTTTATCTGAATATGGATATTTAACTAATATTTTTCCCACCCAATATCCCAGTTATAGATTTTTATTTCTTAATTGATTGTTTTTTGTTTTACAACGCCTATTTTAGAATACTCAAAAAAATCCACCCATTTTCCCAGATTTTACTGCCAAATTCAAACACCCAACAAAATATTTTTAAAATTTGGTCTCAGATTACATGCCCTATTTTAGATACATTGGTAAAATTCTTGATTAAAATCCATTGCACATAACATTGGAGTGATTTTGTTTACATAGTGAGTTGCTATTATGTTTTGTTTTTGGGTTGAGTTTTGACTCACTGCGCTTGGGTGTATTTTGTCACCAATTCACATAGTAAACATATGTACACCAAAATTCAACTCACACCATTTTGTTTGTGAATCAATGTATTTTGGATTGTATTTTGAATAGTTTTGCTTTGCGTGTGGGCACTTCTTTGCTGTGTTGACCCATTCTGCCCATTAACACCAAAAATCCCTGTTAACAGAGTATATATTTTAACCTGATAGTTGGATTTTGCTTAAATCTGAAATCATTTTGTTTGAATCTGAGGTATTTATGGCTGTTATCATAGCTTCTAAAACTACTATATATAGTTCTATTTTATTATTAGCATTTTTTAAAACCAACTGTAATCAAGCATCCTTAATAGCAATACATGAATACATAGTGTAGTAAACTGATGGTTTATCTTTCCCACCTCTCCTTCCTTCCTCAAAATTAAGTTTTTTTGGCCCCCAGCGTAGCCAGGGGCCAAAAACTTTTAAAAAATTTCTGTGTCATAAGGCAGGTAGCTCATATATCATTATATGGGTTTATGGTTGCTATATTAGTGATTTAGAGTGCAGAATATTGCATCATTTCCAGTTTAGACAATTTTAAATTTCACTTGATTTCAAGTCTAAACATGGTTGTTGAGATTGAATTTTTATTTGATTTGGGTTGATTTGTCCTGGTTTCTTACTGTACATTAAATTTGGATTCCAGTTCCTGCAATTATTATCTAAGTTTACTAGTGGTATTCAAAAGTGATTTGAAATTCGGTTCTTGGATTTGAAAATCCTGCAATTCCAAAAAATATAGTAAACTTAATGAAAATGGTTGATGGATTTGAACACTTCAAATCTGATTCCAGTTAATTTATTTTGTCCATTGGAAATATGCTGTTCAACTTGAACTTTGCAAAGTGTCTATGAGCTCCCGCATTTTTAAAAATTCAAATAAAAATACAAAAAAATCAATTTAATTAAAAAATGTCATCCCGCAAAAATGATTCAAAATTTAGACCAATGATTTGACAATCCTGCATTTTTACGTTTAGGTTCTGGATTTACAGTATACTGAAAAAGAAAGCCACTAACCCACAAAGGGCTTATATTTTGGTGGCACCCAGATATGGTGAGAGTGGCAAATAGCTAATTGAGGGATTTTTTTCTATAATTGGCTTTGCTCCTTATTTAGGGATATTATCTGTATCTTATTGTTTGAAGCAACATGGGGCTATGCTGTTAGATACATCATGGAACAGCTCTGTGAGCACCCTCTGTATGTTGTAAGACACTTTGGCAGGTGTGGTGTCAATCTTGGTTGCAACACCATTATAAGCCCAATAATTTTAGGAAATAAGAGGTAATAAACCCTAAATAGTTTATTATAAATATAGATATTTAGTCTTAATTTTAATTTTATTGAAAATTATTGTAACTGTTATTTATGTTGATATTTAGAGTTTTCATTATACGAGTCAATATAAAACTTTAAGTTTTAGAATTAAAATTGGCATCCTTATAAGTAAATTACATATGTTGAATGATTTAAACTAAATTCATTCTTCACTCTTGTTGAGATTGGGACTTTTAATCATTATTTTTGAATTCTGAATATATAATTCAATAGAAAAAATCTATATAAGTTAACGGGTCAGAGCCTAGGTGTCAAATATAGATCAACTCACTATATATTAACAAATTGTCAACAGACGGTTTAAATTCTGATGGTTACCTTCATCTTATGTATAAAGTTATAGGTGATGGGTTTTATTCCTGATACAGCTTTTATGAGCTTTTTTCTAATAAACAATTTCTGCTACAAGCTAATTGAGCGGCCAAGGTGACGTGGTTAAGGCTTATAGAAGACAAGCTTGTACTTTGAAAGTAAAAGTGTCAGGCATGAGGAAGTTGTTATCAATAATGTCTATTTATATTTTATTAAATTACTATAAATTCCGTTTGATTACTTAATTATTCAAAGGTATTTTTAATACAATGAATGGAATATAAATCATTGAAATAAGATGAGGTGTTTAATATAAATCGGGTTTATACTTAACATCTCAATTGTAAGAGTTGCGTCTAGATTACAGCAGTGAAAAGCTTTTCTTGAATGAGTATATTTAAGAGTTGCATCATGATTTAAACTAAGATAATATTTTGTGGTAATTCAACGTAAACTACTTCACATGAGTCATACTGATTTCAGTCAGCAAGATCAGATAATTAACTTCTCTAGTTTATGCTTAGTAGAGCAAGCTACATAGCTGAAAGGGGTGATCCAAGATTATTAAAGCCATCTGATTTGGCTATAAAAGCTTGGTCGATGTATCTTCACCACCAGCAATGTTTTTCTTTTTATCGTTCTTTCTTCTTTTGGTCTTGCCCGCAATTGCTTCAAAAGGTCCCATTGTGTTCCGTGGTTATCCGCTAGCCGAATCAAGCCAGGGCTTAGTACCTACAAAGCTATATGTTCATCCCAGAGGCATGCAGCAGAACGGAGCAAAGTTCTTTTACAGCAAGAATGGTGAGAACTCTTTGGATTTCTCGCTTGCTGTTGTATATTTGTGTAATAACAAGGGTCGCCAAGCCATGCTCCAGACCTCCTTTGATACTATATCCCAGAAGTGCTCCTGTTACTGGCTTGATGCCCATGATCTCGTTTCTCGATTTCCCACCCTTACTACTGGCTCTGATTATTTCATCGAAATGGAAGGAACAGGATACACTGTCCGCTCCGGACGATTTACTCTTGTCACTGGGAAACCAAAGCGCCTAATCTGACACAATCTCAAACCCAATAACCCTTGTTCTTAAACATATTTGAATGGCAGTCGCATCCTTAGCCAAGTTGTATTTATACTTTATCAAGTAATGGCTTAAGCAATTCAAAAATAAACTATCACTATAATATATATCTAATTCAAATCGAATACATCGATTACGAATAAGTAAATGTTTTTTCAAAGATATCTCGATTTTAAAGCAAGTCCGCTTTTTTATTTGTAGTAAATCAAATAATTAAATAACTCGTTATCATGCAATACCCTTTCATTCTCAAAATTTCATCATAATTCATGCCCAAGCTATTTTGAGCCTTTTTTAAAAAGCCATTGTAATTTCTACTACGACATTTAAACTGTTTCGGTTGTAGTTTCCTGATATCGAAATCACCAATAGAATCCAACCCCTGGCAAAATATTCATCGGCTTGGATTTTATTATTTCCATAAGCTTATACCGTTAAACATTACAATTCCAACTTTATTGCATCATCCCACATGCCTTCGCTTTGAACCCTGTGATCCTGATAATTGATAAAAGATGGTTCCTTCAAAAAAAGTGATCCTGATAATTGATACAGTTGATCTCAGTGAGATCTCCCAATATCACTACCAATCCTTTAACGTAAAAAAACTTAATATTTACTAAGTAAATAAACATTTCATCGATCTTTATATTTAACTTATTTACTTTAACTAAAAGATCGTTATTTTGAGCATAATCATCAAAGAACCACTAGTTATATCAAGCATTATGATAGTAAAACATCAATTGTGATGAAATTTGTGCCTTCCAACTTCCAAGTTAGAATAACCTTCAAAGGGAGAAATTTTATCAAAACTGGAATATCATACCAGATCACATAATAACATTTCAATAATGGTGTTACAATCACTCCTGACATGATCTAGCTCCTCATAATCTCTCCTCACCTTCTCATTCCCAAAGCCATACTTGCCTTGGGGCCAAGCACCTTTTAAAGTGACGGAAAATAAGGTTTATACTTCTAAATTACCACCAATCTTCACTAGAAAACTGCAGCCCATAGGAAACAAGAATGTAATATGTAGATCTGTACCTTCTCCTAATACTCCTCCCATCATACCTTCCTGTGGGACTGAAAAGCAAGTCATATTGAGGCCTAACAAGGTACTGCCTTTAACAGTAAAACAATATACTTCAACTTTGGATGTAAAAATAATTTTTTTCATCTATATCTATGGGAAAATCAAAAGTTGAATCTAAATCCATGGATGTAAAGGTTCCTAGCTTTACCTCTCACTGTCACAGTTGTTTTCATAATTTCATGGATAGATTGATGCTGGCTCCTTGTACAGAAAGAAATAAACTAGGATAACAATTAAAAGATTTGGCAGGTTTAAACCAGACCCTTGATTGAAAATGAGTTGCAGCTGCTCCTTGTCCAGTTTGAAATTCCACTTGCAGAGTTTGAATCAATCAAAGTAATCTAAAGATTCATTTTGGTTGTAAACTATTTCATCACTGATCAAAAGGGGTTAGAAACTCATCATCATGGGTTCTTAGCAAAACAGACCCAGTGCAGCTGGAATCAATTAATTATGTGACTGCAATATTACAAAGGGTTGTTTTCTGACAGTTCATGAAGCTTAGCAATCCCCAGAGGTCTTTTTTTCTGGGAGTGAAAAATTTAATCTTATTCTAAAAGGTAAAATATTCTGTGGGGTGAAGCAACTGATTGATTCCCAGAGTATAAGGAGATTTTATGGTTCTAATTAACTCCTAAGATTTGAGTTCCTCTCATAAAGCTATTCCAACTTATCAATAAACATTGTTTATTTTTTTACTTATTTCTGAATTTACATCCTGTTTAGCCCATGGAACTTTGTGCCTTTAAATATGATTTTTAATCAGATGGTTGCTAGCTGTTGGTGATGCACTCCACAGATTGCTTCCTCAGCCCCTCCCAATGTATCTTTCCTGGAAGCCAATATTGGGAGTTTTCTATGGAAATTGAGATTGGGATATGCCTTTTTCCCAATGTCCAGAATTTAATTATGAGGTTTTTTGTTGCTCCCTTGGACTATATATATTGGCTGGTCTTTGGTTAGCCCTAATGATTCTGTTAAACCTAGGCTTTACTTTCAGAAAATTGATCAAGCAGGATTTAAACCTAGACTTTGGCTAGCCTTAAACTCCTTGTGGATCAGGATTTTTATCCCTTGCTACATAGATATTGACTGTCACTGTCCTACTATTTATGCCATGCTCCCCCAGTTTCCTAATAGAAAAAGCTTTTTATTTTAGATGCATCCCAAAATTCAGGGGAACATCAGTGCCCCTTTCTTACTAGCCAAAGAAACATATACTAGTCTGCCTTATTCCCAAATTTCTGGGGGAGTCCAGATATCTTCTTTGTCTCCTAAAGACTTGGTTAGAGAAGAAAAACTTCAGGGAGCCAGAAAATAGAGCCATATAGTTATAAAAAGCACTCCAAGCCTTCAATTACACCCTATTTCCAAAGCATCCCAGTTGAGAAACCATTTCATCTCAGGAAACTGATCTATATCCTTAATAAATCCAGGGGGTCCAATAAGAACATATATTTTGAAGATGGATCCTGCTCCCCATTTAAAAGTCCAGTTGATCCCCCAGAAGTATGGAAAGAACTTTGGTTTCCCACCAGTCCTGAAAAATCTTCCAGGTAAGGGTATAACTTTCTATAATTTCAGTTTAAGATACTTCTGAGTACTCATATAAATAAACTCTCCAACATAATAAGCTGTGATATTACTATTGGAATGCTGTTGCTCAGGCAAGGTCAGAAGCTGACCAAAGTAAATTAATATCAAGTTTAAAGAGTTAAGGAGTTTTATATGTTTAGTTTTTACTTTATGCCTTGGGGTGTCATTAGGCTAGCCCTCTATTGGTACATGAGACAGGTAAAGAGAGTACTCTGGGATGCTTATGCCAAGACATTATAAGCATCATTAGACTAGCTGGGGTTAAAATACAGTTGTGGTTCCCTTAGAAGGTGAGGATGCTGTAGCAGTGTTGAACTTTAAGAAGACCCGCTAGGGGATAATACAGTTGGTGACCCCTGGTATGATGGAGCACTGAAGAAGTACTCAAATCCTAATACCATCTGGGGTGTGGATACATCTGGTTTATTCCTACCATAAAAGGATATGTGATTTTCTCTGCTTATGTTATATGAGTGGTTTTAAGAGAGAGTTTTACTACCACCGTTCAAGCATAGGGGAAATGAGACCACTAGTGGGACACTGTCTAGATAATTATCTGCTCTACCTAATGGATTATAGATATTCCCAGGAAGTGGAGTTTGTTACTCTGAAAACTTCCAAGTTAACCACTTGGGGAGCAAATATGAGAGTATCATTTAGAGAGTAAATACTTGCCTCTGAAGGCCTCAATAGAAATCATATATAGTGGCTAATAGAGAGAAGAAATAGGAGGCCTAGGTTTAAGTTATATTGTAAAGCCCAGCTATGTTAGACACAGAAGAGTTCACTTTCTATAATTGAACTGATTATATAGTAAAGGTTTGGGTTGACTTCAATGATAGCTTAGCTACCAACTAGCAAGGAATCATTTTTATAGTTAATTATAGAGATGGGGTGAAACCATAGGATTAATTGGGGTATGCAAATTAATTCTGAATATTAATGAACTTGCAGCTCATCAATCACAAGGCTCTGTATTCATGCAAATTGCTGGTGGTCGGGATTCTTGACAGGTTCTCATTGCTTAATAAAAGTTGTTGGAAATACAAAGACCTTTCAAATAAAGTATCATAAATTAAAATCCAATGGATATTCACTGAGGTACAGCTGCATCCATGACATCATTTCATGCACCTGGTTGTCATGCAGAGGGCTTTCTTTAACTCAATTTGGCTCTTAATTGGCAGTCCCAGCTGATCTTGAACATATAAAAAAGTTGTTGGTATTAACAAGGGCTATGAAACACGCTCTTGCACATAGATTTGCAATGCTTATTTGATGGCTTATGGCTGCATGAATGACATAATTTATGCAACCCCTTTAGCATTATTGGTAAAGTAAGCATTACCCAATCTGGCTTTTTTCAAATTTCCCCATTTTGCACTAGTCTGTGGTTTTTGATGTAGTCCCCAACTTGGCTGGATTTTGGCTTGGATTTCAGGAGTGATCCCAACACTGAGATTTTGAGATAGGGGGCTAAACTAACTAATTCTAGCTCCCATCTTGGTGAGACAAACCACCAAGATACTGGCCAGAGAATCACTAGGACAGCCGCTCTAAAAGAAGACTAAAGGGAGGACACAGGGGACAGCTGAGTAAAGTAGGCATTCAGCCCCATCAATGCCAAACCTGCAAGCAGCCAGGGATTATACGTAGGTGTGTGCTCTGGACTGCAGGTGGCTTCTGAGGAGTAAAAACTTCTCCTCCAGCAGAGTGGCAGGTGACACAAGGGTTTCCACAACTGGGAGATAATTCTGGCCAAGATCTGGGAAGTACAAGTTGAGGTTGTTGCAAGTAGGACTTTTGACCAGGGTCTCCCCAGTGGAGAGAAGGTCATTTTCTTTACCTAGTAGATCATTCATCAAGTACAGGAGCCTTGATGAGTCTTCTCCCACAAGATGGTCAGAGGAGGAGATACATCCCCAAAGCTCTGGGAGGTAGACCAAATGAAGAACAGAACCTGGACCAAGGAAAACACAACAAACATAAGTGCAGGGTGTAGCATTTTCAGAATCTCTTAAAAATTAGAGACTAGGGAGACTAATTTAGGGCCATAAAAAATAAATTCCAGATGAAACTGGGCTATTATATATTCTAGCGGAAAACAGGGGGTTTTACAATCAATAACTGCTTGGAGAGCACCACAAAAGTCTTTAAACCAATTTAAAATGAAAGCAGCTTTAAAGTTTAACAAAATCAGAAGAAAATCAAGATTAAAGTAAGCAATTATACTAATATTTAACTTGAAATCCAGGTTATAAGGAATTTTTGAAAGCAAAAGCAAGTAAGTATATGTTTATATGCTTATACTAACTCTTTGAGCTTTGAGGAAGCAACCAGGGACAACACAGATAGTGTAAAAGTAATAAAATAAAGTATTTTACTAAAAATTTAACTAGAGGACTCAAAGTGAGCCCAAAAATAAAAACTTAATGCAGCAAACACTAAAGTTTATTCAATAATATAATTACCAACCAGAGGACAAAAAGTCTCCTTGCATGACTTAAAGGATTGGAATTGGTAAGTCACCTGACACAACCTGAACATCTGATTGGCGGTGGAGAAATTTTGCAGGGAAGAACCAGGGGAACTTTGACAGACCACATGTTTGGTGGTCTGCAGACAGGGCTAATGTTAGCTAAGCAAAAGTTTGGTTGTTTGTTGCAGGTAGAGGCCTAGTAGGGAATGATGGCTACTAGGGACAGTAAGGCCTAGCTAGTAGGTGTAAAGACTACTAGAGGCAGATGTTGCCTCCACCCAGCAGAAGATATTGGCTGCTGTGGGCTAGAGTTCTTCACATAGCAGGAAACTGTAGCTTCAAAAGGGTGAAGAATGAGATAGCAATCAGGGAACTTTGTCTGTTTGAGGTGGAGAAGGTTTTGGACCCCTGGCGGGTAACACAGGCTGTCAGGGAGGGGAAGAGCTCTGAGGGCTCTATGTACTCTGATACACTTACAGGAAGTCTGTGAGCAAGCATCCTACCTAACGGACTGGTAGGGTGTCCTTGTTTATGCCCCTATGGGAGCTTTTGGGGAGAACCCAGAGTGAGCATTGGAGGGTATAGATTTGCTTGGAGGTGTCACCAAGGTGGTTTGCTTGGGGAAGCAAGCTGCAGAACTTGGTGTGATCAGGCCTCTGGGAAGTAAAGCTGATTACTCTGCAACTGAAAGCCCAGACTTAATCACCTGGGTGAGTAAAAACAACAACATATGCTGCAAGAATCTATGATTGGATGGCCTAAGTGAAATGGCACTTGTGAGGGCACAGTCAAACACCAGTTCAATGTAGACTCATGTCTGCATCTACAGGTTCTGGTAACTGGGACTGAGATAAAGAACCAAGGTGGTTCAAGGAATCAGCAGAAAAGACTAGTGAGAGGAACTGTTTGATCACAGAGAAGGCTAGTTGAAGGACTGTTGGTTCATATTGAAGTTTGGAACCAAAATGGTTCATTGTGCAAGTGGAACCAAGATGGTTCCTAGTGAGGATAAGTGGAAGGGCTCAAAGATCATGATGCAGAAGTAGCTGGTCATGATAAAAGAGTAGCCAGAAGACTGATAGTCTGCTTAAAGGCTGAAAAGGAGCTGTTCTGTGAACTAAGATGAATGTTTGCTGTTTAAGCTGAAAAGCTGGAAGATGTGGTTTAAGAGCTGGCTGAAGAACCCAAAGATGATGGTGAAGAACTAGTGGTCCGGAGAAATGAGCCAATATTTTGCTGAATTGATTTCTGAAGTGGGAAAATGTAGAATGCTTTGCCTTGGTTTAGTAGTAAAATCAAGAAGGAATGTGGATAGTTGTGTGGTTAAGACATTTATTAAGTAATTTCCTAGGATAGATGAAGGTATGTTGCTATGAGAGCTGGATACAAAGTTGTTTTGGTGGGATGTTTTGTTTGGATTTTAAAAGACTTGTAAATATATGGGGGAAACGTTTAAGAGGTCCAAGAAGAAAAGTTTAAATAGTATTCTACTATTTAAATGGGTTTAGGTTAAATTCAGGGAAGACTGGTGCTGGAATAATGGACTAGTTAACTCTTTGGTGCGCAAAGAGTTGTTAATTTGAGCAGTTTAAGCAATGGAAATTGATTTCTTAGTTTGATCCTGGTGGAACTTCAAAAATGGTCTATTTCTGCGCTCTACATTCATTGGTTGAGTTCTGGAAGGTTTCCTGATGAATATTATTGGTTGGAAGCCAAAAGCTTAAAGTATAAGCAAGGAAATAGTGAATCAATACTTTAAGTATTTAAAAAAGTAAGTATATAAGCTTAAGTTATTATAAGAAAAAGTGAGCGCAATGGTTTAAGCTTCTGAAGAATGCCATTTTGAAGGCAGAACTGTTGGGAAAAGGCAACTATAAGAAGGTGGCTGGCTGGAAAATTACAGGGTCTTTCCCAGGCCTTTTGAGTTTCTGCCAAAAGGTTTTTGGAAGCCTTTTGATCACCAGCATGATCTTGGTTGGACTGATACAAGTGGAATACCAAGGCCACTAAAGATATACAGAGAGCTGAAGCCCAAGATAAAGGATCTGGAGCTGGAGATAAGGAGCTGGATCCTAAGCGCGGCGCAGGAGTCTGATTCTAAGGCACAGAAGTCTAATTTCAAGGTGCAGGAGTCCAAGTCTAAGGAGCAGAAGTCCAATACTAAGGTGCAGGAATCCAAGGCCAAGTACAAGGAGTCCAAGATATTGTTGGAGGACTCCAAGTATTGGCAACCCCACATTGTTTCCCTGATTTACTGGGCCATATACCAGAAGGTTTCTAAGGGGATTTTTCTTTGAGAGTGAATAAAAGCCCATTTTGACCCCTATACATATTTCTGAGGTACATAGATCCCTCAGAGCTCTTTCCCTCCCTGACAGCCTGCGCTACCTGCCAGGGGTTCAAAAATTACAGCCCTGGTATACAAGTTACCTACCATGCTGGCACACACTTCTACCCTGGCAGCCCACATTACCCATCAGGGTCTAAACATCTTCCAGCTTGAGTAGCACACGCTAGCCATCAGGCTAGACCACCCCCCACCCCAAGCAGCTAAAGTTCCCTGCTGAGCTATCTCATTCCTCACCCCAAGCAGCCACAGTTCCCTGCTTGGTGAGGAAATCTAGCCCACAGCAGCAAATATCTTCTTCTGGGTGAAGACAACATCTGCCCCTATTAGTTTTTACACCTACTAGCTAGGCCTTACCTTCCCTAGTAGCCATATTCCCTAATAGGCCTCTACCTGTAACAAACCAACAACACATGGACCATCTTTAGCATAGCGTCTTTATTTGAAGCCAAATCAACCCTCACCTACAAAACTGTTTACATGTGGATCATCTTAATAAATTTTGTATTAGGCTATGAGCAAGCCACCCAAATCCTGTAGGTACTCCTACTGATCTGGATTAACTTCCCTTGGAGTTTAGCAGAAGGAATACCCAAACCACCACCCACTGAACCTGTGGAAGAGTCAATCTGGTAAAGATTTGGTCAACATTGTTTATATTACCCTTTTGCAGAAAAGGCCTCAAGACCTCCCATCATACACCTCAATGTGCCCTGGTATATGATGGGATATATTAGGCTATAATACATTTTGAAACAGTTTTCCCCTTTCTTGGTTGATTTAGATTGTGGGGCCAAGTCATAAACATGATGTTAACAGGTCTTCTAGTTGGCGCATCCCTGGAAAAGTTTAATCTGGGAGCCTTCTTGCACTCAATTGGGTAGAAACTCAAAATGAGTGGGACCCTGACATGTGACCTGCCTTTTTTGCGGGCCTAGGGAAATATTCCTATCCAAGGCTAGCAGGACCCCTCAGAGCTTCAAAAATAGAAGCTTTTTATTGTATAAATAGTAAAGAATCAAGGACCCTGGGTGTATTTCTTGTATTTTAAGGGAACTGAATACTGTGAAAGTTGTCAGTAATGGGATGGATGAGCATAGCCAAATCCAGATGGCTGGTAAAGAATTTTGAGAACCTGAACCAGGGGTGTTGAAAGTTCTCTTGCCAACTTCCAGAGTTGCACTAGTATGAGCAGCAAATTCTAAGTGGGTTAGTGGAGGGAGCATTTCAGAATTAGTTAAAACAATAATCAATTATGTGATAAGCTTTGATTGGCTAAACCTCATATCTTTTATATGAGGCCTGTACAGGCCAGCAAACAGTCCAAATTAATTAGGGTTTATTCTAGGATGGCAAAAGGAGGGAGAGGGGAGAAGTCAAGGGGTTTGTTTAGGTATGCCAACAAAAATATTCTGTCTATTGTATAGCCAAATCTCCTAGAGAATCCAAGGGTTTGGCGGGAGGTTAAGGCAATTTCTTAGTGCAATGTGGGAACACAGAACAGTCAAGGGCTAAAGAGGGAGTAACTTTACATTTTGATGCTTTAAAACAGAAGCTTAAAGAGTTGCCCATTCTTGTAAATTGAAATTACAAAAGGGATTCAAATTGTATACTGGAGCCAGTAAGGTTAATGTAGGGGCTATTCTGACCCAGCTGGACAACAATAGAGTAGATTGCCATGTTGCCTACTCTTTGTACATCCTCAAAAAGAATAAGAAGAGCTACAGTGTCACTAGGAAGTAATGCCTAGCAGTGTTGCATGCTGTGAAGCAAGTCAGTGATTACATCTAAGGAACACATTTTACCCTGGAACCAACCACTCCTCCCTCCTCTGACTAGAATACCTAAAAGAGCCCAAAGGGCGGCTGTCTTGCTGGGCCTTGAGATTAAAAGTTTATGGCTTTACAGTTGTGTGCTACTCTGGTATTTTATATCAGAACACAGATGGCCTATCTTGCATGCCCATTGTTGCAACTGAACCAATTATAGTTCAGTATTTTATTGGGGAAGACAACAGTCTAATAGAAAGGACAATAATGAATAGAATAAGATATGATTTATTGTAGAATATTGTGATTAATATATTGTAGATTCAGAACCTAAAGGTAAAAATGCGGGATTGACAGATTCTTTTGCGTGAAATCACCAATTTACTGGAATATTTTTCATCCTTTTATAAAAAGTAAGTTGTTCTGGGATGAGAATTACTCCTTTAAATTGATGAGTTCACGTAAAAGAATTTGGCAATCCCACATTTTTACCTTTAGGCTCTGAATTTACAGTACTATATAGGGAAAGCCACAAGGCCACAGGAGGTGGCATGATGGCAGGTTCCATGTAAGGTTTGAAGCCAAGGAATAACTTGCACAGGGATCAGCAAAGTCAGATTAGCAGCGCTCCTAATTAGGATATAGTGCCTGCAATTTGACACTACTGTCAAAACAGCAGGGTTGACCCGCCAGCAAGGTTACAAACAAGCAGATTTGTGACCTGCAATCCAATTACCCAGTCACTCAAAGCCAGACTAGGAAGTCAACTCAAATTGCCAAATCCAACAACATTAACAAATGATGATCCCTTATGGTAGATACCTTGTTTTGGCGCTTGACTCATTACCAGGATCAAGCCACCCCCTTCACCATCCAACTGTGTTATCAACACAATCATGTTCCTGTTATCCTTAATTCACAATGATTATATAATCACTATCTCTCAATAAAAATTATTATCTAGTTTCTAAATATTTTCCCCTTGTAACTCTGCTAAAACAGCACAGTTACAACATTGGTAGCACAGGTGGGGTTTCCATCCTACTTTATCTTGTAAAATTCCGCATGTTGCCTGTACTTGCCGCGGCCAACAACCCCTTGACAGAATTATGTCTGGCCTTCCTCTGGACTGTACCCTGTACACCCCTGGTGCTGAGATACCTGATGGCTTTGTCCTGTACCAGAACATGGTGATACCACTCCCTGCGTTCAATGCCCTGTCAGCACAAGGGTTCTTCCAGGCTCCCTCCACTATTCCGTGACCAACCAACAAAAACACCATGCCCACCTAAATAGCCCAAAGACTGTGAATTGCTGCCTTGGAACCTTTTTCTGGGGCCAACAACTACAACGCTGCCGCATGGATCTAGTCCTCCCAGAGCAAGCTGGCCCAGATGGAATGCCCACAGCAATTTTGGATTGCAGAAATCTCCATCTGATTGACCCACAACTCTGGCACCTGGTGTGACAAGTGGCACAAAGAACATGCTGACAAGAACTGGGATACCTTTAAACAAGACTTCTTGCCAAGGTTTGTGCTTAAGGACACAGCGCTCATGATCATACACCAAGTAAAGGACCTAACCCAGACAGACACTGTGAAGGAACTCACCTGTGCCTATGATGAACTCCAACTCCGCGCACCCTCTGACATGGTCTTTGACACCCCAGTCACACACCTCATGTACTACAACAACCTTAAGTCACATGTAATGATGCACATGAACCTGGACCAGGTGACCAACCTGCAAAGCCTGTACTTCAAGGCAGAGAAAGCAGAACAAACATCCAGCGCCCTCTATAAGGCACAAACTGGAAAACAAGAGAGACCCAAGGATTATCAAACAGGCAGGTGCTTCACTTGACCACCCCCTGGAAGCAACAGGAATAACACCAACCATAAACCCACAAGCTTAAATGGACATGGGAATGGAAATAATGGCCAGTCAAATTGTACTTATTTCTGTATCACTGCCACACAATGCAATCAAGATGAGGGAAAAGCCCAGGGAGAGCATTAAGCAAGCCAGGCTCTCCCCACACAACTCCCAACTTGCCCAATAATGAGTACCAACCCAAGGACATGGACCAATGTCTGATGATCCAAGTACCCTTGCAGGACCTGGTACTGTACACCATTGCCAGACATCCCAATAAAATGATATCTTATCCTTTCTGTTTTTGCAGTTACACAGGCTCGGGTCTTCTGGACTTGGGTGTGGACCAAACCCTAGTCAGCAGCAGCTTTTTAGATAAGTTTAAGCTAGCCAATAATACTTTGCGGATTAAAAACGTGGTCCTGGTTGATGAACATCACATTGCCAGAACAAGGGAAACCGCCCCCTTCTCTGTCATGCTTGAGAATCCACACTCCACCATCCAAGGCCCCGTCATTGACTTCCCAAAGTTTTACATTGTACTAGGGTTAGATTGTTTACAAAAGAACAATCCTCATGTAGACTGGGCAACCTCAGTGTTGACCATTAAGCGTGAAGGTGTCAATCACCAGATCTACCCTGACTCAGTGGACCAACTTCTACGCAACCACGTCTTTGTGTGCATCACAGAGACCCTGGACAAAAAGGAAAACCTGAAGGCAATTGGCTGGGACTCCTGTCAGTACAAGATCATACTCTTCAAGGACCACCAGGATACCTGCACACCTCAGGATTGCAAAATTGTGGTCTGCCATCCAGAAATCTTCAAGGAAGCTCTACCTGGGTTGCCCCCAGAGAAACACATTCAACACTACATCCAACTCAAAGGAGCTGTACCCAAAGCATGTCCTATCTACAGGCTGACCCCAAACAAAGACAACACCCTACGTGCCTACCTCAAGGAAGCGTTGAAGAAAGGACTTATCCGCCCCTCACAGTCTCCTTTTGGGGCCGCTGTATTCTTTGTGGCCAAAAAGGACGGTACCTTGCGTCTGGTCACAGACTACTGAGCCCTAAACGAAGTTACCATCAAGAATTGTTATTCATTACCACTGATTGATGATCTCTTTGGTGCCCTTGGAGGAGCCACAGTCTTCTCCAAGATTGATCTGACTGCAGGCTACAACCAGATTTGTATTAAAGAGGAAGACATCCCCAAAACAGCCTCTGGCACTAAATAAGGCTCCTACAAGTGTGTGGTGCTCAACTTTGGCATGACAAACGCCCCTTCCACCTTTGTGACCTTCATGAACAAAGTGTTTGCTCTGCACATAGGCAAGCATGCCCTAGTCTACCTAGACAACATCATTGTCTACAGTCCCTTGGTGGAACAGCACCACAAAGACCTAGAGGCAGTCTTTGCTACCCTGGAACAACACAAACTGTTGGTCAAACCCTCCAAGTGCCAGTTCTTCCGCGAGCAACTACCCTTCCTGGGACACATAGTCTCAAAAGACGGCATCAAACCCAACAGTCAAAGATACAGGCCATCTGTAAGATGCCGCCACCCAAGGATAAGTTGGAACTCCGCACCTTCTTGGGGATGGTGGCCTATGTATGCCGCTTTATACCTGACTGTGGCGTTTTGATTGCCCACCTATCTGCCATAACAGGCGCCAAATCCAAGTTTGTGTGGACACCCCAATGTAATCTCTGTTTCAGACGCCTCAAGGAGAAGCTCACAACAGCTTATATTCTGCAATACCCCAAACGTGATGGGGAATACCAAATGGAAACCAACGCCTCAGACGCATCCATTGGGGGAGTACTATGAATCAAAAATAATGTTGGTGATTTCCTGCCTGTAGCTTATTAATCCCAAAAGTTGACAGACAGCAAGTGTCAATACACTATCCACAACAAGGAACTGCTGGCCATTGTACACTGCCTAGTCAAATGGTGTTGTTATCTAGAACAACAGGAAGAATTCATGACATTGATCAATCACAAGTTGCTCATATACTTCAAAACCTAAGCAAATCTATCTCGCCGCCAAGCCCGCTGGATGGAGCTCTTGGAGAGATTTAATATGCTCATACAGTACAAACCTGGTCCATAAATTGCCATGGTGGACACCCTCTTGTGCCTGTATGTCTGTGCCATAAGAGGAGAAAATGGGCTCAAACCAGATTGGCCCCTCTTGGTGCTACAAACAAAAGACAAAGGGTTCCCTGCAGGTACAACCAATATCACCAAAGAAACGGTCATCAAGAATGAACACCTCTTTACTGACGTGTATGGGACCTTTCACAGAAAAATGTCCAATGGTACTACCATCCCTTATATCCCCACTCACCAGCAAGTAGACACCATCCTACAATATCATAGAGACCTTGGACACACCAAGAGCCAAAACCTATACAAATTCCTTAAACACAAGTCCTGGTGGCCAACCCTTTATTGTGACGTTCAGGAAGTTCTAGAACAATGTGAGGTATGCAAGAAATTTGCCAAAAGCAAAGCCCCTCCAAAATCAGTACTACTCATCCGCACACAACTACTCTTCAAGGTGTGTGCCCTTGACGTCAGTGGCCCCATGCCAGGGAAACACAACAATAAGAAATACATCATCACTGCCATAGATTTTGCTACAAGATGACCAGTAGCCCAAGCAGTAAAGACGCAAACTGGCAACAACGTACAACAATTCATAGGAAGAGAGATAATCAGCAAGTTTGGAAAGCCAGAACTCCTGATAACCAATGGAGGGAAAGAATTGACCTCCAAAAACACCAATGTATACCTCACTAAAAATGGGGTCAAACATACCGTGACAACACCATACCACCTGCAAGCCAATGGACGTGTAGAGCAGCTTAATGACAGCCTTTTGCAAGCCTTAGCCAAACTCACTGCCAGGAGACCTGAAGACTGGTATAAGCAGCTATTGACTGCACTACTTGTGTGCCAAACCTGAGTGAACAGATCCATCAGAAAAAGCCCTTTTGAGTTGGTATTTGGCACACAGCCAAATATCATTCAAGCATTGACAGGACCCAAATTGGAAATTCCAAGTGAAGTCCCCCTGCGCTCAGACTCTCAAGTTATAGAGGCCAACAGCAAGCAAACAGAAAAAGAAAATGAATGTCTGCAGAAAACCATTATCCCCATCCAAGATAGACATGAAGTTGGGGACAAATTTTGGGTCATGAACGTTGATAAAAACAAACTACAACCCAAGAAAGTAGGCCCAGCAATCATTCTAAAGGTAAACAAAAATAATCTTACCTGGTGCAAGGACTCAGGAAGCGCAAATAAGACAAAACCCTACACCATGATTGCCTGAGACCCTGCAAAGCAAGACAAAAACAATGCAAACCCGCCCTGCCCACCACAGAACAACAATTAGTCCAGTATGGCGCCTTGGCTCCTGACAACCTCCCTGATAACCTACCCCCAGAAGAGGCCAACCTTCAGTTGGGGGGGAGGGTGTTGAAACAGCGGGCTTGACCCGCCAGCAAGGTTCTGAGCAAGCGGGTTTGTGACCTGCAATCCAATTACCCGGCCACTTGAAGCCAGACTAGGAAGTCAACTCAAATTGCCAAATCCAACAACATGAACAAATGATGATCCCTTATGATGGATACCTTGTTTTGGCACTTGACTCAATACCAGGATCAAGCCACCTCCTTCATCATCCAACTGTGTGATTAACACAATCATGTTCCTGTTATCATTGATTCACAATGATTATATAATCACTATCTCTTAATAAAGATACTTATCTAGTTTCTAAATATTTTTCCCCTTGTAACTCTGCTAAAACAGCACAGTTACAACACTATCATCAGACTGACTCTTAATGTTAGATACGTCCTGGGGCAACTCATTGAGAATTTCCTGTGTATTGTAAGATACATTGGCAGGAAAGTAGGTAAACTCAGTTGGAACACCCCCTTGCC
The DNA here is from genome assembly GCA_014839935.2 of Entomophthora muscae. Taxonomy (NCBI): domain Eukaryota; kingdom Fungi; phylum Entomophthoromycota; class Entomophthoromycetes; order Entomophthorales; family Entomophthoraceae; genus Entomophthora; species Entomophthora muscae. The sequence continues at coordinate 71,774 of QTSX02006418.1, forward strand.
CCCTGCTTGTTGTCAGAAACCAGGATCAGAACCTGTGGAAGATCTGGAAAGGTCTGTATGAAAAACTTTTGTGTGGATATGGCACAGCAGGGGCTCAAGCAATTGTGATGAAGCTTTTTGGTGTTTCCTTGGGTGTTTTCAAGTTGGTAGGTATGGTTATCATAGACCACAGCTATTTTGAAGGGCCCCAAGTGATTAGGCTCCAAATTGGCGGAGTTGGGGTTGAGGGCATAGATGGGATCACCTATTGTGTATCTTGCCCCAAGGTGCTTTATCCCCCTCAATGTCAGGAAGCCAGTCATAGGTAGAGGCATTGGGCGGCTTGGGGTGAGGTGTGGCTTAGCCAGCGGGTAAGGCCCACCATAGAATGGGTGCTAACTTGATAATGTAAGAGACAGATCGCCCAAGCAGGGTCCAGGGTCCGGAGTTGGGGACCATGGAATCCATCAACCCTGTCAAAGTAATATAGAGTACTCCAAACAGTTGGGTAGAGGTGGTCTTGGCGGCGGCAGGAGGTTCCAGCGGGCGGTCCAGTCTAGGGGTTAAGGGCAGAGTCATGGGAACAAAGTAGGCAGGCAGATAATTGTATTTGTCTTTGAACAACCTTGGCGGCTTTTTGTACCACTTTCCTTCACATCCTATGTATTCAGTTTCTCTAGTCCTTGCCAAAGGGTTGGCAATGAGGATGGTTTCCAAGTTGCACTCCAAATAGGCCGGGTTGGGTGGGTATTCAGAAAAGTGCACAGGTCCAAAGGAGGCTCCCGGGGACAGTATAATGCCTGGGGCAGTTTGGCAGGTTGGTCTCTGGAGGGGGCAGAGGACTGGTTTTCTACTTGGCCAGAATTAAGATGGAAGATCACTAAGACTAGATAAGGTCATATTTAATCAAACCAAAGGTTCATAAAACTTTATTATCAAAAATGACAATATGGTCATCACCACACTGCCAGCATTTTTATACCATGTGATTTTGCTTCTTTGCTTTTTTCAGGATTCAGATCCAGGGGCGGTTAGCTGGTGTGGCATGGATTCTGGCTTGGGGTCTGGAGGGCATCAGGTCCTGGTTGGGCATACTCTGGTGAACAGAGATGCTTAATTTTGCTGCTTTGGTTCACCAAGTCACCTGAGCAGCCTAATTACATTCCTCTTTCTGGACTAGGGACTGGTAGCAGTTGGCACTTATTGGCAGGGCTAATGGTGGGTCTTGTCCAAGCCACAGCTTCTTTGTAGGTCAGGGCCCTCTGTGGCACCAGTTTGGTGGGTCTTGGCTGGGCTGGCTCTGGTGAGCCAAAGTGGCAGTGCTTTATTTTGCCGCTGTTGTTCACCATGTCACCTTAGCTGGCCAATTGCAACACTTTTTCTGGACTGGGGACTGGCAACAGCTGGTGTTTATTTGCAGGGATAGTAGTAGGTCCTTTCCCAACCTCTTTTAGGCAGACCACATCTCCTGCGTAGGTATGGGTCTTCAGTGGCACCGGTTTGGCAGCAATCTGGCAACCCTTTGGGGAATCCTCAGTATTAGGCCAGCGGGTCGCGGGGCAACTTAACAATTTGAGTCTGTGGCTTAACAGATTGGCGGGTCCTGGACCGTCCTGGGGGGCCAATACGCCTTCAGAAGACTGGGGTTCAACTCTTGGGTTTTCAATACAAGTATTGAAATGTCATTCATGACATCATCCCCTTCCTTCCTGGGGGTCCCTTCCTTCCTGGCCTTCTTATCAAGGTATTGTTGGATTGCTAGTTGGGCGTTGGGTAGGTTGCTTAATGGTTCCCAGGTGCTTTCCTTGGGTGGATATCCCTTCCACTTGACGTAGTACTGGATGGTTTTATAGTGGGTACAGTCTCCATGAACATATTCAACTTTTTATTCTTCAGAGCGTCCTACTTGGATGGGAGGAGGGTCAGTCTTGAGTTTCTGGTGGGGGGGGAGTTTCCCTCTTTCTTGAATAGAAGTGCGTGGTGGAAGACGTTATGTATTTTCCATAAGGGGGGTAATTCTAGTTCAAATGCTACTTCACCTACTAGTTTGGTGATCTTGTAGGGGTCACTTCTTCTGTGAGCTAACTTCTGACAGGGAACAGTCAGAGGCACATTTCAATAGTCCAGATAGACTTTGTCCCCTACCTTCAACGGTTTCCAGGAATCCTCTTTTTGTTGGCAAAAGCCTTATAAGTCTGGACAGCGCGGGTCAGGTTCTTAAGACAGGTTTGTTGGGTGTTGTGTATCTGTTCAATCCAGGTTTATCCTGACGGGTTTATTTCCTTACTACCAATACTGGGATCCCAAGATGGGTCAAACCCATAATTTGCCTTGAAGGGGGACATTCCCGTGGAGGCGTGGTCTTTGCTGTTGTAGGCATACTGTGCCATGGGTAGCATCTTAGCCCAGTTATCTTGGTTGGTGTTGGCGTAGCATCATAGGTATTGGTCAAGTATTTGGTTTACTTGTTCAGTCTGGCCGTTGGTCTGTGGGTGGTAGGAGGTTGATACACAGCGCTTTACCCCCAAGTCCTTCATCACCTGAGTCCAGTATTTGGAGGTGAATTGTGGTCCTCTATCAGTGATAATTTTTGCTGGAGTGCCGTGTTGAGTTAGGATGTGGTCGTGGAAATGTCTAGCTGTCTCTGCAGCGGTGCAGTGGGTGGTGGTAGGGACAAAATAGGACATCTTAGTAAACCTATCTACCATGACCAGGATGGCGTTAAACAAATTGGAGGGGGGAAGTTCTACAATATAATCCATTGAAAAGGACTGCCAGGGCCCCACTGGTATGTCTAGTAATCTTATCAGACCTTCAGGTTTGGATCTACGGTTTTAGTTCTTCCACATGACTCACAACCATTGATATAGGCAGCCACATCTTTGTCCATTTGGGGCCAAGCGTAATTCTTCTTGATTCCTTGGAGTGTCTTGAGTCTGCTAGGGTGGCCAGCCATCTCTGAGTCATGATAGTCAAGGAGTACTTTGGTCCTTGTTTCACCTTCTGGTACATAGATCTTGTTGTGTAATAGCAGGGTGGATCCTTTCAGCAAGAATCCTTTCTTGTGGTGGCGGCTCTCTGGGTCTGAGGTCAAGTCAGCAACAAAGTCCACTGAGTATTTATCTTGTTTCTGCGCCTCAATTATGTCAGGTTTTCAGGCCATGATCTTCATGTACATCAGTTGGATGCCTAGGCTGGAAGGGTCAAGGAGTACATGTGTGTTGTGGTCCTTGGTTTCTGTAGAGGAAGGGATCAGATCAGCTCTTCTACTCAGGGCGTCAGGTACCACGTTCACCTTCCCAGGCTTGTAGTCAATGGTCAAGGTATAGTCAGCCAGTTCCAAGGACCATCTGGCCTGCCTCTGGTTTAGCTTCCTGGTTTAAAGAAGTAAATCAAGTTCTTGTGGTTGGTTAGGACCTTTACTGGAAATTTGGCACCACATAGGTACCAGCGCCAATGTTTCAGGGTCTTTGTTATTGCAAGCATCTCCTTGTTGTAGATTGGGTAGTTTCCTTCAGCAGGCAGCATCTTCTTGGATTAATATGCCACAGGATGTAGCATAACATCCCTCCCTTCTTGAAGAAGGACCCTGCCCACCGCAAAGTTGGATATGTTGGTTTCCAGTACAAATGGCTTGGATGGGTTGGGCATGGCCAGGACGGGGGCAGAGGTGAAAAAAAGTTTCAAGACCTCAAATGCTGATGTGCACTTGTCATTCCAAGCAAGGGTAAACTTGTCAGAGAAAAGGCGGATCAGGAGCAAGGTAATCAGAGAAAATTTTTGGATGAAGTCCCTGCAATAATTTGCCAGGCCCAAAAAACTTCTCACATCTTTCCTGCATTTGGGCACTGGTCAAGATGTTACTGCTTCTACTTTGTCCTGTTCCATGGCAAACCTGCCAGTCTTCACTACGTATCCCAGGAACTCAACTTCAGACTGGAAGAATTCACACTTCTTAAGTTTAGCATGTAAGTTTGCTTGGGAGAGTTTTTCTAGTATAAGGTCCAGGTGGCGCAGGGTTTCCTCGTGGGTCTTGCTGTAGATGAGGATGTTGTTGAGATAGGCCACACAGAACTGGTCAAGGTATTTACCCAATACAGTGTTTATCATGCGCTGGAAGGTGCTGGGGGTGTTACATAGTCCAAATGGCATCATCAGGTATTTGTAGAGTCCATACCTGGTCTTGAACGCTGTTTTGTATTTGTTGCCCTCTTTAATTTGGACTTGGTTGAACGCATCTCTAAGGTCAATTTTTTAGTACACCTGGGCTCTGTTCAGTACATCACAGAGGTCATCAGTGTTAGGGATGGAGTAACGGTTCTTCACTGTAATGTTGTTCAGTTTCTGGTAGTTTACACAAGGTTGCATTCCGTCATTCTTCTTCCCTACAAACAGCATGGATGATGAGCAGGGGGCCTTTGACACTTGGATAAACCCCTTTTTTGTTATATCCTCCAGGTATGCTTTCAAAGCCACTTGCTCACGGTGGTTGCAACTATAAATGGGGCCGTGGTGTGGTTGGGTGCCTGGTAATAGGTCTATAGTGTGGTCATAAATTGAGTGGCTGGGTAGCTTTGTGGCTTCTTCTTCGCTAAACACATGGTCCCATTTCTGTAGGGGGGTAGGTAGTGTACCAACGCTGGGTTTCATCTTTATGGTTAAGAGTCTGTTGGTCGGAGTTCTGCCCTGACTTATACAGAACAGAACAGTGTCACTAGATTCTGGTTGTCCCAAGGTGACAGTCTGTTTACAATAGTTCAGGATCAGGCCATGTCTGTTGGACCATGAGTTGCCCAATACTAGGGGGTGTGGCAATCCTGGCAAGAGGATCAAGGGGGTTGGGTACACGTTCTGTCCAATTGTCAAGGGTAGTTCTTTTTCACATTCATAGCCAGTGTCCAGAGAGCTGTTTCCCATGACTACTTTAAGGCTGCGCTCTGAAGCCGTTAATCCTAGTTCTGTTGCCAGGCTGGCGTCAATGAAGCTTTTATCAGCTCCTGTATCAATAAAGGCTTTAATCTGACGCTTGTTCCCCAAAAGGTCTATGGTCACTTGGATGAATTGATAAGATTGCACTGAGGTGTTTATTTGTGCCAAGGTTACAGGAGGTTTATTCTTCTTAGGACATGCTCTTGTTAGATGTCCGGCCTCATGGCAGTAGAAACACAAACCATCTTGGTAGTGGTGTTGTAACTCTTCAGGGGTCATTCTTGGTCAGTTGGGTGTTGTGGCTCTGCTGGCTTGGGCATGATACAAGTTCTGCCCCTCTTGGTTTAGACTCAGGCCTTTGCATAGGGGAATTAGTTCCTCCAGGCTCAATGTAGGCAGGTGGTGCTTCAACAGGTCTTTCATGGCTGAATTAACTCCTTTTCTGAAGATAATGGCAGATAGTTCATCTTTGAGTTGGGTGTGCAGCTTAATTTTAAGAAACTCATTAATATAGGCTTGGATAGGGCGGTTTGCTTTTTGGATTTCTAACAGAGAGTTTAGCGCATAGTATCTGGTGTCTTGGTCATTGCCAGAGCTCATGAGTTTGGCCTTGAATCTTGAATAGCCAAGGCAAAATTCAACATCTTCAGCGGTGGCTTTCCTGAACCAATCCAGTATGTCCCCTGATAGCATGGCGGCCACCCCCAAGACTTTCTCAGTGTCACTGGGGTAGGCGCTGGCATTGGTTTGAAAGTGGAGGCAGAGGACTGGCATGACTCAACGAGCTTCTTCTAAGGTGAGTTTGCCCATCAGGGGCATATCTACCTTGGTTGTGGTCTGGTTCACTATCACATTTTGCACTTGTGACGTGGCTGGATTCTGGGGTTATGCACCAGGTGCAGGGTCTTTCAATTCTTTGGCGGGTTGGATCTTCATCCATGAGAGTATCAGGGAGGTAATTGCCTTATGGGTGTAATAAGTAATTATCACAAAAAAAGCATACAAGTTGCCCCAAGTGTTAACAACATCTTGGGGCCCAGGTTACCGTGTTTGTAAAAGATTGTCATAATGTCAGGAAGCCAGTCATAGGTAGAGGCATTGGGCAGCTTGGGGTGAGGTGTGGCTGAGCCAGCGGGTAAGGCCCACCATAGAATGGGTGCTAACTTGATAATTTAAGAGACAGATCTCCCAAGCAGGGACCAGGGTCCGGAGTTGGGGACCATGGAATCCACCAACCCTGTCAAAGTAATATAGAGTACTCCAAACAGTTGGGTAGAGGTGGTCTCGGCGGCGGCAGGAGGTTCCAGCGGGCGGTCCAGTCTAGGGGTTAAGGGCAGAGTCATGGGAACAAAGTAGGCAGGCAGATAATTGTATTTGTCTTTGAACAACCTTGGCGGCCTTTTGTACCACTTTCCTTCACATCCTATGTATTCAGTTTCTCTAGTCCTTGCCAAAGGGTTGGCAATGAGGATGGTTTCCAAGTTGCACTCCAAATAGGCCGGGTTGGGTGGGTATTCAGAAAAGTGCACAGGTCCAAAGGAGGCTCCCGGGGACAGTATAATGCCTGGGGCAGTTTGGCAGGTTGGTCTCTGGAGGGGGCAGAGGACTGGTTGTCTACTTGGCCAGAATTAAGATGGAAGATCACTAAGTCTAGATAGGGTCAGATTTGTTCAAACCAAAGGTTTATAAAACTTTATTATCAAAAATGACAATATGGTCATCACCACACTGCCAGCATTTTTATACCATGTGATTTTGCTTCTTTGCTTTTTTCAGGATTCAGATCCAGGGGCGGTTTGCCGGTGTGGCATGGATTCTGGCTTGGGGTCTGGAGGGCATCAGGTCCTGGTTGGGCATACTCTGGTGAACAGAGATGCTTGATTTTGCTGCTTTGGTTCACCAAGTCACCTGAGCAGCCTAATTGCATTCCTCTTTCTGGACTAGGACTGGTAGCAGTTTGCGCTTATTGGCAGGGCTAATGGTGGGTCTTGTCCAAGCCACAGCTTCTGCGTAGGTCTGGGTCCTCTGTGTTACCAGTTTGGCGGGACTTGGCTGGGCTGGCTCTGGTGAGCCAAAGTGGCAGTGCTTTATTTTTGCCGCTGTTGTTCACCATGTCACCTTAGCTGGCCAATTGCAACACTTTTTCTGGACTGGGGACTGGCAACAGCTGGTGCTTATTGGCAGGGATAGTAGTAGGTCCTTTCCCAACCTCTTTTAGGCAGACCACATCTCCCGCGTAGGTATGAGTCTTCAGTGGTACTGGTTTGGCGGCAATCTGGCAACCCTTTGGGGAATCCTCAGTATTAGGCCAGTGGGTCGCGGGGCAACTTAACAATTTGAGTCTGTGGCTTAACAGATTGGCAGGTCCTGGACTGTCCTGGGGGGCCAATCCGCCTTCAGATGACTGGGGTTCAACTCTTGGGTTTTCAATACAAGTATTGAAATGTCATTCATGACACTCAATATGTTTGTGTTTGATGTCCCAAGCTTTGGCATGCCACTGGCTCAGGGAGGGGGTAGTTGTCAGGGGAGGTTTTCTGGGAACTGTGGATCATAATTTCCCTTGTTCTACTCCTTTCAAGCTGTCAGGGGTCCCAAAGGCCAAGGTGCTGGGGCTGAACCTGGTGCCCTGTTAACTCTTGCTTACAATATGAGTAGGGCGGTGGATAGGTGTTCAGTCCACACAGTATTGGTGTGCTTCTGTGAGAGCCTAGAAATTGATTGGACCAACAAACCATTTAGGCGCTCTATACACCCATTAGCCTGGGGATGATAGGGAGCTGTGACTACTTGTTGGAGGGTGTTTTTGGCGCAATATGTCTTCATGATGTGCCCTACAAGTTTGGGTCCACCATCTGTGATAAGATTTTTGGGCCGCCCAAAGTAGGCCAAAATTTCCTTACCCATGAAGCAAATAATGGTGGAAGCAGTTGGTTGGTGGTTGCTCATGCTACTGTTAGAATTGTGTAAATAAGATCCGAGCTAAGATAAAAGTTGTGGGGATAAATTGCCCAGACTAAAATCAGAACCAAGAACAAAGATGTACACTGAAGCTTTAAACCTACAAATCTATAGAAGAGGGGAACGAAGCGCAAAATGAAAACAATTAGAGACACAGAAAACAGGAAATGTAAATGGACCACCAAGAAGAAATTATTTTGCAATAAAGGGTACAAAACCTGCTGATCCTGGGTAGAGACTTTTCTCAACCATGCCAAGACAGCAGCGGCCATGGCCTAAGAAGGGGGTATTTTTGACCCAAGGGTAGCTTTCATAGATTGGGAATGACTTTATTGAGAGTAGGTAAAACTATCTGAAAACAAGTTTTCAGAGGGGAGATGGGGATACTATGAACCAACTGGGAGGGACAAACTCAAATCTGATTGACTGGCTGGAAATATTTTCACCTCTTGGTTGGGGACTTTTGCCAAAGTGTCAATGATGCCATAATTTGATAAATTTGGGCGATCAGCCGGTCAACCGCCAAGCGCCACTGGGTAGTGATATCTCGTAATTTTCAAAGCATAATTGTTCGGGCAAAATTTGGGGAGATGTAAATTAATTCCTTCACTATCAACAGATGCAGCTTTAACCCATTTTTTGTCGATGACTAGATTTAAATCATCCAATACTTTCAAGGGTTTTGCTGCTTTCCTGTTCCCATTCTTCTTCTTCAGGCAATTTATCCCAGGCAAAAATGACACTACCGTGACAGCTACTGGCCAACAGGTGAAGTAGTCAATGGCTGTAATTATGTATTTCTTTCATAGTGTTTCTTCAGGGAGAGGCCCCACAATGTCAAGGGCCTACTATTTGAAGGGTTCCATGGCCTTAATAGGTAGAAACAACTTGGGAGGTGTAGGCTTAGTCATGTTCTTTTTGCACAACATACACATTTTGAGGAGATCCAAGATGTCTTTGCGCATACAGGGCTACCAAACCTTACATTTCATGATCTCAAAGAGGTTACATCCTCTGATGTGATCCAAGGTGTGGTGGTAGTGTAGTATGGTATCTCCTTGCTGTGTGATGGGAATATAAGGTGTCTTCTCACCTGTCTCTGCCCGGCAGCAGACATTACAAGTGTTAGTGGTGAACTGACTCTTGTTGTCTTTTAGCTTGGAAATAGTCACAGAATTAAGACCTTTGTAAGATAGCTTCAGTATGTAGATAAAGCATGGGCCAGTCTGGGCCTAAGCCGTCATCTCCTGTGATGGACACTGCATACAGCCTGGAGAGGGTGTTGGTTGTGACAAGTTCCTTCCCAGGCTTATATTTGATGCGCAACTGATATGGGGACAGGCGCTTGACCCAGACTGCTTGGGGTCAATTTAAGTGTGACTGAGTGTTGAAGTACTGAAGCAACTTTTGATCCATCAGGACGCAGGGTGAAAAGGTAGCACCTTCCAGATAACAATGCCATTTCTTGATGCAGTGCACAATTGCCGCTAGCTCTTTGTCATATATGGGATAGTGTTTCTCTGAGTCGGTAATTTTCCTGGATTTGTAGGCCATAAGGAGGAATACACTTTTGTCAGTTTCCATCCTTAGGTTGCCCCCTATGGCTCTTTCAGAGGCATAAGTCTCTAGTTTGTACTGACAGTTCAAATTGGGGAATTATAATAGGGGTGCAGTTGTAAGCTTCTGCTTCAACATCTCAAAGGCTTGATCTCTGGCAGGTGTCCAGTGGAAGTGCTGTTTTGTGTATAAGAGCTTGGTGAGGGGTGCAATTAGTTCTCTACAGTTGAGGATGAACTTTTTCAAATAGGCAACCATGCCCAAAAATTTACACACCTGGCCCACATCAGTGGGGATGGTATACTTGTGATTGCCTTAATCTTGGCAGGATTGTGCTTTATTCCTTTGATAGAGATGGTGTGCCCAAGGAACAAGAGCTCTGACCAGAGAAACTTGCATTTGGAAGGCTTGGCATTTAGCTGGTTTTTAAAAAGGGTGTCAAGGACAGCACAAAGGTGTTGGATATATATGGTTTGATCTTGACTGAAGACAATAATCTTGTCAAGGTACACAACAACACATTTTACAATTAGATCTTCAAAGGCTTTGTTCATCACCATGGCAAAGGTGGAGAGAGCATTGGTCAATCCAAAGTTTATGACACAACACTCAAACAACCTATAGTGTGTGTAGAAGGCAGTTTTTTCCTCATCCTCTGGTGCAATGCAGACCTGGTTGTACCCTGCAGTGAGATCAATCTTACTGAAGACCTTTGCACCTGCAACTGTATCAAACAAGTTGACAATTAGTGGTAAGAGGTATTTTTTGACTGTCATCTTGTTTAGAGAGTGGTAGTTGGTTACTAATCAAAGGGACCCATCCTTCTTAGCTATAGAAAAGACTGCAGCCTCATATGGCAAGAGGGAGGGGCAGATAAAACCCTTATCAAGTGCGTCCACAAGGTATTGACAGAGAGTCTTGTCTTCCTTGGGCATCAAGAAATAAATGGGGAATGCCTTGGGTAGTGACCCTTGAAATTGAACAACATGCTGTATTTCTCTTGGAGGAGGAAACTGATCTAATGTTTCATTTAAGACGTCCTTGTACCCCTCAAAGAGTGCTACAAGTGCTGGTGAAGATATGGGCTTTGAGGGAGGGCTGTGGTGTGTTTGGAGCAGATGACTTCAACCAAGCACTGGTTAAAGTCCAGCTTCCCCCCTTGAAGCCATACGTACCAGTCTCTGTGAGTATGACAAACACAGTGTTGTAAAGTAGTTTGCTCATATTGACGGGTTAAATCTGGAGCCTCACTTCATTTCTGTTGAGGGTGATTAAAAATGTATCCCAGTCAATATATGGGCAGTTGTATTGGAGCCAGTTGAGGCTAGCAATAATGTTGTGGCTGAGCCCTACCATGATTAGCCCAGAGAGCTTAACCTGGACGTTCCCCATTCTCACAGAGAAGGGTACCATCTTGTGGGTGATTGCCACTCTGTGGGTGTCAGCTACATATACTGATTTAAAGTGACTAGGCACTTGATCTAGTTGACGAGAATCTGCAAATTCCTGGTTGACCATGATGTAATCATCCCCAGTGTCTACCAAAAGTTTGTGGGTGTTCTCACAGAAACAAAAGGGGTAGGTCAAGTGGGTGCTTTTTTTGTTGGAAGAATGACTGGCTTGGAGGACAGGGTTGTAACTATGGACTTGGAATACATCTAGGGTCTCAACATTGTGCACATTATAGTTGCAGGAGTTTTTGTCAAGGAGATATTAGGAGTGGGTGTAAGGTATTTCCCAATAGAGTGCAATATTAAATACTATACTGTGAAAAGCATTAGGATTTAGATTTAAAAGGTAAGGAAAAGTGTGTAAAGTTTTTAAAAGTACCTTTATTAGACCTTCTACAAACTTATGGTTAGACACCAAATGTGTCATTGAGTTAACTAAACCTAAACAAACTAGATAGAATAATGTATTGAATAAAGATTTTTTGGTAAATAAATGGATATCTACATTGGGATATTCCCTGTTAGAATATCTTAACATAAAGCTAGTAATACTATCCCTAATGTTAAAAAATGGTGACAACAAGCTGATTGCTTGTTGTCTAGCTATCTCCACCCTAATTATACTAGATTTTCAAACTCTAATAAATCTGTAAGCAAATTGAGACCTAACAAATTTTTAATTTACTATAAGCCTAAATTTAAGAGAGATAAGATCCTAAGTAAGTTTCAAAGTTAAAATTTGAAGATTAAGAAAATAAAATGAAAAGATTGACGTAAAAAAATCTGCAATAGTGATTGGGGAAAACCACTTAGAATTTCAGCTTAGAAGCCTACTTTTTTAAAGCCTTTATTTATAGATAAGAAATTTTAACCCTGGAAGGATCTGCAATGGTAAACAGGAGTTTCTTGGTAAGGTATAACTGCTGAACCAGGGACAACACATGGTAATTGGGAAAGATAGTCTTGCAACAAACAACCTGAAGATCTGCAACTACAGTGGTTGGGGGAGTGGCAATTGCGTCAGCAGCAAAAGGAGAAAAAAACCTATTTAAAATAGGAATTTATAAGGATAATAATAATAGGGATTGTGTGCAAGCACAAAAAAAACAAAAAGCAATGCCAAAAGCAAGCAAAATCAAGATAAGATTGACTGAAGAATAAACTAAATAAATTCTACCTCAAACTTTAAGTTCAAATTCAAACTTAAAGTTGTTTAGGAGCCTGCCCTTAGGGGCAGGGCACAACAGTGGGGGTCAAGCAGGGTTGCAGAACCTCTTGTATTTGCAACCCCTGGGCTTTTCCTGGGTCTTTAATCTGAGCTAGCTGAAGCTCCCCCTTGCGGGGGCACTTAGCTCCATTATCCTGCTGACAGAATTGGTAGTGGCCCACTTAGTTTTGGGCGCTGTCAGGCATGGGACAAGACTGAAGGGGTGTATCATTAGATCTGCAGAACCCCATTAAATCTTAGTTGTTGGCCTTCAAAATGACTCTATACCAGTTGTCAATAGAGGTACAATGCCCTATGGGAACCCACTTGCAAATATGGGGCTTATGTAAGGTCTCATAGTTTGGGGAAGGTGGTTATAGACTAAAGCTTTAATACCGTTGATATTTATGTTGGTCAAATATAAAAAGGTAGGTAAAGTTTGTAGTAACAACTGGACTAGGGCTCCTAGAAGCTTATAAGATGTAAAATAAGGACTGAGGCGGTTGATTAATCCTAAGAAAATAAAATAGAACCCAGTCTTAATGACTGAGGATTTGGTCAAAAAGTCAATTTCTAAGTAAGGGAATTGCTCACCACTAGTTGGAGGGTTAAAACTATCAATAATCAGATTGTGTGTATTATTATAGAAACTACCTAACTGGTGAAATAGAAAGTCAAAAGGAATCATAAGAATGAAGAAGGAAAAGAAATAAGTTAACTAAGTTAAAAAAAAGAAAACACAAGCCACAAAACCTAACAAGTACCTTTTTTGAGGTACAAGTCAAACAATCTCAACTTACTGTTGAGATTGGAAAACCAAGCCTTTTATTACTTGGTATTGAGGTGCAGAATTGAGGTGAGAAACTTTAACCAAAATTGGTTATAAAAAATTGGTGGAAGAAAACAACCGCAGAAACACATGTTTCCTGTGGTTTAAACTTAAAAAGTTAGAGCCCGGCGTAAAGGAGACAACAGAAGAGCATTGGTGCTTGGCAGGAGGTTTAGAGCAAGAGCAAAAATCAGAAGAGCAGGAAAAACCTAGTCTGAGGATGCTGGCGTAAGCGGGAAAGCAAGAAAAAAGGTATTCGGTTTTTGGATTGAATTATTATTACTAACAACATAGATCTGAGGTTCAAAACCCGGCCAGAACAGAAACAAGGTAAGCTTCAAACTCAATACTAACCGGTAGAAATAGAAAGAATGTTGCCAATCAAGGAAGAATAAAATAAGGAATTTTTCTGAAAGAAATGAGCCAATAATAACCCAATTCCTCAAAATAAAGTAATGGAGTCCAAGTAAAAAAAAACCTAGCAGCAAAAATAGAAAGGAGAATCCTGACAGCTTAAGCCCATTTTCAATAAGAGTAATGTCAAGGGTTTGGATGTACAGGCATTCTGGCTACCGCCAACCTACTTAACATCCAGTCATTGCCCGATTTAGTCCCCTTCCAATATACTGTTTGACATATAGATAATGGTAACCAAGCAATATCACCTGACTGTCCAAGTATCCAGTGGCTCAAACCCATCTTGCACATGACCAATCCCTAGGTTCAATCCAACTAAATCCCCACCACAGCCAAGTCTATATAAGTCTAAAGTATTATCCAATAAAATATACTTCTCTTCTTTCTTAATTCCATATTTGAAGCTTCCCCAAAAGGCGCTCCTTATCAGTAAGCAACATGATGTTTCTGTCAGTGACAGCTTCTGGGGTGGCAGCAAGGTCTTGTTGCCAAGCTGCAAGGTACTTGGGGACAGATCCTGCTTGTTTGATGGCCAGGAGGGGAGTTACCACTACAATGGGTGAAAAGGTTTCACTGTAACAAGACCTGATGGTGTCCTAAATGTTGCCCATGTGACTTCCTGCTCTTGGCTTGCCAAGTTGGTAAACCACACTGCAGCAGGCCCTATAAGGAGCCCAGATGCAGTGGCAACCCACATAAATTCAGGAACTTGGCAGATGCAAAGGCATTTTTCTGTGGAATGGATCCAGCTAACAATGCCAGCCCCTTCCACACCACCTGCAAAAGACTCAAGCTGGAGATTTAACATGTGTTGTGAGAGATCCAATTGAGCTGGGGTGATGCTTGTGTTGCGCTTCACCAGGAAGGGGCAATTGTACACACTTGTAAGCACCATCTGGTCCTGGTAGATAACATACCCTTTGGGGATGTCCCCATCAGGGATTGGAGGAAAGGTTTCTTGGTGGGGAGTAGCCATACGGTCTTTACTCTGTCCTTTTTGGGGGGAATTTTTCTCTTAGGTAGGCTGTGAACCTACTGCTGCTACCACTGTTTCAGCTCAATTAATGATAGTTTAGGTTTTGATTGAGGAAGACAACAGTCTAATAGAAAGGACAAGAATGAATAGAATAAGATGTGATTTATTATAGAATATTGTGATTAATATACTAGATGGGGAAATCCACAAGGCCACAGGAGGTGTCATAGTGGCAGGTTCCATGTAAGGTTTGAAGCCTTATAATAACTTGTGCAGGGATCAAAAAATTTGAATTGGCAGTGCTCCTAATTGGGATATAGTGCCTGCAATTTGACACTACCATCAGACTGATACCTACCATTAGATACATCCTGGGGCGTCTCATCTAGAGCCCCCTGTGTATTGTAAGATACATTGGCAGGCAAAGAGGGAAAATCAGTTACAACACTATCCTAGTCATACACCTGGCTGAGGCTGATTGACTCTAAAAACTTATAGGGCACTGTGACAAGTCACATGAAGGCATTTTTGCAGGCAAGGGCTTATTTGACCACAATAAAGAGTGAATACCTGGAAACAGTTAAATGATGGCTAGTTTATTAATGTGTGTAGGTTGGGGCCAAGAGAGATGGGAGATACAAGCCAGTAAAGGGAAGCAAGATGGCCTTTGGTTCATGCATTGGAATGGTAAAAAGGCCCTGGCTAGATGGAAAAGGATGCACTGAAGGAGTTATGAGATCCTAGGACCAACTACTGTCAGGAATATTCATGACATCAACCCTGTAGTAAACAACATTGTGGCCATAATGGGACCCACAGGTCAAAGCAACAAATGGTAGCAGTTCCCCCTAATTGGTGAAACTGCCACAAAACGGGAGGAGCAACAAAAAGAAATTAAAAAATCTTTTAATTTTAAGTTTGGCTTTTATAGCCCACCCACGGGCCGCATGCCAGCTGTCTGCAGACAGTACAGCCAACTGCCAGGCGTCTGCCGTCCTCACGCCCAGCCTGGCGGCTTGCCTGTGTGTGCCTGCTGGTGGGGGACGGCACACCCTCCACAGTGGGACCATCCACCCCCGTTGGATGAGGAAATTGCCAGATTAAGAAACCTGAAAAGGCAATTTACCTAAACCCAAAAAGGGGGAACTGCTGTCCAAATTTGGAATCTACCTAATTTGGAAGGGGCTGACAAGCTGCCCAGAACAAAAATTCCTGCATTAACTGCAGAAGTTAAATTTGGATGCATGAAAGCATCCAATAAGGCACCAAACCAATGCAAGCCCAGAAGTAACAATTCATTGCCTGTACATCCTTTTCAATTCCCCTTCCAAAAGGGAATTCCAGACAACACTAAGTGTTTGGGGTTCCCTGTTCATTGTTTTGCACTATTCATGCCCCACCAAGGATGATAGTATATAATAAAGATCAAACACTTGATGGTAGTTTGTGCTATCATTGAGTGAAGTTACACCTCAATAGTATCACATAAATCAACCAGAACTTTTACTCTACAAGAAGTTAAAAGACACTAAGCTTTGTCTGCCCTTCCCCAGGACCAGAAGATGAACCATCTTATCTTCTCAGCTACCCTCACAGCATGCCTAGGGATTGGGGGCCACCAACATAATCAACCGCATGGGCCATTCAAAGATCCATCTGGTGAGTACTTTTACAAGGAGCCAGCGCAGCTCAACTCCTCTGATCAGTACTCCTGGCCCACACTGGTTTTGCCCCACTCCACTAAGTCTGTAGGTATATACACCTGTATATACTACTTACTCATGTATTTTGCCGGTAATTTTGGACAATATAGTGTGTATGCCAAGGTCTTTTGATGAATGATGCCAGTCTATCCAATTGTGACAGCGCTCACAGGGTTCCAAGTTGCCAACTTGGTCCCTTACTTAGCTAAAATACTTCCCCAATTGTTGGTCTTTACAACTGCAGGGGGTGTGCAGTTGAACAACTTTATCTAGGATGAAGGGGTAAAGTTTATCCCATGATTTTTAAGTAACTTTGAGCGGGTTTTGACGCTACTAGGAAAGATTGGACATGCCCAGAACCATCATTGAGGTGGATTTTTGGAGAAACATATACAGAACTTGATGATTTAGAGGTTTCTTGGAAGTGAAGTTGGTTAGTTTTCACTTGAAAGCTCAAACTAACCATTTGAGTGAGTAAAAACAGTGGCAAGACATGAGGAATGTCTGTTGCTGATGGCCTAAGGTGTAGGTCACTGATGGGGGGTCAAGTCTAAGTTGATTCACTTGTGGAAACTTATTGCCTGAGTCTGAGGTGTTGACTGATGAAGACTAGCAGAAAAGAGGAAAGACAATTGTGTAGAGTAGCAGCAAGAAAGAGCAGAAGGACTATGTAAAGACTATCAGAAGAGTCTGGAAATAAAAAGAATAAGAAGTATTAAGAGAAAAGATTAAAAGGAATAAAAATAAAGGGAAATTAATAAAAGAATTAAGAGAATTAAAAATAAATAAAAGAAATAAAGAAGTAAAAGAATTAAATAAATAAAAGGAAAAGAAATAAATAAAAAGAAAGGAAAAATTAGTTAAAAAAGGAATAGGTATTTATTAAGGAATTCATTGAAGTGGAAAAGAAAGGAAAATAGGTTGAACAACACAGGGAAACTCTGGGGAAAAAGGCTGGGATTTTGCCAAGGAACTAAAGAGAGTGTAGAGCAAGCAACAGACACTTTTGAGTTTTGCCAAGGGGGAAAGAACACAGGAAAACATAGAGAAACATTGAAGAAATAAAGGTACAAAAACCCATAAAGTAAAACATAGTGTCAGGGCCCAGAATGCCCTAGACAATCAGCTAGCCTACCTGAAGATAAAACAACCAACAGTGTGGAAGCCATTGCCAACTGCCTTCCTAGAAAGAAAAAACCCCTTTCTGACTGTGAATGGTCAGGGGTTTGCAAGGCCCACGTGCCGCAAAACCCTGGAACTAAAATGAAACACAAAATCTTGTCTCTTTGCTATTAGGAAATGATAAATCAGGAAAATAGTTGTTCAATTCTTTTTTGGGTGTTCAAATCTTGTGGGTTCTAATAATAGCTGAGGCACCTTGGCATGCTGCAGCCAAACCAATGACCATCAAGAAACAGCCAATTCACTTTCCTCCCCAGGTCCCAGTGCGCAATTTCCAAGCCATTTTGCAATTATTACTGAAAATGATTCCACCAGGCCTCTGGTGCTACAAAAGGTAAGTATTTCTCAGCAAGTATAATTAGTGAGGAGTAGAAGCCTTTCTCACTGCTGACATCTTAAAATAAACAACTTTGTGCCCAGAACCCATTATTTTCTTGCAGAAATTATCTATTTTTGCACTGATATAAACATTATATTTGCATCTCTTTGTGAATCTGCTACACAATACATCTGCGCCTATTCTTTCCCTCCTGGCTCTGCTCCTGCCCACCTGGTTATGCCACCATGCGCCATTGACTTGGAGTCCTTTCACCCTCACCACCTGGATCTTTTTCCTAGCCATTATAGAGGCCCAATTCCAACTATCATGAAGGAGATCCCCTCCATTTCCCCCTTGCCCATAATGTCTCTTGCCCAAGACTTCATTAAGTTGGGGTTTGTCTACATTACAGTATTGGAGCTGGCTAATCAGGTTGTGCCCATACTGGAAGTTGGTGCCCCTTAGCCACTGCTGTGAATTATATAGCCAGGATCACACCAGTTGTGTGCATGTCCTTTCCTGCCTAACCTGCCTCCCTGGTGGGAGTCCAGCCAGACTTTGGTATGGGTCGTGACACATGGGCAGAAACTTGCTAACCAACCCAGAAAAACGTGACAGGAATTACAGGGAAACTGTTCAAACCCCGGAGCCAAGGTTTTTCCGGAGCAAGAGGATGACAGGTTTGAATCCGGGTCAGGGGCGGGTCATCTGGAGAAACATTTTGGCAAAACAGGCTAATCTGGACACCTGATTGGCTACAGGCCAAAGCTTGTTTGATCAATGTTTTTATTGGTCAAACTGAAGTGAAAAGGCCTAAAAAATAAGGGGACTGACAGGGAAAAGTCTGATTTAATTGGCTGAAGTAAGTTGAGAAGTTTAATACATTGCAGAGCAGGAGAGCTGGCTAGTTTAAGCCTGGAAACCCCAAGAATCTGAAAGGAAAAAGACAGAAACACAGAGCTATAAAAAGGGGAATAGTCTGAAGCAGGACAAGGATTGGAAACAGCGGATAACAAAGGCCACAAATACAGAACCAAGAGCTTAGGAAGCCCAAGACCAATTGAAAGGAGACTAATAATCAAAGCAAGGACTCCAAGGCTTGGCAACCTGGATCATATCCTCCCAAAAGCAGGCCATATCACAGAAGGGTTCTAAGGGGATCTTCCTTCTGAATACAAAAACACCACTCTCAACCCCTATCTATTAATCCCAACTGTGCATAGTTCCCAGTGGACAAAACACACAACATTTTCTACCCTAGCTCATGTGAAGAAGATGTCTATTGCCAGAGCTGTCAAAGGTTTGTAACAAGCAAGACTTCTGACAAGCAGTGGGGCAGGTTGACCAAACACTTGGAGATGACTGCCAGAGGCAGGGAGTTCATATGTGGAGAGTTCAAGAGACTGCTCAAGGACTGGTATCTGCCCAAGGATGGACTTAATTCAGCAGATATAAAGGGTTAGGAAGAGGATGCCTGCCTTGTCATCAGGAAGGTACTAGAAGAGCTTAGGGTCATGTGGTCTAGGTATAAGCCACCATCCAAGAAGTTGCCCCATCCAGAGAATGACAACAACATCCAGCTGGCAACTGGCTTCAAACCAGGACACGTTATGGTGTCTGGGGAGCTAGAACACCACAGACAGCTCTATGCCTGGGGATTCAAACCTGACAAAGCTTGCCTTGCTTTGCAGAAGCTTTCCCTGGACACTCCACCCGCAACAGCCACTAGTTTAGGAAGGTTGGCCCATGTATTTACCCTGTTTCTGCCCAGCCTGCATGTCTTTGTTGTTTAGCAGGCCCAGCTGGGCACCGGCCATGGTGGGATAGCTAAGGCCCATGGCTGGTTGGCTGAGCACTGCCATTGGGGAATGTGTGTGCTGGTCCTGATGTTCTATCCTCTGAATGGTTGCCAGCTACAACACCCCCACCGGGTCAAAACAGGTTTAAGTTGGTACTAACCAAACATGTCTTTGGTACTTTCAGTGTTGAGGCTGTAGGCCCTCTCCCCTGACCTTGCTCTGGATGTTGATAGATCTGTACTGCTGTAGATCACTTCATGGAATGGGTTGAGGCCAGGGCCACCAAGGACATTACCGCTAAGGCTACTGCCATGCCCCTCCTCTTAGATGCATTTTACTGCCATTGTTATCCTCAGGCTCTGCTTCCCAATAATGTGACCAACTTCATTGCATGGCTCGTAAGAATGTGGTGGGAGCCATGGGAACTTACCAGCCATTCTCTGCACCTTATACCCTCTACCGATGGCGCTGTAGAGCGGACCAGTTCTACTCTTGTCACCATCATGGGCAAGTTACCTGCTCTGTTACCCCTGATTGGGATTAGTATCTCCCTGTAGCCCTTGTTGTGGACTGTGTGAGCTTGCATTGCACTGCTGGTTTACCCCATTCTGCTGTGCTGTACGGGCTAGAGGCTACCACCCTCCCGATCTTGGGGCATCCTTTAGTTGAGTATGACATCATCTCTGATCCTGGGCAGAGAGTAAAGGATTTTTTCAATAAGGTTGTGGACATCCAGGCCACCATCTACATGGCTGCTTACAAGTGAAAAGACTCTAGAGTTCTCCCTTTCATATGCATCCAGATCTCCAGCCCCTGAGTTCCAGGTCGGAGATCAAGTACTCTACTGCCAGAATTGTACTGGTGGCTGCGCTCAAAAATAAACTTCCTGTGGGTTGGCCCTCCTACTATGATCTTCAAACATGGTTCAGGGTGCCCTGTGAAGATGAACTCTTCTGGATGTCCCTTTGCTAGTGTACATGCCAAGTTCCTCCACACCTATCACTCCCTGAGTCCAATCTTGGGGCGGGGTCTGCTGTGGGTTTGAATTCACTGGGGGTTTGCTTGGCCTAGTGGATGATACCCTGAAAATTGGTGGATGTGGAGGTGAATCCTTACACATTTTTCCTGGGGTGTTCCTTGTGACCAAATATGGGTCGACATCAATACCTGAGCCTTCCAGATTCCTGCCAGCCTCCTGCTGCCGGGAGCATCTCTGCTAAGGCTACTAGGATTGAACATTCTAGCATGGATTCTTGAGTACTTTTCTAACCAAATTAGGTGTGTTTTTGCTCATTAATTTAGACATTGAATCTTCAGTGCTTGTATTTTATTTGCTAGGAAGACCCTTTTTGCTTGTACTCAGATCAAACAGGCTTAAAGCTGGAATCTTGAGCCTTAAGCATTTAAAACCTGCACCAAGTTCTTTGGAATGCCAAGTATTTGAAGTGCAGCTCGGCATGGATGTTTAGGGATCGGTTACAAGCCCAAGCTGGAATGACTACCAATGCTCATATATCAACCGAAGAGGGGAGATTTACACCAACCAACCCTTGGATCTTGTTCAAGGCTGAGTGGATTTAGTTTCGGTCATCCGTGCAGCTGGGAAACTTCTGCATCAGAGAGACAAGGGCATAGATCTCATGGATGAAGTACCGCCCAAATCCCATAACCTTTTTATAGTGAGGTGCTTGGGATGAGGGTTCAATGCAGATGGGTATCACCTTTTCTTACTGGTCATTCCCAGCGGATCAAACCTTCTTTTCAGATCAGTGGCAGGTAGGATGGCAAGTTGGAAAAGGATGCTGGTTAATTTGTTTGGTGATGCAGGGGTTTGCTTTACTCTTTTGCAGTTGAGCTAAACTTCGCTGGCATTTTTAAAGCAAAAGCTCACGTCGTTGCGGGTAAATAATAGGGGTTCGATCACTTGTACTTGATCGGATTAGACCACTTGAACCTGAAATGGTTCCATATAAATGGTGAATGGAAGTGGTGTGCTTGTGAATCAAAGCGAAATGTAAAAATTAGATGAATAGGGCTGTTTATATGCAAAATCAACTTGTAGACCCAACAAATCTAAATACATTGCAAAAACTAAAGACGTGTTCAACTTTATAGTTTCAAATAAGATTGAATGGCAAGTGTTATACATTCTATAAGCTAAATTAATTCAAAGCAGAAATATTCCATGTAGTACCTGCTCACATTACTTATAAATACTAATTACGAGAACGGATTTAATCCCTCATCGATGTTTAGTGTTTGTTAGATGTGGCGAGGTTGGCATATTTTAGATGTGCGGTATTAAAGCAGTACATTGCCTGTACCTTTTCTATATGCTGCGGAAGGATATTGGCATCTTCTTCAAGGCCCTGAATCCATCCTGCCCACAGTTCGGGGGGTGTCCCGTTTTCATGGCTGACCAACACATCAGTGATTTTAGTGGCTACATCTGGTGAAAAGGAAGCCACATGATGATACAGCTTTCTTCCAAACCCATAGAGATGAAGCAAAGGATCCTTTGTAGTCATTGCTAATAACTCGTGACTCCTTTCTGCAGACGCCAGGAGATCTTGCAGGATGTCTGGCAAAGGATCGAGATGGCGGTTAAAAGCAAGTGTATCGATCATTGTCAGCTCCGGCAACCAGGGATGGCTGAGCGCCATATTTTTTCTCCAGAAGCTTCTTAAAAATTTAAAGGCAGGGACATTGGAATGTCGTGCAAACCCATCCATAATGGACATCATCATCTGGTCGTCAAGACAAACAGAAGGGAATCCACCGGTGACAATCATCTGTAGCATCTGAGCCACAGACTCGATTTCTTGATTGTAGCTATATCCGGCGACAATGACATGCACAAGTTCTTGTGAAAGAGGAGTCTTGAGCTTTGGTAGCATAGGGGCGTTTGATTTTTCGGTATATCCTACTTTATAGGCGCGACTGGGTTCTTGAGTTGGTTCAACGACAGGAAGGTTCATAATTCTATCTGCAATTTGTTCAAATTGTTCCAAATCTGCCGTCTCGGCGTTGTAACTATAGTATTTCAGGAGATTGATATAGCTCCTTTCAACTATTGATTGGGAGGGAGCAGGGGCAAGAGAGAAAAGCTTCATGGCGATCACCGGGTGTTTAAGGCGTAGATAACCATTTGATATTGCTGCTAATAGCTTAGAGAGCGTAGATCTATTTGTCACTGAACCCCCAGTCTCTTTACTTAGTATGACAAAGGTAAAGTCTTTTAGAGCTTTTAAAGTATTAAGCTTGGGTGGCAGCGCTATTTCAGAATAAATATTACATATATCTGCGAGCTCTTGGCTGACTCTAAGAGATGAGAGCGTCCATTTCTCTACAATGTGTTGGACAAGAGATTCTCGCGGAACTACTTTGAGACGTTGCATCTCATACATTACTTGACACGCCAACTCAAAGTAACCCTGGAGTACGAGCCAGCGGATGAGGATTTCAAAAGTAGCCGGGAGTGGCCTGGGATACAAGCTTCCATCTAATTTCCGAGTATAGTCCAAAAATATATCTTGGCAGAACCTCTGAGCAACGCTGTAGGGCGCCTCGCAAACGGAATTTCCCTGATGAACCTCATACTCTTTACGCGGCTTCCTCATGAGTGAAACGGTCATCAGATGAATAAACGAGGAGAAGTTTATAAGATCATATTTGGAAGAGTTGGCTTCAACTGGGGATCGTATCACAATGTTCTCAAATTGTGAAGAGCGTACAAAGGTCCACTTCCCCCAGGATTTGACAGCAGCCCATAGCTCTATTGCTTCTTGTAACCTGTTTTCCACGATAAGTTTGACAATGGCATCTTGTACTTCAGGAAGTGATATACTTATCTGCCCAAACTCATCGGATGTTAATTTTGAGTTATATGCTTGGATTAGATCCAAGGATTCTTTAAATCGGCCAGCGGCAAATTTTTGCTGGGCTTGAAGTTCCAAATTAACGACATCTTTTAAATTCGATGCAGAAGGTGAAATGGGTAGCTGTTTTAAGGTGGAATAGTTATAGAAAAGCTGATGGGATATAAAGCTAGAAGAACGCAATGGTTTTAATTTACAGCTTTGTCTCAGCATTGGAGATTTAGAAAGTTCAGAAGCCTTGTTATGTTTTACACGCCGAATTTTTTGAAGCTGTAGTAAACCAGATTTATTTTAATTTTTAATTAAATTTTGTTTCCTGTGATGAGTCAAGCTAAAGGCATGACATGTTCGATTTAAAAGCATTATCTATCTTACACCAGTTTGAAGGCTGACATTAGGCTAGAAACGTTGGGTTTAAATTAGCTTTTATAATTCTTTTAACAGGGTCCTATAGTCTCCAAGTCGAACCTCAAAAGAAATGGGATTAGAAGGAGCTGGGACCTGCGTTGAATTAAAGTTTGTTACTCATCCAAATCATAATTTTTAATTTACAATTTAAATTATCATTTGATTGACATCCCATCCTAATTCTTGAGGCATGGCAATGGAACTTAATATTCCAAAGCAAAGGGATTTCTTGATAAAGTTCGAAGCAAGCAGGTGAAATTCAGTAGCCATCTTGTTTAGCTTTAAGCAACAATTAGTCCCACACCTCTTATACTAAAACCCTTTTTCTTACTTGCTACTTTTCTAATCACAACAGATATTCGTATGTCCGTCACATCTCGTAGGAAAGAGTCGCAGGACAACGATCCCTG
Organism: Entomophthora muscae; assembly: GCA_014839935.2. NCBI lineage: Eukaryota > Fungi > Entomophthoromycota > Entomophthoromycetes > Entomophthorales > Entomophthoraceae > Entomophthora > Entomophthora muscae. Next base: position 95,779 of record QTSX02006418.1, read on the forward strand.
CGTGCCTTTGAAAAATGGCAATCAAAGCTTAGAAAAGCAAAAGGCTGCCTTATTGTCAAACCATCAACATTTCTCAATGGTCCGTAATTTCTATCCTGCAGACTTTCTTACCCTGATGAATGGTGCCTGTGGGGTTGCTTCTGTTTTTTCTTGCCTTAAGTATCTCGCAGACCCTAGTAAGGGCCTGAAAGAACTTTGGCTTGCCTTTCTTTTCATTCCTTTTGGTTGCTTCTTTGATGTGCTTGATGGTAGAGTTGCACGCTGGAGAAACGAGAGTTCCGTCTTGGGACAAGAGCTTGATTCTTTGGCAGACTTGGTATTTTACTTGTAGCTTACATATTTTAATCTCGACTAGGTTTCTTTTGGGGTTGCCCCCGCTTGCATAGGCTACGTGGTTGGGCTACGCTCTTTCCTTGATCAAGTTGCCTTAATCTACTTCGTTGCCTGTGGAATCGCAAGACTTGCCCGTTATAATGCTACTGTCGCGTTGCTGCCTAAAGATGCGAAAGGAAAGGTCGAATATTTTGAAGGTACTCCCATTCCAACCAGTTTGGGTGTTTTGGCTGTTTTGGCCTACTTCCTCTATTCTGCTCCTTCCTTCACCTCCTTTTCGGAATCCTTGAGCGTGGGCTTTTCTGGGACCTTTTTTGAATTCCACTACCTCGTTCTCCTTTATGTCATGTCAGGCTCTTGTATGATCTCTCGCTCTTTAAGAATCCCCAAGCTTTAGATTTAAATAGTGGTGGGTGATGATCTAAAAGTACTTCCTGTTTCGGTATGTTTCTCTTTAATCTCTTTGGATCCTATTTTCAAAACGCTATACGTTAAATAGCTAAATCAACATTTGGTTTGTTTAAACATCGTTCTCTTTTATTTCTGTATGTATGCTTTGTTTTATTACCATTGCATTTCGTAAGACCGCCGATTAATTTAACTTGTCTATGGATACCGGAAAACATGGTATCGTTTTTATCTTTTTAGCAACCTTACGTTAATATCTTCAGCTAGTCAATAGCATCAAGGCACTTGTTTCTACTTTCATGATTGAATCCCCGAACTGCCCTTGTTTTTAATTCAATTTTTACTTTTATTGAACTTCATGCTAGAAAAATGTGTCTGTTAACTAAATCAGCATCTAAGTGTACATCCAACACTTGTTCGCTTTCTCAAGGTTATCTATCGCTTAGATTTGTTTGTATTCTTGCTGCTGAATATCCAAGCAAGCATACAGTCTTTTGATTAAGTTTAACCTGGTTTATGTATTGTAACCCTTAAAGTTTACAGCCCCAGAGCTCCTATTTTTTAGCAAGGAGTTTAGGTCGTTTCCATGACATTCTAGGCATAGGGCTGTTCTGTCAGGAACCTTGATTAATTTTCGGAAAGTGCGCCAATTACCCTTGCTTTTAAATACAAGGCCATATTTCACCTTTAGTCTTCAATTAATCCCATTTCCAAATATTTTTATAAATAATTATAACCTTGCTGCAGTTGATCGTTAGACTCAACTCCATTAAACTAGCCTCTTTACGGCTTAACCTTCTGCTCAGATGATACTCCACCTATTCTAAGTTCAGTTAGTCACTGATAATTCTAGTGCCACCTCATTATAAATGCAGATTCTTTCTTTCCAATAAAAACTTAATTCAGCTGGCTCTAAACTTATTCATTCATTTCCTTGCTGTTCCTCAAACAATCTTGCATCAACTTTTAGCAGTGGTGGACTCAATTATATCCTTTTCTTGGATCCCATCAAACCACAACATGGTATACAATAGATCCTCCCCTGTTAGAACAGCCAGGCTGATTCCCAGAGAAACTTTGAGTCAAGCAAGAGGACCCATGATTTTGCTAATTTGCCCAAGACTCAAACTCAAATCATACCAAGCCAAGTCACACCAGGTAAAACTTCACAACCAATATTTATACCGAATATAGGGCACAACCAATTCAGCTGAAAAATAGCCCCCCATGCCAAGTGGGCACTTCTCACCTTGAGAGCCACCACACAAGCTATATAACTCCTTCGTTTGAAATAAAGCTACTGTCTAGGTCAATCCATCTTTTCCCGTCTTTCTATAGCTTTGCAAAAATAGCAAAGGTACAGTATTTGTAGCAGAGTTTGGCCCTATTATCCCAACTCCTTATTTGAAATGTTCCCAGCTCCCGCTGTATACATCATGAAATATAAATTCACAGGAGCATCTTAAAAGGTATCCTGACAGGTTGGATACCCTACATCCCAGTTCCATCATCCCAGAAGGACATGCAGTCTATCAGGGAATGGCAGCACCAGCCAACTCTGATTCTCTCTGGACAAGGCCTCTTTCAGCAGCCCATGATAACCCCTCATCAACACCAGGGGAAGACCCCCAACCAGATTCTGGTGCACAGCATAAAGGCTACACAGCACCACCATAGAATATTTTCTGGGAACTGACAACAAGAAAATCACCACCTGGATGCAGTTCACCCAAAGAAATCTTAAATAGAAAAAGCAGCTCAAGTTTTCTGGATTGCCAAGGTCCCCATAAGGCCTGGCCCCAATGAATGAAATTGGTGCAGCCAGTGGTAAAAAGAATCTGCAGGCAAAATACAGTACAGCTCTAAGACTAGCCTCTTCCCAATCTTATACTAAATGATACCAACTCCACCGTTGCCAGAGAAGTTGAAGCCTGGTACTAGCAAGGATAGTAAAGGAGATTACTAGAACCTACAAACACCTTCACTAGCACACCCCTCCAACCATGATCTTTAACTGCTCCACCCTACCATTAAACCCCACGTGATGAGCCCCATAGATATCAAGAGCTGTAACAATACACATAGCCTAAACCAGAAAGCAGGATGAGACAACTTGTATACAACCCTCTCCATAAGGCACAAGGGTAAAGATGAGCCTCACACCTTCCAACTGAGCCGCAACCACACAAGGAGCCACCATCCACACATGATGCCAAAAATAATCTGCCACCCCCCAAATAGCCAAGGAAGCTTTACCCCCTCTAGAACAACCTGAACCTTCATTGAGACCACCCAAGCCAATCAGTTCCTAGCTCATACAGGGATCCCCAGCAAACAGTGCCGCAAAAATCATAGACACCCTTTCCAGGCCCAGATAGTCCTGACGGCAACAGCGCCCATGTCGACTCAAAACTCTAAATCTCCTATGTTTTTTGCTAGTTGCGCTAGCTTAATTCTTTTTTAAAGCGTTCAGGGGTGCAAACCCAGAAAACACGACAAAATTGTGGCCATCTTGACACAATTTAATATTAAGCTTAATAAAAAACTCAATTTAACCTGATTTTTCCTTTACGTTTACTAATAAAAATTAGTTTATTTTTTTATTCAATTTCACAACGTAAAAGTGTCAATGTCGACACTTTTTAAGCCAAACTTATTTTTAATAACAAAACTGAAGCATCTACAGTAAAAAAATAAGTGTGCATTTAAAAATATTTTTTTATTGAATTATTATATTGAAAAACACAGTGCGCATATATTTGATTGTTGGAATGTTCATGTTATATATATTTATGTGGCACTTATTACGGCTTTAATATATTAAGTGGATTGGATGCTAACAGGGATCCAATAATTTAAGTGTGACTTACTATGTAAGTTACTATAGAATTTATTATTAAAAATAATGTCGACACTCGTAAATGTCGTTTATTTTCTTGTGATCACTCCCTGGGGTGGAGTTAAGCAAATTAGAGTGGCGCAATTAAGCCTAGATTAATATGCCACCTCATATAAAGAATGTCGTAAGTGACATTGTCGACAATTTACCCTTTTCAATACTTGAATACAACTTCTTAACAACTTTACTTAAGCGCAATGGTAAAATATCATATTCCCACTACCCAAATATAATTTTTAATAAAGAAATAAAGAACCTTGATAATTTTTTAACTTATTTTTATATGTGAACAAAAATACACAGGAAACGGTTAATTTTTTGCTAGCCCACGTAAATTTAATTAAGTGTACTATGCTTTTTCATAGTAAATTTTCAAAATAATGTCAACAGTGAGAATGTTGTCAAAAATAATGTCTACAATTTTTGTAATTGACAGTGAGAATTCAGCTTTTTTTACTAATTGTCAATCATAATGTCGACGCTTTTCACTTCTCACATATAAAACTTTATGTTTTATATAATAAAAACTTCTCATTTTTTGATATGTTGTATTTTTGACTTTGCTCTTTCATATTTTTTAATTTTTAAAATAAAATCTATATTTAAATAAAGTACTTTCAAATATTTCTATCAACTTTTATCTTGTTATTTATAACTTTAATAAAATAAAAACTATACAAATAATTTTTAACATTTAAATGCCAATAAAAACCATCTAAGATTTACTTTTATATATTATTCTTTTTAAGTTGTCTTGTTTATTTTTTACATACTTTGCTTTATTTTAAACCATTTTACTTATTATTTTAGGACAAGAACACCTCTAAGCAGCCAAAGGGTACCAAGCATCCCTCCAAGCCCACCAAAGCCACCAAGAAGAAGCCTGTCTTGTCAAAGAAGGCCACCCCCAAACCATCCCCCAAGCCCTCCCCTGAGCCCTCTCCTGAGAAGAGCCCTGCTCATTCCACTGGGGGAGAGGAAAATGATGGCTCTCTTACAGAGCACAGTTTTTACAACTCGGCTTCTGACGAGGAGCCAACCAAGAAGAAGCGCTCAGCCCAAAAGTCCCCACCCAAGGATAAGTCTCCTGCACATAAGGAGCACCACGACAAGCCCCCTTCTGCTTCCCCCACCCCCTCCAAACTCTCCCCCTTCAAGCTCATCTGGGGATGATTCAAAGCCCTGCCCTGATTACTTCCCTGGCTTCCTCCATGCTCCTGCTGGCCCTTGGGACCCTCTGTTGGCCCACAACATCTGCAACGTTGATGGCAAGTTCAAGGTTCCTTCTACCCTACACAAGTTTTTCCCCATCATGAGTGTTAAAGGTGGGCCAGCCATGGTGGCCAATGGATACATCTTCTCATGCAACAATGCCAACTGAGGCTTTAATAGCCGCCATTACACCTGTGAGGACCGCTCCTGTCCAGTGCAGCTCAACACTGAGCGCTGGGACCTGGTCCAAACCATAAAGGGCGAGCATATTTGCATCATGCCCAACACTACCATCTCCCTCCTCCTGAAGTGGTATCTGGTGCAGATTATGCCCACTTCCAAAGACCTTTCTGCCACCCAGCTGGCTGTGCTTGCTTGCAAGTACCTGACCCCTACCAACCTCAAGAGGGTCCCTACTCATACCCAGTTGGTCAAGTTTGTGAGTGATAGGTGTCAAGCCTCAAACCCCCTGGCCAAGAGTGCCACCAACATCAAGGACCTGGTCCTCACTGATGCCCTCAAGAAGACAGAGAATGGTGAGATGTTCCTGCTCCATGACAATGGGCAGGAAGTGGAGGATAGGATTGTAGCCTACGCCACAACCCAAAACCTGGGTCAGCTGAACACTGCTACCACCTGGCTGTGTGACGGCACATTTGCTACTTGCCCCCCTCTCTTCAAGCAGCTTTGGGTCCTGCATGGACAGTTCAATGACCAGTTCATCCCTCTTGTGTTCTTTCTCCTTCCTGGTGCCAAGACAGAGGTCTATGCCAGGGCTTTCAAGATTGTCCGGGATGCTTTGAGCTCCCTTCCCACCAACCAGCTCCCCCCTCCCACCCACACCACAAGGGCCAATCCCTCCTCCGCTGAGAAGGATGAGGCAACATTAGCTGCTGAGCAGCTAGCTCATGCGCACTCACTTGGGCCAAAGGTGATCATTATGGACTTCAAGCAGGCTCAGTTCAGAGCCTTCCAGGCCACCTTCGATGGAGAAGTCCAGAGATGCTTCTTCTATTTTTGGCAGGCCCTTGTCAAGAATCTAAAGAGTGAGAAGGACCTTTTTGACAAGTATCTTAACAATGATAAGGATAAGTGCCGCTTTTCCCTGACCCAGTTTGCTGCCTTGGCTTTTGTGCAACCAGAGCATACTGGGATTGGCTTTGAGGCCCTCCAGGAGTATGCTTATATCAAGAAGCACTCCACCATCTTTGAAGGCTACCTGGAGTACTTTAAGCAGCAATGGGTGGGCAAGAAGGTGACTGTACAGAGAGGTAAGAGTGGGGCCACTGCCCCTTGGAACTGTCAAGGCGCCTGCCTCAAGGGGGAGATGAAGACCACCTCTAGCCTTGAGGTTTGGCACAAGCACCTGCAGGTGAAGTTTGGGACTAACCCCAAGTTCAACAAGTTCTTCTCCAAGCTGCAGGAGGAGCAGGCCCGGACTGTCTCCAAGTTCCGCGACCTGGCCAACCGGGTGGCCCCCAAGAAGAGGAAGTCCAAGGAGCAAGACTACCAGGAGGACGTGCAGAAGGTAGTGAACAAGAAGTACAAGGTGGCGAAGATAAAGAAGTACCTTGAAGATGTTGTCACTGCTCTTGCTGGTGGCTTTAATTAGCCAAATAAACTTTGCTTTGCTTTGCCTATATATTTTTTAAATTTAAACTTTTAATTTTTAATTTTTTTGGATATTACTAATCTTTTTAGGTATAAATGTTAAGTTTCAGATAAATTTTCAATGTGGTTTTGTAAGAAATATCTTATATTTTGTTAATTTATCTTTAAGCTATGAGATAATTTCAGTTATGCTTATATAAAGTATAATATTTTAAAATTAGAATTTTCTTATATTTTGTGGTTAGTATGATATATAAAATATCTTTATTTTTGGTTCATTGGAATTTTAATTTTTATGGGAATAAAAAATAATTTTATAACAAATAGTGTAATTTACATAGTAAACTGAAAAATAGTTGCTTATATCTCCTTATTCTTATTACTTATGGTATTTTTTATTGCATTTTTTAACTCTCTGTGGTCATTTTAGTATAATAAAGTATTTTAAAATATTTTTTTATATTAAAATGTTCAGGGTAAAGTGTGCCGTTAATTAAAAAAGTGTCAACATCCAGGAAACAACATTAAGTAAAACTGGGTCGTCACTTTACTATAGTGTTGACATTAAAAGTGTCAACATGGCCACTGTTGACATTTTTAGTGCCAACATGGGCGCTGTTGCCGTCCTGACCCTGTCTGGTATACTACAGGGGATACAATGGAGTCCACAACCTCACCAGCGGTATCAGTAAAGCAGGATGCCGCTAAAGGGTACGGCATGGAGATCATAGCTGTAGGATACAGTCCGTAATGAGCTGGGGGTTAGCCTTCAGGGATGATTGAGGGGTTTGTTGCAAGTCTTGGGGGATGCATAAATACAACCGGCCCCTCCAGGGGGCTAGGGAGGGCAGGCCAAACTTGGGTTGGTCAAGTTTGGAAAGTAGCCATGCAAAGCCAGCAGAGGCGGCCCATAAGCAGAAATCCCTCTGCTTTTTGATGACTTGATACTTGGGACAGCAACATACCATCACTGGGAGCATTGCTAGAGCTAATTTCAGCAAGCTTGGTTGGTTGGGAGTTGGGGGTCCAACCAGAGGGGATTTCGGGTAAGGTATCTGTAATGATCCGCATGTGGAGGTGTTTAGCAGGTGTGGGCTGATGTTGGATAAGTAGAGAATGGTTGCCCAAGAGAGGAAAACGTTTGTGGATTTTTGTTTGGCCATCTGGATAATCTGGAGTTTTGCTCAACTGAAGTGGTTGGGGTTTGGTTTTTGCCCTGGGGTGTTAGAAAAATAGCCCATTGCTAGTGCTTTGAAAGGATAGGGAAGTGATGTACCCTGGGATGGATGTGCTTTGGTAGGACTTAAATCCTGATCCCAACCAGGGTGGAAGTACAGTTGATTAACCTTACCTAGGATAGAGGTAAAAAAAATTTCTATGACTTTAGAGCAGCTTTAAGGAGGCCTTAAAGTTGCTGAGGAAGCATAGATAGCTCAGAATCATCATTATGGTGGCTGTCCAGAGAAACTGTGAGAGAGGGGGACTAAACTAATTAAGTTCAGCTTCCAATCTGGTGAGAAAAACCACCAGGATGCCACCCAGTAGATTAATGGGACGGCCTATCTCTAATAGGGAACCAGAGGGAGGACACAGGAGATAGTTGATGGAAGTAGGCATTCAGTCCCATCAACATCAGTCCGGTGAGTAACCAAGGCGTACACATGGGAGCATATGCCAGCACCTCAGGTTCTTCTGGGGAACCAATAACTCATCTGCCAGCTGAGTAAGGAGAGGCGCAAGGACTCCCTCAGCCAGAGGGGCAGGCAAGACAAGGTTGGGGGAGTGCAAGTCTAAGTCATCACAAGTTAGGCTTTTAACCAGAGTTTCACCCAAAGAAATGAGGCTCTTGGGAGGTACAAGAAACTAGAGGGGTTATTGCCCAAAAGGCGCACAGAAGAGGAGATCCAGGCACAAAGGTCTGGGGAGGTGGACCAAAGGATTAGAAAAAAGGAGGACAAGGAAAACACCACAAACTTTAGGACTGAAAGCATCATTTCTAAGACACCCAGAAAATTTGGAGGTTCTTGGGTAGTCTTTTTGCCGTTAAACTTATAAAAATAAGATTGGGTCGGGTAGCTGTATAAAACTTGGTTGAATTTGGGTCAGCAAGCTCAAGGAGGGCTCGGGAATAGACTTGGGAGGCTTGAACGTCAAGCAGAGCAAAAGCAGGTTTGAGTTCAAACAAAAACAAGGAAATCACGGTGCAAACTAAGTTTTTATATAAGCAGCTTACTTAAAATTCAAGTTCAAGCTATAACTTTGAAAGCGTAATTATTTAAAACAACTACTATACACCCACGCTTCTCCTATAGGTTTGGAAAGGGTGCCAGGTTTGAACGGGACCAAGGATAGGTAAGGGTTATTAGAAAACTGACTAACACTTTTAGGGACTTTAAAGAAACTCAAAACATAGTTTCAAAAATCAATAAAATTCAAAATAGTGTGTAGCAAACTCTAAGTTTATTATAAGAAGAGAATGAACAAGCAGGGGACTGAAAGTCTTGCTTGACTTAAGGAAATGGCTACAGTTTGGGTGGTCATCTGATCACTTGATTTGATCTGATTGGCCAAGGGAGAACGTTTGCTGACCAAAGCCAGGGGGGCTGGAGGGTTTCATAGTGATTTTCAAACTCCCATCTGATTGGCTGGCATTGACCTTAGACTTTTGTGAATCAGTTGACTTTGTGGACATCAATGTGACATTGCTTGATTGGCTACTTCTGATTGCTTTTAAAAGCGGGCAACACCATGTCAATAGATAGTCCAAATTAATCAGTGTTTCTTCCCAGGGAGAGCAACAAGAGCCGGAAAGTCTGCGGGGTAAGCTAATACAAATCTCTCATCCACAGTATGGGCCAAATTCCCTAAAGAATTGAGTGGTTTGGCAGGCGTTTGGGAGCTTTTCTTAGTGCAGCAAGGAAAGACAGTGCAGTCCAAAGCCAAAGGGGGCAGTGAATTTACAGAAACAGCTGCAGGACTTGATGATTTGGAGGTTTCTGGGAAATGAAGTTGGTTAATTTGCGCCTGAAAGCTCAAGTTAACCACTTGGGTGAGTAAAACAGTTTTAATGCATGAGAGATGCTTGGCTTTGATGACCTAAAGTATAGGTCACAGATGGGCTTCAATTCTAGGTTGATTCACTTGTGGAAATTTATTAACTGAGTCTGAAGTGTTGATGATGATGACTACCAAAAGAAAGCCAGTGTTGCAACTGAACCAATGAGAGTTCAGTACTGGGAATTGGGGAAGACAACAGTCCAATAGGGAAGGACAGAATAATAAGAATAAGGTATTGTTTATTGTAGGATATTGTGATTAATATACTAAATGGGGAAGCCACAAGGCCACAAGGGGGTGGCATAGTGGGGAGTTCCATGTAGGGTTTGGAGCTGAGGAATAACTTGTGTGGGGATCAGCAGGTTGAATTGGCAATGCTCCTAATTAGGATGAAGTGCCCGCCATTTGACATTGCCATCAGATTCATTCATAACGTTAGATATGTTAGCAGGCAAGGTTTGAATCTTGGTTGCAAACCCCCCCTTGTCCCCTGCTTGTCGTCAGACACCAGGGCTGGAGTCTGCAGAAGGTCTGGGAAGGTCCGCACAAACAACCTTTATGTGGGGATGGCATGGCAGGGGCGCAAGCAATTGTGATGAAGTTTCTTGATGTTTCCCTGGGCATCCTCAAGTTGGTAGGTGTGGTTGTCATAGACGGCAGCTACCTTGAAGGGCCCTAGGTGGTTGGGTTCTAATTTGGCAGAATTGGGATTGAGGGTGTAGATGGGGTCATCTATGGCGTATCTAGCTTTGAGGTGTTTTGTCCCCCCTGCAATCCACTTGTGTTTGATTTCTTGGGCTTTGGCACACCATTGGTCTAGGGAGGGAGTTAGCACTAAGGGGGGCTTTTCAGGAACCTTGGACCGTAGTTTCCCCTGTTCAACCCCTGTCAGACCGTCAGGTGTTCCAAAGGCTAGGGTGTTAGGGCTGAACCCAGTGCCCCTGTTGATTCTTGCTCGCAGGATCAGTAGGGCAGTGGGAAGATGTTCAGTCCACACAGTGTTAGGATGCCTTTGCAAGAGTTTGGCAATCAGTTGAACCAGGGAGCTGTTTAACTGTTCCACGCGTCCGTTGGCTTGCAGGTGGTAGGGGGTCATGACTATATGTTAGAGTGTGTTCTTGACGCAGTATGCCTTCACGACGTGTCCAAAAAGCTTGGGCCCGCCATCTGTGATGAGAGGCTTGGGTCGCCCGAAGCAAGTCACAATCTCTTTGCCAATAAAGCAGGTAACGGTGGCAGCGGTGTGGTTGGTTGTGGCCTAGGCCACTGGCCAACGCGTGAAGTAGTCAATAGCGGTGATAATATACTTCTTACCCAGTTTGTCTTTGGGAAGCGGCCCCACAATGTTGAGGGCCCACTTTTTGAAGGGTTCCATAGCCTTGATGGGTAGGACAGACTTGGGAGGTGCAGGTTTGGACGTATTCTTCTCACACAACACACATGTCTTGAGGAGGTCCAAGATGTCTTGACGCATGCGTGGCCACCAAACCTTACGTTTCATGATCTCGAAGAGGTTAAACCCTCTGATGTGACTCAAGGTTTGGTGGTAGTTCAAGATGGTGTCTCCTTGTTGTGTGGTGGGAATATAATGTGTCTTCTCACCTGTCTCTGCCCGGCGGCAGACATTCCCAGTGTCAATGGTGAACTGACTTTTGTTGTCCTTCAGCTTGGAGATGGTGACCAAGTTAAGGCCCTTGTAGCAGGTTGCCTCAGGGCGCAGGTAGAGCATGGGCCAGTCTGGGTCCAGACCGTCGTCCCCAGTGATGGACACTACATAGAGTCGTGAAAGAGTGTTGGCTGTGACAAGTTCCTTTCCAGGCTTATATTTGATGTGTAATTAATAGGGGGATAGACGTTCAACCCATCCTGCTTGGCGGCATGTCAAATGGGACTGTGTGTTGAAGTACTGGAGTGACTTATGGTCTGTCAGAATGCGGGGTGGGAAGGTCACACCTTCCAAGTAACAGCGCCACTTCTCAACGCAGTGTACAATGGCTGCCAGCTCTTTATCATGGATGGGATAACGTTGTTCCAAGTCAGTGAGCTTCCTGGACTCATATGCTACAGGGAGGAAGACGCCATTGTCAGTTTCTACCCTTAGCACGCCCCTTATGGCCCTGTCAGAGGCGTCAGTCTCGAGTTTGTACTGTCAATTTTGGTTGGGAAACTGCAGTACTGGTGCTGTTGTGAGCCTTTGCTTCAACGTCTCAAAGGATTGGTCTCTGGCAGGGGTCCAATGGAAGCGCTGTTTGGTATTGAGGAGCTCAGTGAGAGGTGCAATTAGTTTCCTGCAATTGTGGATGAACTTGCATACATAGGCAACCATGCACTTTCCAATCAGTTCCTCAAAGGCTTTGTTCATCAACATGGCAAAGGTGGAGGGAGTGTTGGTCATTCTGAAGTTCATGACTTGACACTCAAACAACCTGTAGCATGTGCGGAAAGCAGTTTTTGCCTCATCCTCCGGTGCAATGCGGACCTGGTTGTACCCCGCAGTGAGATCAATCTTGCTAAAGACCTTCACACCTGCGAGTGTATCAAACAGGTTGTCAATTAGCGGCAGGGGGTATTTATTTTTAACTGTCACCTCATTTAGGGTGTGGTAGTCTGTGACCAGGCAAAGAGACCCGTCCTTCTTGGCTACAAAGAAGACTGCCGCCCTGTATGGAGAGAGCAAGGGGCAAATGAATCCCTTATCAAGCGCGTCCACAAGGTGCTGGCGGAGGGTTTCATCTTCCTTTGGTGTGAGACGGTATAATGGTTGTGCTTTAGGTAACAGTCCTTGAAGTTGTACAGCATGCTGGATCTCCCAGGGTGGAGGTAGTTGTTCAAGTGTTTCACTGAATACGTCCTTGTACTCCTCAAGGAGTGCAGCTAGCGCTGGTGGTGGTGATGTTGACAAGAGAGGGACTGCAGATGGTTCTGCACGGATAACTTCAACTGAACATTGATTAAAGTCTAGTCTCTCTCCCCCCCCTTGAAATCATATGAGTCTGTTTCCGTCATTCTGACAAACACAGTGTCATGTAGTAGTTTGTTCATTTCCATGGGGTAGATCTGGAACCCCACCCCATTTCTATTGAGGGTGATGACAGAGGTATCCCAGTTAATGTAAGGGCGGTTATGCTGGAGCCAGTCAAGGCCAGCAATTACGTCGTGGCTGAGGTCTGCCATGATTGGCCCAGAGAGCTTAACCTGGACGTTCCCCATTCTTACGGAGAAGGGTACCGTCTCGTGGGTGATGGCAATTCTGCAGGAATCAGCTACACGTACTGCTTTGAATCTGCTGGGTACTTGGTCTAACTGCTGGGAGTCAGCAAACGCTTGATCTACCATGGTGTGATCAGCCCCGGTATCTACCAGTAACTTGTGGGTGTTCTCACAGAAACAGAAGGGATAGAACAAGTGTGTTACTTTATTTGTGGAATGAGCAGCTTGCAACACGGGGTCGTTGCTATGGACCTGAAAGACGTCTAGGGTTTTGACCTCGTGAAGATTGTAGTTGCAGGAGTTCTTTGCAAGCAAGGGCTGAGAGGGGGGTTGGTTGGGGTTGTAAGGCCTCTTGTTGTTATAACCCCCAGGCTTTTCCCTGGTCCTTGATTAGCGCTAGCTGGAGCTCCCCCTTGTGGGGGCGTTTAGCTGCACTTTCTTGCTGGCAAGGTTGGTGATGGCCCACTTGACCTTGGCCATTGTTAGGTGCAGGACGTGGTTGGGGTGGAGCATTGTTGGTGCGGCAGAAGCCTATTGAAGCCTGGTTACTGGCCTCCACAATGGCTTTATAGCAGTTGTCAATAGAGGTGCAGCAGCCAACGGGAACCCACTTGCAAATATGGGGTTTTAACCCATTAACAATGAGAGTGAGCAACATGGTGCTCCCATTGGTCACTGCTTTGGGGGCGGCAGCAAGGGCTTGTTGCCAAGTGGTGAGATACTCAGGGATGGAACCAGTCTGCTTGATGGCTAAGAGGGGAGTCCCCAAGATAATGGGAGAGAAGGTTTCACTATATTGGGACTTGGTGGCGTCTCAGAATGTTGCCCAGGTGACGTCAAACTCCTGGCTGACCCAGTTGGTGAACCACACGGCGGTGGGCCCCGTAAGGCAGCCAGATGCGGTGGCAACCCACATGGACTCAGGAACCTGACAGATATAAAGGCGTGTTTCAGTGGACTGGAGCCAACTGACAATGTCAGCTCCTTCAACACTGCCAGTGAAGGACTCTAGTTGGAGGTTGAGCATATGTTGTGACAGATCCAACTGTGGCAGGGTGACGCTAGCGTCACACTGCCCAAGGTAGAGCCAATTTTATACACTGGTAAGAACTAGCTGATCTTGATAGATGACATAACCTTTGGGAATGTCCCCCTTGGGGATTGGAAGGAACGTCCCTTGTTGTGGAGTAGCCATGCAGCCCGTACTCTGTCCTTTCTTGGGGGAATTTTGTTTTTAAGATAGGCCGTAAACCTACTTCTGCTACCACTGTTGCAACTGAACCAATGAGAGTTCAGTACTGGGAATTGAAGAAGACAACAGTCTAATAGGAAAGGACATAATAGTAAGAATAAGGTATCATTTATTGTTGGATATTGTGATTAATATACTAAATGGGGAAGTCACAAGGGGGTGGCATAGTGGGGAGTTCTATGTAGGTTTTGGAGCCAAGGAATAACTTGTGCGGAGATCAGCAGGTCAAATTGGCAATGCTCCTAATTAGGATTAAGTGCCCACCATTTGACATTGCCATCAGATTTATTCATAACGTTAGATACGTCAAGGGGCAACTCATTGAGCGCCCCCTGTGTATTGTAAGATATTTTAGCAGGTGAGGTTCAAATCTTGGTTGCAACATCAGGATGGAGGCCATCTGTAAGGACTTGATAATTTATTTAATAGCTATTTTAGGTTCTAGGCTATTAGGTTAAGATTAGAACCATTTGGGGGAACTTTCCAAAATTTACCCAAATTGATTTTCTGAGTTAGCAGAAGGTGGGATGCTTTGTCTTGATTTTGTTGCAGTATTAAAATCAAGGAGGAATGCTGATAAAGTTGTAGGAAATAAGTTTTATTAGTGATTTTTATGGCAGATAAGGTATTTTGCTATGAGAGCAGGATACAAACCCATTTTGGTGGGATGCTTTCCCTGGATTTTACTGAAAGTAAAGATATGGGGAAAACTTTGAAGAAGATCAAGAAGAAAAATTTAAATATATTTCTACTATTTAATTTTGTTAAGGTTGAATGCATGGAAGACTGCTGCTGGAACAGGTAATCAGTTAACACTTTGGTGCACAAAGTGTTAACACTTCAAGTGGCTGTCCGGTTTAATTTGATTTCCTAGTTGGGTTGTGGTGAATCTTCAGAAATGGTGCAGTTTTCAATGCTTCAATGATTAGTTGAGTTGAAGGAATGTTTTCTGATGAATATGATTGGTTGGAAGCCAAAAGCTTAAAGTATACACAATAAAATAGTGAATCAATACTTTAAGTATTTAAGAAAGTAAGGTTGTAAGCTTATTTTATTATCAAAGAAAGTGAGTGCTGATAGTTTAATCTTTTGAATCAATCCATTCTAAGGCAGAATCATTGGGAAAAGAGCACTATAAGAAGGAGTCTGGTTGGAAAGTTGCAAGAGTTTTTTGAAAATCTTTTGGTTGCAAGCGGGAACTTTGTTGGGTGCTAATCAGCATCTTGATGATTACATGTCTGATTAGTTTAGACTAACCAGATGTTTTCTGAAGTGTTCATAAGTCCTTGCTAAAGTATTAGCTGATCAAAAGTACTCCATAACAGTGAAAAATCATAAGGTTTCTAAGGGGACCCTCCTTCTGTTAATAAAGACTATCTTGACTCCTATTCTCCTTTTTTGTGATAGAGAACTTCCCTAGGGATAACAATTTTGGAGCTGGTCAAGAGAATCAGAAGAGGAAGAAATTTATTCTGTTTACTCATAGAAAACTCCTGATTGAGAAATGAGTAAAGCAGATCAAATAACATTGAGATCTGGGACATTGTTGTACCAAAGATTATCATGCAAACAGCCCCCTAGATGATGGAGCTGCTTTGATAGACCATGCATTGCTGTGAAATATGTTTCCCTAGTTATCAATTTCCAATGATGATTGGGGACATGATGATTCTCTTTTATAGTGTTAAGATAATTTAACTTTGATCTTTCCATAGAACAAATATCCCTGAGGATGTCACCTCAATCCAGCTGGTCCCTGTATTTGACTCAGGATACACATTGATGGCCCCCTAGGAGCAGGAGCACCACAGGGATCATGTGATTATTTGAATAACCAAAATCCAAGAGGAACATGAGAACTTGAAGGCCATCAGCTTGGATGTGTGCCAGTAAAGGATTATCCACTTCAAAGACAAACAGGAGACTCTAACTGCACAAGGCCAGGAAATTATTGATAGGTACCTAAAAAACTTCAAAGAATCCCTACCTGGGTTTCCCCAGAAAAGCACATACAACACATCATACAACTAAAGGTAATTATTTCATAGGCATACCTCATATGTTGTCTCATTCCTAACAAAGACAATGTCCTATGAGCCTACCTGAAAGAGGCCCTGGAGAAAGAACTCATTAGATCCTTACAGTCCCCCTTTGGTGCTCCAGTATTTTGGTGACCAAAAAGGATGATTCCCTGCGCCTATTCATCAACTATTGGGCCCTAAATAATTTTACTATCAAAATTTAGTATCTCTTACTGCTAATTAATAGCCTTTTCAATGCCTTAGGTGCTGTCGTAGTTTTCTCAAAAATAGACCTAACTAAAGGCTACAACCATATATATATCAAATAAGATGACATCCCCAAGACATCCTTTTGCACCAAATATGGGGTTTATGAGTGTGTCATCAACTTTGGAATGACTAATACACCATCTGTGTTTGTAACCTTCATGAACAAGCTTTTTGATATGCACATTGAAAAGTATTTCCTGGTCTACTTGAATGAAATAATTCTGTATAGCCAAAGCAAGAAACAGCATTACAATGTCTTAGAGCCATTTTGTCACCCTAGCGCAGCACAAACTCTTAGCCAAACCGTCTAAATGTCAATTCTTCTGCAAACATCTCTCTTCTTGGGCTACATTATATCTAAGGACATTATAAAGACTAATACACAAAGGATACAAGCCATTTGAAAGATCCACCATACAAGGACAATAGTGAACCAAGAACTTTCCTTGGGATGGTTGACTATGTCAACCGTTAATACCCAACTGTGGTGTCCTCATCACCACCTTTGTAATAATTGAGGACAGATTAGGGAGAACACAACCTTGCTCTAAATAATGATTGAAACAATTATTTCAGCAGCAAATAAAAGATTGTTGTCAACAACTAGAGGGAGACCAAAAAGAGAAGAAGAAATAACTGACACCCTAGAGCAACAGATAAAACTTGATGGCCAAGGTTACTAAAAAATTTCAAACTTTATTGGATTAGATAATAATGAAGCAAAGTCTTTTAAAACTCTTTCCTTCATTTAAGGGGGGGTTGAATTGAGGCAAATGACTCAAATCAATTTGATCAATAGTATGAAGAGTTATGAGAGCAATTATTAGGGCAGGGAAATCTGGAAAAATTCAAATTGAAAAAATTAAAAGAAAAAACTGAATCATTAAAATTGATGAACTTATCTTGGAGGCAAACCACACTACTCCTGGCTTCTCTAGCTCATGATATTTAACCAGGAGTGCTCTTGAGTGGGTTGGGTAGGAGAATCTTCATAGTAGTTCCACAAGTAATAATGTGGCAGCTTTTCTTGGATTTTTTTAAGTAGATCTTTGAATAAGTATACAGGCACAATTTGGTAGAGATCCCCAAGCATTTGATGGGGGTTAAAGTGGAGGTCTAAGGGGAGGCATATCTTTACATCATTGTCAGCAATAATGGGTACCTAATAAAAAATTATGGATCCCTCAGATAGACATATTCTTCCAAAGACTCAAAGAAAATTTTTCTCAGTCTTAATCTTACAATACACCTGGCACAATGGGGACTAAAAAATCAAAACAGATGTCTTTGATAAATCAATAGATGGGGTGATATGCATTAATAATAATGCAGGTGAATACTTACCAGTGGCTTAAGAGTCACAAGAATGAATGATGGGGAATGCTAATATCATATTTATGACAAGGAGCTGCTTGCCATGGTGCATTGCTCTTCAAATGGCATTGCTATCTAGAACTTCAAAGAGAAATTTATGGCCCTCACATACCACAAGTCACTCATATACTTCAAACCCAAATTAATCTAACGTGAAGGTAAGCACAATGTATATTGTTCCTCAAAAGGTTCAACATAAAGATTCAATACAAACTGGGACCAGAACTTGTAACAGTGAATGCCCTATCCCCCTTCTACGTTCAAGCCTCCAGGGGCCAGGACAGGTGTCAAGTTTATACTTCTGGGAAGTATAATAAACAAAATAAGGGGAAGATTTAAGAAGAGAATGATACTTTATTGAATATGAATATAAAATAATATATAGTATCATTACAAGCCACATGCTGTCCCTGTACGTCATGGAGGTCATAGGGCTTATCTGAGTAATGCTTTTCTTGAGTCACAAGGCTTAATCAAGTTGTGTTCCATTTAGGACCTGGATTGAGTGATCCCCGTCAACCATGGTTAACTGATAATGGTGCCACCAGTTTATTGACTGGACGGTGAACCATTTGATGAGCCTTTCAGTGATTTACTTGGGGTGTTAATTCCCCGAGAGGGAGTAATCAAAGATGTTGCAACACAGGCTAGATCCAGAATGGCCTATCCTTGTCCTTCAAACCAAGAATGAAGGGTTTCTCCCGGGGACCACAGACATTATGTGCAAAACATTGATCAAAAATGAACATCTGTTTGCTGATGTATATGGTATGTTACACCAAAAAATATCAAATAGGACTACAATATCCTAAATCCCAACACATCAGAGAGTTGACACCATCCTACACTATCATCAGGATCTTGAGCATACAAGAGGAAGAAACCTCTATGAGTTCCTGGAACACAAGGCTTTTTGGCTCACCCTATACTGCAGCGTTCAAGATGTTTTAGAACAGTGTGAAGTATGCAAGAAGTAAGCTAAAAGAAATACAACTCCCAAGTCAGCACTTCTCATCCAAACTCCAAAACTGTTCAGGGTGTTGGTACTAGGTATTGTGGGCCCCATTCCAAGAAGAGCCACCAATAAGAAATACAACATTACCACCATTAATTTTTCCACCAGATGGTCTATGGCACAAGCTGTAAAGACACACACTGGTAGAGAAATCATCAGCAAGTTCATAAAACAAAGACTAAACATCACAGATGGAGGCAAATAACTCACATCAGACAACACCAACATTTATCTGATCAAGCAAGAAGTTAAGCATATATTAACTATGCTATGTGATTTTAAGGCCAAAAGCAGAGTAAATAGGCTGAATAACTCCTTGGTACAAGCACTTGCCAAGCTCACTGCCAGGAAACCTGAGGATTGTCCAAAAACAACTACCAATCACACTTATTGTATGCTGCACCCAGTTGAACAGATTCACTGAGAAAAGCCCGGTCAAATTAGTTTACGGCACACAGCACAACATAATTCAAGCCCTAACAGGGCCCAAACTGGAAATGCCCAAGAAAGTACCACCCAGGATATCCCCTAATGGGTGCCTTGCCAATTCAGACCAGGAAGCTAAAGAAGAAAAATGGCTACAAGAAACACTTTTTTCTCTGAAGGAAAGACAAAAAGTTGGGGACAAAGTATGGGTGATGAACTCAGATAAAATCAAATTATAACCTGAGAAAGCACCCACTGCCATCATACCAAAGGCAAACAAGAACAACACTTACCCAGTTCAAGGATTAGTTAAGAGAAAACAAGATAAGACCCTACATCATGACTGGCTTAGACCATGCAGAGCATGACAAAAAAAGCATGAATCCATGTTATCTGCAACTAGTAAAAATCTAGTTGACTGCAGAGCTTGCGCTCCTGCCAACCTTACTGCCAACCTGCCAGCAGAGGAGGCTGATTCTCAGCTGGGGGTGTCAAGCCTGCAAGGTTGACCCCGGCAAGGTTTCACAGAAGAGACCACATATTATCTGACTTGAATATCCTAGCATTTGAAGCCAAGTACAGAAGTCAACTAAAATTACAAAACCAGGAAGCAAGAACCAACACCAATCTCAATCTAGTGGCTACCCAATTCAGTGCTTCACTCACTAGTAGGAACGAGCCACCCCCCTTGCCATCCAAATGATTGATCTGATGGAATCTTGTTTCTCCTAAGCAATCACTACACCTATACAATTCCAATATCCCAATAAAGATTATTATCTAGTTCATAAAAAACTTCTCTTGTAACTCTGCTAATACAGCACAGTCACAATATTAACCTTTCATATAAAAAACATGTAGTTAATTTATTTGTTAAATAGTTAAAATAAATCTGCTCTAATTACATTTTGCTTTTAATTACTGATAAATGTTCATAGATAAAGATGGTGCCCACTTCAATCCCAACAACAGAACTTTCAACAGATCCACTTCTGAAAAAGTGACATCATAATTTAGTTTTTTCATTTGATTTTGAATTTTAAATTTCATTTTCTTGGAAGTCTTTTTTTAGAAATCCAGTTATCAGAATTAGATTGGGGACTGTAAAGGTTAAAGCTTACCCTACCAAATCAAAGATAGATGTATAGCCCCATACTTGATCCTGAGAAAAAGTTTGTTATTCTTTTTTAAATAATGAAAATAAAACTACCTTATTATAAATGTTTTATTTTTAAGAGAGATATTTAAATTATATTTATCAAGATATCTAACTTCCTATTTTTAAAAAATAATTTAGCAATACATAATATATACATATAAAAACCTAGAATATGTTGTAACTTTGCTGTATTAGCAGAGTTGCATGGGGAAAATGCTTGGAAACTAGATAACTATCTTTATTGAGATATGGGGTTTTTATAGTTGGGGTGGATCATTATAAGAGAAACAAGATTAGGAAAATCAATCAGTTGGATTGAACAGGGGGTGACATTATCCTTGTAATGAGTAAAGCGCCAAATCAAGCTGCCTACTGAGCTGGGATTGCCACTGGTTCTTGTTGCTGGATTTAATAACTTGATTTGATTTCCAAATTTGGCTATGGGTCATGGGAAAGTTAGTTTGGGGGTCACAGAACCTCTTGCGTGAAACCAAGCTGGTGGTTGACCCCATTGTTTTGACAAATAATACTTTTCAAATTGTTTAATAGAGCTAATTGGCAAAGCCATCCCTCAGCCTTCTCTGATAAAATTTGAAAAATATAGCTAAGGCTATTATTTTTATTAACAAAAAAGATTTACATTATATCACATCATTAAATAGGCTTTTTAACAACTATGCCTATATGTTAAAGGTTTAAATTTAGTATAGTTGCTAAGCCAAAAATACTTCTTTTCAGATAGGAAAAACTTTATATCAGTGGGCTGTTGTAAAAGGGTAAAGCTAAACATAGCACAGCTTTGCCCTTTTGGCAGTGCATCTGACACACCCTTTCCTTTTAACAAACCATATCAGATAAAACTTATTATCTGTGGCTAAATATTTATTTACATCAATAAATAAACCTTTTAAAAAAGCACATTTCAAGTGTTGCAACTAGACCAATAATAGTTCAGTATTTAGATTAGGGAAGACAACAGTCCAATAGGAAGGACAAGAATAGGAATGAGATATGTTTTATTTAGAGAATAATATGGTTATATAATATATTGAGAACCCACAGACCCATCAGGGGGTGGCACTGTGGCAGGTTTGGTATAAGGTTTTGGGTTGAAAATACCTTAAGTGAGATATCAGCACGTCAAATTGGCAGCACTCCTAATTTGGAGATAATACCCATAAGTTGACATTGACCAAAGGATCATC
Organism: Entomophthora muscae; assembly: GCA_014839935.2. Lineage (NCBI taxonomy): Eukaryota > Fungi > Entomophthoromycota > Entomophthoromycetes > Entomophthorales > Entomophthoraceae > Entomophthora > Entomophthora muscae. Next base: position 117,231 of record QTSX02006418.1, read on the forward strand.
TATACCGTTAGTTACATCATGGGGCATCTCTTTGGTTGCCCCCTGTGTATCGTGAGATATGTTAGCAGGTGGGGGAGTAATCTTGGTCACAACACAAGCAAGAGACTTGTGATCAGATTCAGACAGAATGTCTTAAAGGAAATTAACCATGAACAATGTGAATGATTTGTTTGCTTTTGACAGTCTGTTGATAAGTACACACTTGTTTCTCTGTCTTTATCAGTATTTTGATTTGGCGTCCAATTGACTTTCCATCATTTGATATGGCCAGTTAAGTTACACAGGTTCAACTTTCCTGAGTGTACCAATGATGTTAACAAAAAATAAGGGAGTGTTTATAGCTGTGGAATATAAGCTGGTTCCTTTGATAGATAAGAGTTACTTGGAAGCTTCTATTCAATTAGATTTGAGGTAAACAAGTTGGATCATATGCTTGATCTGATTTGGATGTACTGCTTTTTTGTCCCACAAGCTCAGATTCAAGATAAAAAAATCGGCTGAGATGCAGCACACAAAGATACTTTATCAGATATATCATCTTATAACATAGGTAAGAGTGAAATGATACCGTTTGCCTTGATGATAGAAATCCGCTTTTGGAGATACTTTCAATAGAATGTCATGTAGGTGTGGAGGTTAACAGTTTACTAGCCTATGGTAAATTGTAATTTTAAGAAGCATTATGATAATATGAACTATTTAAAGGTGTGATATGAGGGAATAAGTTTTAAGTCGATCAGGGATGAAAACACTCTTTAGCGAGCAGATTTAGAAGGTGGTCTTGGCCGAGGGGCAAGCATGGCCTTTAAGTTTTCCTCGTCCTGCTGGCGGCGTTTTCTTTCAAGTTCCTCTGTACCGCCTGTCTTTCGCAGCTTTGCGCTTCCAACAAAGTCCGAAAGCTCTTCTTCAAATGGGTTCACTTGGTTCCTCAGTTCCCACTCCCGGGATTGACGAGCTTCTTCAAAGGCCCGAAGCCTCCTTTCGGAGTTGGTTTCAACGCAAGATATCTCTTGCAACAAGGCCTGGCGAGCAAACTCTTCGTCAACTGGTTCAACCTCGAACGAACGCTGCTGAACCTGGCTCTTGCGCTTTAGTTCGGTGAATTTTTTAAGCTGCATAAAGGTTTCATTGAGATGTTCATGGTCGGCACGCATGTCTTCGACAATGGCCTCGTGCTCTTTAAGAGTTTGTTGCTCCTTGACAATGTCTTGAAGCATGATCTCCCATGTTTTTTTCCACGAAGGCTTGACTTCAGAAAGGAACTCGCTTTCGGTCAAAAGAAGCTGGTTGATCTTTTCTAGAGCTTTGCTGGTATGTTTCATCTTAAGTTCACTTGGCTGGCAGCGGCGCTGAACCAGATCTTGGCGGAATTCTTCGATATTCTTTTGCACATCTTCCAGGGAATTGGCCAGTTCAAGGGCATTGGCTTCCATCCTGTCTTTTCCAGAAACAAGGAGTCGATGCATAGCATCATTATCAGAATTAAGTTGTTGGTTGAATGAAGCAGTGATATCCAAGATGTTAGAAAGTGAATCATTGGACTCCTTCTGAAAATCTGTCGAGAGTTGACGAGCGATAGCAAGATCTTGTCGCAAACTAGCAACCTGACTTTTTAAGTGCCCAAGATCGACTTTAGGCTTGCTGGTCGGAGTAGATGCCTCGTTATCCTTGTTCTTGTTGATAGATAATTTGGCAAGATCTGAAAACCGGGAAGTCGTTGGCAGTGCCATACTTAGACGATTGTTTTTCTTCTTGGAAGCTTCATGGTTTTGAGTCATTAAACGGCGGAGATCTCTGATCTCCATGACAAGTGTTGAGAAATTAGAATCCATATTCTTTTTAAGGTCATTCGAAGAAACTTAATAAATGTTAAAAATAGTTCCACCTTGTAAATACCTGTCACGTTGAGCTGCAAAACAGAGCCCTCGCGTACTTCAGCTAAATCTTCAAGTTCGTAATACACATCGATTATGGGGTCCTTAATATATAAATCTGGAAATTCATATGGGCCAGGGTTGTATTGATATTTTTCGACAAAAAGCATCTTCAGTCCAGCTATTGTAAGAGGGCCGTTATATGATACTTTTTTCACTTTGTTATCGAGCTGCAAATACAGGCTATTCAAAGATATATGTTGCTCTATTGAAAATATTTAGTCTCAAGAAGGAAGCCAGAACAAGAAAAAATTATCACCTGTGTTAGTATCGCCCATTGTACCTTCTCCAGAAGCTTTAAGCACCTCATCTCCATTTTTATCTTGGCTTTTCTTTTCTTCCTCGTCCAATAAGATTACAGGAATATTTATATCTTTTGTGGTGTGATCTAATTTGCCAGACTCAAGTAGTTTTCCGAGGGGCATAGATAGCCTATTCCGTGCACTATTAGATCGCCGAATGTTGAACAAAGTGTTATGCGGCTTTGAGCCTTCGGGGGGAGTTTCATTTAGAACAGACCCATTGAGAGATTCACTCAAAACCGAGCTGCTAAAGGACCTGATGGTGGTTGCCCTTCGCTTAAGCTTTTCAAGAGCAAGTGAACTCTTTGAGGGTGTTTTGGGTTTAAGCGTCTGGGCAGTATCGTCTGGCCCCTTGTCCATCACTTGATATAAAAAGCCCAAACACGAAGGGAATAAAAGAAGTTGGAAGGCTAGATTATTTGGAATAGTTTATTTCAAAAGAAGCTAGCAATTGTTGGTGACTTGGAAGCGTAGTTTCCCATAAGACACAAGATATTGTGATTAATGTATTGTGCCACTTGAGTTTAATTAGAGCAAAAGTCCTTTCACCTACAAACTTAGGCCACATGAATGAATGGGCTTAATCAGCCATTGATTAAGCCTTGCCCCAAGCCTAATTCGTTGGCTGAAAAAGGGCTTCTTGGTGAGGGTGAAAGCGCCTCACCAATTCGCAATTTAATTTGATGTTTAAATGCATCATAGCACTCCTGGTGCCAAGGCTCGAACCGTTTTAATTGCTGTGCAGCCAAGTTCAAATCTTACTCGGCTGAAAATAGGGCTGCATCGTCCCACTCCCGGACAAAACCCGGCTTCTGTCCGAAGTTTCTGGAAATGTGGAAGGTAATATATTTTCTATTTAAAGCTGATTTTAAATCCGATCTTCCAGAATGCCGGAAAAAAGAAGATCTTTGTCCAGGGGTGGGACGCTGCAGCCCTAGCTGCAAAGCCTCAAAGTTCCAATCTCAAATCACCCATCGGTTGATTGGCCATATACAGCGGCATAATTCCCGTGCTTGAGCAGAGGTTAATTAACTTACAGGCTGGAATAAAACTAGAGACATGTAGATCAGATGAACAAGCACCTCCACAGGTGGAAACCCTAACCCAGCTTTGGCTCGCTTGAACAATACTAGAGCATACAGGTTCTCATTCTTAAGCAACCACTTTAATCCTCAATTTAAGATTAAATAATATTTCATTAATTCTATGATACTGACTACAACTTCAATACAATTTTTAGCATCTCTTGGATCTTATGATAAAACAAAGCTTGGCAGGATTGCCTCTCAGTTTAAAGGCCTACATAGCAAGCATCTGTCTATTTGGAAAAACATAGTCTATTCTTCACCATGTGGCTAATTAGAGGTGGGATAGGTTATCTAAAGAATCATGTCACTGAACAGCAATTAGGCCTTGCCCAATATACCAAGATATTGATCTCAAATATGCATGTCTCAACAACATCCCAGATTAGCATACTTTATCCCCTCTGGTTAGAAATACTACATAAACCTATATATCTAACATTTTAAAGATACAAAAAACAAAGCAAACATATTACTGGGATGGCAATACAATCTATCAGGGGGAAGCAAGAATAAAATGAGAGAAACATACTTGTATTAAGTGATATCTTTGTCTTTCAAGCCAAAGTTATTGTAGCTTGATCCTGCTAATGTTCAAGGATCAAATATAAGTGGGAAAGATAGGGTGGCTGAGTGATATGCAACTGAGCTATTGTTTTGACAAAGTGGAAGATATGAATCATTGAAATGAAAGGCTGCAGGGTTTGAATCCACTCCCTCAACATACTTTCTGTTTAAGTCGTTAGTCTGCTGTTGCAGGGGCATCAGTGAAGTTCTGGTCTCTAAAGCTTTTACCTGATAATTATGTAGTTGGCTGGCAGTGGGCACTAAGATGCTGAAATAATCCCATTTTCTTAGGAAGAGCCGTTCACTTTGATATTTATCAATGTCACCTTCTATACCATTGAAGAATTCCACAAAGTATGCATTGTGTTCCGGCTACATTTATGAGCTCTTCCTGGTCCTCTGTGTACTGAGTTCAGCTTATTGTGGTTTTTAGCAAGGACCCAGATTAGGGTGCCAGAGGAAAATTTTCCTCTTTAGAGATGACTTTTGTTGGGACATTCTTTTAGTGGCTATCAACTTGGCTTTTTGTGTACTTCTTAAGACACAGCTAAAGAATACAATGAGGAAATGCTAACTATAGGAGCAGGTTTCACACTGTACTTTTCAAAGATGTTAAGATGGACAAATAAAATCAATATTAGGGAAAACTGAAGTTGCACATAAAGAAATATAAATGGTACAGGGTGATAAGGAGCGCCTTTTGGGAAAGCTTCAAATATGGAATTAGGAAAGAAGAGAAGCATCTTTTATTGGATAATATTTTAGACTTATATAGATTTGGCTGTGGCGGAGATTTAGTTGGATTGAACCTAGGGGTTGATCATGTGTGGAATAGGTTTGAGCCACTGGATACTTAGACAGGCATGTGATATTGCTTGGTTGCTATTCTTGGTATGTCAAACTGTATATTGGTAGGGCACCAAATCAGGCAATGGCTGGATATTAAGTAAGTTGGCGGTAGTCATAATGCTTGTACATCCAGATTCTTGACACCCCCTTAAGGGGTTACTCTGGTACATCAGGAGGGGGCTTTGTCTTAACGTCTGCTGCCTGATGTTCCTGGAGTTGTTTACTAGTTGGTACCAGTCTGGTCGAGTGTTCTCCTTTGCTAAGGCGGAGACAGGTTCTGTGGTATTTCTTGACAATAGGGGTTTTGGCACCTTGGAATTTTACTAGATAGGTGTTTTGCTCTGTCTGTACTTGATGATTCTTCCTGGTCCTCTGTGTACTGAGTCTAGCTTCTTTTTGTTTTCAGCTAGGACCCAGACAAGGGAGTTGATGGGAAGTGGTTCCTCTGTGGAGGTTACCTTTTGTGTTTTGAGCCTTTTTATTTCTGCTATTTTAGCTTTGAGGTGTATGTGTTGTAGATTTGGTACTTGTTCTACTGTGGGGGGTTTCCCTGGGGGGGATCTTTACATTTGGCTGCTTGTTGCGGGTAATTATTTCTGGTTTGTATCTGTATGTTAGTTCAAACAGTGAGTAGCCTGTCCCTTGATTGGTGCAGACCTGGGATACTAGTAATGCATGTTTCACGTATAGTGGTCATGTGTCTTTGGCTTTGCCATCCATTATTTTCTCTAGGGTCCTGATAAGACTGCTGTTTAGGCATTCAACTCTGCTGTTGGCCTGTGGCCTGTAGGGCAAGGTTGTGGAATGCTTAATGTTTTTGGATTTTAAATTGTTGTTTACTACATGACCTGATAACTCAATTGCTCCATCAGTTATGATGTAGTCTGGGGTGCTATAGTCTGACTATGGTTGCTTTGTTAATGAATCAGTTTATGGTTTCTGCTTTGTGGTCCTTTGTTGCCCAGCAGATGGGCCAGCATGTGGCAAAGTCAATGGCTACAATTAGGAAACATTGGTTTGTCTTTGTTTCTGGGAAGGGGCCCACTACGTCTAGTCCCCAAACCTTGAATGGTTCAGGGCCAGGTACTGGGTTGACAGTTGGCTGGGGAGCCTTTGTTCTGGTGTATTTCTCACACACTGTGCACTTTTTCAGAACATCAATTATGTCTTGTTTGATATTGGGCCACCATACTATCTCTTTTAGCGTGAGGTATAGGTTGTTAGCCTTTGTATGTCCTAGTAGGCGGTGATGTCTTAATATGGTGTCAACTCTTTGTGCAAGTGGGATGTAGGGAACATGTTTGTCATTAATGATTTGATATACCGTGCCATTTGATACATGGAAATACTTTTTGTTCCTTACTAATATATTATGGTTTAGTTGGTGTGTTGAGGGGTCTTTCCCTTTGGCTTTATACTCAGTATTATATAGGTTTGGCCAGTCAGGGTCCAGGTGGTCAGGATAATCCTCTATTGGCTGACATAGCCTAGAGAGAGCATCAGCCATGACTAGCTCTGCCCCTTTTTGTATTGGATGTCCAAATTAAGCTGCTCCAGAAGGGACATCCATTTGGCTTGTTGCCGTGCAAGTGTGTTCTGAGTTTTGAAATCTATTCAGGATTTATGGACAGTTAGTACTTGGACGTTTAAATGTCCTTCTAGGTAACATCTCCATTTCTTGCATGAGTGATATATTGCTAGCAATTCCTTATTGTGTATTGGGTACCTCTGCTCAGTGTTGGTTAGTTTTCTACTTTTGTAACATACTGGCAGGAAGTCTTGCCGCCATGGCTGGCAGATGCATAGGACTGCGCCAATGGCGGTGTCACTGGCATCTGACTCAAGCTTGTAGCACCCGTTATTATTAGGGTATTACAAGATTGGTGCTTTGATCAAAGCTTTTTTAAATGATTGGCTACTCTTGTCACATTCTGGTGTCCAGATGAATTTCTTTTTGGCGTTACCCTTGGTTAAGTCATTGATTGGTGCGGTGAGTTTTCCACAGTCTTTGATGTATTTCCTCAGGTAAGCTATCATACCAAGTAAGCATCTAACTTGTTTAACAGAGGTGGGGTGTTGCATGTTTTTTATGGCATTTATTTTATCTGGATCTGCTTTGATGCCACTTTCAGAGACAATGTGGCCCAAGAACAGGAGTTCCCTTTCCATAAATTGGCACTTACTTGGTTTTGCATAAAGTTTGTGCTTTGCAAGTTGATTGAGTGTCTTGCGGACATGCATAAGGTGTTCCTCTTTTGTTTTTGAGAATATAATGATATTGTCAAGGTAGCATAATGTAATTTAGAGACCATTTAGTGCTTGGTTCATATTAGTGACAAACGTTGCGGGAGTGTTGGTTGTCCCAAAGTTCATTACCCTACATTCAAAGGATCCAAATTGCGTATGGAACACAGTTTTTGGTATGTTCTTTTCCTTTACTTCAACCTGGTTGTAACCTGAGGTGATGTCAATTTTGGAGAAAAATTTGGCTCCTGAGAGTCTTGAAAACAGATCTCTATGAGTGGTAGGGGATATTTATTCTTTACTGTGCTTGCATTTAGTGCTCTGTAGTCAGTTACTAGACAGAGGGTGCCTTCCTTTTTCTTTAAAAAGAACATTGCTGCCCCCATGGGGATTCAGATGGGCAAATGAATCCTTTTGCTAGATTGTCATCAATGTGTGTTTTGAGGGTTTGGGCCTCCATGGGAGAGAGTCTGTAGAGGGGTGCAGGTTTAGGCATGGCTTTATATAGGTCAATGCCATGTTTGACCTCTTGTTTGGGTGGTAACTCTATGAGTTCTTCCTTGAATACATGAGCATATTCTTTTAGGAGTGCCGCAAGTTCTGGGCATTGGATTTTGGTTGTTTGCATATTATTGAATTTGGTGTAACTCCTTATGTGGAGGATACTATCTTTGAGTAGACGTTCTGAGTTGTCTTGGTGTATGACCTGGACAAATACTGTGTCTCTTAGAATGAGGTTATTGGGTTCTTTGAGGATATTAAAATTGACTCTGTTGCATTTGATGATCATGGTTTTTGTTTTCCAACATACACTGGGGTTCACTCGGGTGAACCAGTCCATACCTGCTACAATGTAATAGTTTATGTTGTTCATGAAAAGTCCTTTGATGGAAGTTTGTATGCCTTGGAGGTCAATTCTGAAGAGATTTGTTTTGCCTTTGAGTAGAACCTTTGATTTATCTGCCATTCTGGCGTATTTGAAGTTGGATTTGACAACTGGTATTTTGTATTTGGTTACAAATGGTTTGCTAACCATAGTATGCTGTGCACCAGAGTCAAATAGGATTTTATGTGTATGAGCTTTATAAGTGCATGGGTAGACAAGAAGTTGTGAGCAATTTTTAATTTTTAAGTTCATAAAAATGGAGGATTGCGGGACACATGGGATGCAAGTTGCAAAGTTTGTGCCTTAGTACAGTTTCTTGTTGTGTTGGGGGGGGACAGGGGCACTTAAACCTGTTCCCACTCCTCTTTTCCCTGTTTCTCTGTTTTGAGCCCTTTGAGGTCAGAGAATGTGGGGTCAGATTCATAGCATGTTGCTGTTTCAGCATTGTTCACTTTGGCGGTGTCCTCTTTTTTGGGATGGGAGCGGTTTGCGCTTTGGCTGCAATTGTCATTGTTGAAATTGGAGTTGCCATTGCTATTGTTGTTATTCTGACGTTTATTGCCATTGGAGTTTTCTCTGCCATTGCCGTTTGAGGATCAATTGCCGTTGTGTGCAGCATATTCCATGTTAGCGCGTTTTTCCGCGTGCTTGGCTTCTGCAATGAGCGCGGGCATGGAGGTGTTGGCCTCTGGGCAGATGAGGGCAGCAACAGAGGGCTTCATTCTGTTGATGAATGAGGCTCTGGTATGTACATTATCAGCTTGTGCTGGATTTTGGATTTTGCAGTGCATTTCCTCAAACTCATTGGCATAAGCTGTGATAGTGGTCTTCTGAGGAAGATCACTGAGCTGTATTGCAATGACTTGAAGGGATTCAGTGACACAGAAATTGTGCATGATGTCCGCTTTAAACTCTTCCTAGTTTTCAAGCTGGTCATCAGTTTGTGAGCCAACCCAGGTGGCAAACCAGTTAGCTGCAGACTCGTACAGGCGCTTACTGGCTTCCTGGACCCATTTTTTGTGGGGAATGCGGCTGGCGTGGAGTTTAGCGGCTGAGTGGTCTAGCCAGTTGATGACATTTTCTTTGTTTTCACCAAAAAACTTGTTGATAACAATGTACTTGGTGTTGGTAACTTCACCTGTGATAGGTGGTTGTGCGTTTGTTTGTGGTTGAAGAGAGCAACTGTATTGAATTATCTTGGCACATGCTTTGGGCATGACCAGTCCTTTGAATACACTGCATCCACTAGGTATATCTTTGTCAATGTTGTGGGCGCAGAAGTATGTTTTCCAGGTCTCCTGGGATGTGGCCTGGTTTAATACTTGAGCAAAGGTGGGCGGGTTTTGGTCAGTCATTTTCTCTTTCATGGGTGTGGTCAAAAAACTGTAGCTGCTACCAGTGATAAGGAGCACCTTTTGGGGAAGCTTCAAATATGGAATTAGGAAAGAAGAGAAGTATATTTTATTGGATAATATTTTAGACTTATATAGATTTGGCTGTGGTGGAGATTTAGTTGGATTGAACCTAGGGGTTGGTCATGTGCGGAATGGGTTTGAGCCACTTGATACTTGGATTGTCATGTGATATTGCTTGGTTGCCATTCTCAGTATGTCAAACTGTATATTGGGAGGGCACCAAATCAGGCAATGACTGGATGTTAAGTGGGTTGGAGGTAGTCAGAATGCTTGTACATCCAGATCCTTGACAAAAGTTTATTTGATGATGGCAGGGTAAATGTTACAAAAGTAACAGTTTCAAAGCCCCAGGTGGGAATCAAACCCGCTCCTAGCCACCAGGCGGGGCTAGCAGGTGGAGGAGATTCACCCGCACCTGTATTTTTCTTTTCAAAGCAAATCCAGGTGCAGGAATCATTCCCGCCCTGGTGGCAGCTGAGGGGCCTGTTTTGGGCCCCAAAAGCTATGCCCAAGCATTGGTGGGTTTGGCTGGGCCTGGGCAGGCTATTTTTAGCTGCCCAGTAAACCCATATCAAGCCCACCCTCCATTAAGTAATTTGGGGTCCCCAATTGGGGACCCATTTTTTAATCAAGTTCTTTGGGCTCAAGAGAGCCTGTCAAGCCAGTCCAAAAATGATGATCAAATTGGGAAAACCCCCATAACCCCAGAAGCCAAACCTGCCAAAATCAATGGCCAGCCAAGCCAAGATGGACCACCAAAAAGCCAAACAACTGTTCCTGAAATCCCCAAAAATGACCATGAAGCAGCCAACCAAACAGCAGAACCTGAGATGCCAAGCCTTGCCACACAGATAGCACCAGAAAAATGCCCAGAGGCACCTGCATGTGAGTAAGTAAATAAATCATAAGCACTTGAAAAAGTTCTGTATTGTCATCTTTACCAAATAAAGTTGTTATGAACCTTTGGTTCACCAATCTGTTTTCATACCTATTTTTGATACTCTTCCATCTTCATACACCCAAGCATCAGTACCCATCCACTGGGATAGATAGTCAGACTCCAGTTAACAAAACCAAAGCCTTTGACTACTACCGTCCACCCAACACTCTATTTGGCCCTGTGCATTTCACTGAGTATCCCACTAATCCTGACCACAAACCCTGGACATTGGAAGACTTGCAGTGGTACATCCGCCCAAACGCTCCTAAGGAACCCTAACAAATTGTCCATGACAGCAAAGAAATCACCATCTACCCTTTGATCTTCAACAGGAGGTACAACAATCCTGCCGCCTAATTGGTCCCCATGGAACCTCCCCCAACACCCAAACCAACCATCTTGACCCCCCCACTTCTGATGCCTCTGGCCAGAGTAGTCAATTCCTGGGAGTGCTTTACCTTGCGCTCATGGGATTGATTGACTCTGCCTTGCCAGTGGCTGGACCTTGGGCTGTGGCTGGGAAGGCCCTTTACTACCTGGTAAAGTTAGGTCCCATCATCTGGTGGGCCATGCCAGTACCTGCTTCAACTCCTCCTTCACCTGCTGGAGCTCCACAGTACTCTTGGTATCCTGACAGTAAAGCTTTCAATACTTTTAATCTGACACACCAAACACCAAATAAATAACACAGCCAAACTCAAAACCAATTATACAAAGCTGAGCAACAGAACAAATCAAAATTGTGCATGAATATTCCAGATTGCAGACAACTCCCAGATATATATTATTTCTACAGAAAATTATATTTGGGACACAGAATAATCAAATATAGGGTGCACAAAAGTCACAAAAATGACAAAAAAATTGAATCTTACTTCATTTCAAATAAAATCAAGCCTAAAAAAGGAAAGCAAACTATCCACAGATAATCCAGCAAACTTTATTTGGGAAAGTAGGTATCAAATTTAACATACATATTCCTAATGAGATTTTTATAATAGAAGCTATATTTAAAATAAGATTCAAATCATATTAAGCCTTTGGACAAAATAAATTTTTCCTGTTTTTGTTAAAAAAAATTTGAATTTCTAAAATGGTTTTGCAAGCGGTAGTTATATTTCCTTTAATGACACTCAATAACAAGAGCTTATGACAGTAAAAACCAAGATCAAGAGGAGAATACAATGGGTGTATACACCCAGCACTTTAAATAAAATCAAGAGGATACAGAGCTGTATGCTCCCATCATTGAAACTGACAACCTGTTGGTTGTACACCACCTGGAGACCACTACTGAACAGGGCAATCACCAGGCCCATGTACAAGAAGATGGTACTATAAGTCCATCATCAGCCAGCAAGACTACTGCAGCATCAACTGAAGCCAGCCAATCAGCATCCACCCTTTCTCAAGAAGCAAACTCAAGTACAGCATCAAATAAAGGCAAAAAAGTGTAAGTAATCAGGTTATTTGGAAGATTATGTCCATGATTGCAGGGACTGGACTTTTGGGCAATTGCTAGATGCATTAGATTCACCCAAGCAACTATCATAAGAGGTTTTAACAGGGTACACAGACAAGAGTACACTATCAAAGTAACGCATGTACATTCTATAAAGGCATCTCAATGTACAGAGAATTATTCTATCACAATGTTCCAACTAAAAAAAACAGCCTAACACCAAACTCACTCAAGCCAGATATCAACTAGGCCACTATTATATTTGGGTCTCCTAGCGTTTTGGTCCAGGTGTGTATACATGATGTTGTAACTTTGGTGCAAGTATTCTCTGATCATTGAAGGAATGAATGGGTAGTGTGGGGTTCCTGTTAACCAGTCCCCAAAGTGTGTCCTAGGTTATAGCCAGGGACTGGCTTAGAGGAGTTGTCATTCCCCAACAGTGGTGAGTGATTGGTCAGAAGCTTGTACTTGGCCTGCATAAGTGCAAACTCTTCCAGCACCTTCTCAATTACTAGGCGGACTTCCCTACCATACACTTGCACTTCAGCGGGCGCTAGCCCTTCTGTGGGCTGGTACCAATCCTGTAACAGCCTAGTAAATTCATTTCCTATAAACTCCCTTCCCCTATCTGTCATCTCAAGATACCTAGTCACTTTTTCCCACTCCTCCTGGGCAGACTTAATGGAGGCAAATCTTCTAAAACCTTGGTGATAGGTATCTTCCTCCCCTTGGCTAGGGTAAAAGATATGGAGTAGCTTACTCATAGAGTGTATATCCTTTTATCACGGGAAATTTGGGTAGGGGCTGTAATAGGCTTTTTATTCACAGTCAGAAGGAAGATCTCCTTAGAAACCTTCTGATATAAGGCCTGGGTAGAGGAAAAAATATGGTTTTTCCAATACTTGGAGTCCTCCAACAATCTCTTGGACTCCTTGTACTTGGTCTTGGTCTTGGGCTCCTGCACTTGTATTTTGGGCTCATGTGATCTGTTTCCAGCTCAGGCTTCTTAACCTTAGCACTAACTGCTTTATCTTGGGCTTCTGCACCTTTAGCTTGGTCCTCAGCTTCTTCTGTAGTCCTAGTGGCCTTTGTAATCCACTTGATCTAGTCCCTGTCAAGCCTTAGATAGCTCTCCCTTTTATAGCTCCTTGTTTCAGTCCAAAATTTCTCTCAGAACTCTTCTTTTCCAAAGCTTAAACTATCCAGTTTTTTTTCTCTATAATATATTAAACTTAATAACTTACTTCAACTAATGAAAGCCCTAAATTTTCTGCTTCTGATACTCATTTTTAGGCTTTAACTCTTAAGTTAAACCCCTCAAAACACTGATCAAATAAACTTTGGCTCACAGCCAATAATACACCTTGATTCAACTGTTTTGCAAAACAGTTTCCCTGGATGACTTGCTCTTGACTATAGTTCAAACCTGAGACTGTCTTGCTCTGGGTAAACATCTGCTCTGCGTTTCAGACGGGTTTGCCGTAATTCCCATCATGTTTCTCTGGCAAATCTCGAGCGCTTTTGCCTATGTTTCACATAGGGGATTTTAGAACCCTCAATTCTTCACCAAGTTTCTCCACATTTTATTTCACGTTTTGCGACTTCAAACTTACCCGTTGCTTACCTCTCAACTCTCCTAGTTGTTCTTGGCAAAATTTGCATATTCACCCCACAGTTTTTCCATTCTGTTTCCGGCCTCTTTCTTGCTCCTTTCTCTTTCATCAAGTTGCTTCTTTTCTTAATATTTCCTCTTCTAAGACACCAAAATCAACATTCCAGCCTCTGTTTCTAATCTAGCTAGTCCTTTCACAACATTTTATAGTCCTGCACTATCATCTTCTGGTCCTTCAACCAGTTCTTCAATCACATCTTCCAGCTCTTAATCTGAACCAGCAAACAGTACTTTTTAGACAACAAACAGCTCATTCCAGTCAGTCCTCCAGCTACTCCTCACTAGGAACCTCCTTTGTTCCTTTAACACACTGAACCATATTGGTCCATTCCATTCAATATGAATTAACAGTTCATCAACTAGCCTTCACTGTGACCAAACAGTCCCTCTTGCTAGTTTTCTCTGCTGAAGCTGTGAACCACCTTGGTTCTTTATCTCAGTCCCCATTACCAGAACCTGTAGACCCAGGCATGAGTCTACATTGAACTGGCATTTGAATGGGCCCTCACAAGTGGTAATCCACTTAGGTCATTCAACCATAGATCAATGCATATGCCGTTGTTTTTACTCACCCAGGTGATTAAGTCTGGGCTTTCAGTTGCAAAGTAATCAGCTTTACTTCCCAGAGGCCTGATCACACCAAGTTCTGCAGCTGCTTCCCCAAGTAAACCGCCTTGGTAACACCTCTGAGCAAATCTATGCCCTCCAATGCTCACTTTGGGTCCTCCTCAAAGCTCTCATAGGGGCATAAACAAGGACACCCTACCAGTCTGTTAGGTAGGATGCTTGTTCACAGACCTCCTGTAAGCGTATCAGGGTAAATAGAGCCCTCAGAGCTCTTTCCCTCCCTGGCAGCCCGCGCTACCTGCCAGGGGTCCAAAACTCACAGCCCTGGTAGACAAGTCCCCTACCATGCTGGCATACACTTCTACCCTGGAAGCCCGTGTTACCCACCAGGGTATAAACATCTTCCAGCCTGAGTAGCAAACACTACCCATCAGGCTGGATCACTCCTCACCCCAAACATCTAAAGTTTCCTGCTGAGCTATCTCATTCCTCACCTCAAGTAGCCACAGTCCCCTGATGGGTGAGGACCTCTAGCCCACAGCAGCCAATATCTACTTCTGGGTGGAGACAACATCTGCCCCTAGTAGTATTTACACCTACTAGCTAGGCCTTACCTTCCCTAGTAGCCAACATTCCCTACTAGGCCTCTACCTGCCGCAAACCAACAACACATGTACCATCTTTAGCATAGTGTCTTTATTTGAAGCCAAATCAACCCTCACCTACAAAACTGTTTACATGTGGATCATCACAGGTAGAGTCCAAAAACATACCATACAATCCAGAATTGGTGGTACTTTCTAGACAGCTTCTAATGTCAAATAGTGATGTCATGATTTCTATATCCTACTTCAAATTAGCTATAACTCACCAGTATTATGCCCCCAAAAAGGCCATAATAATGCAAGTGGTAAAAAACAATAACAGGCTGATTTATTTGAGGACTTTTTTGGTAGTTTTACTGAGAGAAGCTTTATCTTATTGGACTTTGGCCAATTATGTCAGCAGATACAGATAAAAGCCAGCCATGAAGGCCATTTTGGAGATATAGAAGTCAACAGAGGCCAATTACACAGTCTATTTGAGCAATTAAATGAAGGGCAATCAAGTTACAAAGGGCATAATCCAAGAGGCGGGATTCCAGTGCTCTATATATTTGCCAGGACATGCAGATAGTCATCTTGCTGATATGAATTTTTACCTTATCAGAAGTATAATCTGAGCCAAGTATTCAAAGTACATGGCTGCTATATTAATAGATATAAATGCTCATACTGGACTGTTTATCCAGAGTGCTGTCTCTGATCTTCTCTCTGAGAGAGTGCTTATAAGTCAGATATGGGGAACAGCCACAATAATCATCATCTCTTCATCATTAATATGCTCTATTTACATCCACACCACCCATGACAGAAGAGCAGTAAACAGCAATTCATAGTACAGCAAGTGTTGCTGAAAATGATCCTTTGTCACTTTCTTGCATATCCAGCTCCATCTGTCAGGAATGAAATATGGAAATAAGATTCCATGAGCCACCAGAACTTCAAACCATTGACTACTCTAATTATCTTATAAGTCATCCAAGAAGATCCAGAAAGAGACAAGACAAGAGAATTAATAAGAAAAGGACAGGAGTGAAGAACCATAAGATTTATTGAAGCACCATAAGGAGAATGATGGATAAGGGTTAAGAGAAAGGGAAAGGTAATTTATACTCATCAATTCTTGAATGAGTGGATCAAGTATGCTACAAGAGGGATATAGCATTTTGAAGGTATATTGGAACATGTAACAGTGGTTTAACAATGGCACCAATAGATTTCTCTTGGTCTCAGCTTTCAGGAATGCCTTTAAACGTTGATATTGGTTCTCTAGCCGCAGAGATATGATTTTTTGAGGATCAGCAATTATGCGCAAGAAGACAGATAGTTCGAAAGGTATTTGGACTGCAAAAGCACTCGGAAATGGCACAATTGTATTAGGTTAATATAAAAACCTATTTAAAATTGAGTTCGAACATGATAAAATCAAGTAAATTGATATAAAATGTTGTCAGCATTCTGAATTCCGACACCATCCTCATACTCAACCTAACCTGTACCCTCCCTCACATCCCTGATTAATTTCTCTAGCCATACTTGAACAAAAGGCCCCTAAAGTTAACCACAAAGGCACTATAAGAATCTAACTATTCTATGTTTCCTTCTAGATTTCATTTCTTCTGTGCTTTTTTGTCTCCTACAGCCAAATAAACACATATAAGGAATTATATACTGGTGTAATTTTATGTTGCAACTGAACCAATTAGAGTTCAGTATTTAATTGAGATAGACAGCAGTCCAATAGAAAAAACAGAAATGGATAGAATAAGGTATTGTTTATTGTATAATATTGTGATAATATACTATATGGGGAAAGCCACAAGGTCACAGGGGGTGGATGGTGGCGTGTTCCATGTAAGGTTCAAAGCTGAGGAATAACTTGTGTGGGGATCAGCAATTCAAATTAGCAGTGCTCCTAATTAGAAGAAAGTGCCTGAAGTTCAATATTGTCATCAGATTGGTCCATACCATTAGATATGTCAAGGGATGACTCATCAAGCACCCCTGTGTATTGTAAGATACATTAGCAGGCAAGGAGGGAAACTTGGTTAGAACATTTATTTATTTTATGTATCCTTTATCTGGCTTATAAGTAGCTCACATCTGAAAGTTGAATCAGAATCCTAAAAAATTTACACTGTTGTAACTGTGCTGTTTTTTTCAGGGATCCAGTCTTGGGCAACCAGCCCGTCATTTTCAGGGGTAACTCAGGACAGGTTTTTTGCGAGTAAAGCCCACCACAAGAGAGATTTAACTTAAAAAGGTAGGAGAAGCACTTCCCCACCCAGGACCAGGGGCTGGCGCCGGGATTATAGTGTCAATCACCCCTTTGAGGGTGATTTACACAATCCTGAACAGCTTGCCAGTGTGGTCAGTTAGGAGGTCCGGTGAGGAGGTGGGCATAGGCTTGGGGGTCATAGGCAATTCCATGTGGAGCTTGTAGGCAGGAAGATAGTTGAACTTCCCTCTAAACAATTTGGGTGTTGAGAATATCCACAGGACTTGACAGTTGTATCAAACTGCAGATTGTATGAGGGCCAAAGGATCTAGTTCAATTATATTTTCTGGTGTATAGTCCTTATATTTGGGTTTCAAAGGGTATTCTGTGAAGTGGACGGGGCCAAAGGGAGCACCTGGAGGACAGGAATCTGCAAGCAGGGGGACAGGAAGGCCAGGAGATCTTGTACTGATTTGATAGATGGCAAATACAAAATAAGGCAGTAGCTGTGTAAGCCAAAATAACATAACCTTTATTCAAAAATGGCAATACAGTTTGTGCACAGAATCTATAGGCATGTATAGCATCCTGCCTCCATACTTAGTATTTTCCATAAGGGCTTCATAAAAATATTGGATAAAATGTGGCCAGGAGTCCTGGGTGCAGAAGCGGCAAAATGGCACCTCAGCTGGGTGTTCTCTCATTGGTTGGAATGTCCAAATTGATCACTTGATTTTCTTGATTTTGGGCTGTTGTCACAGGATTAAGCCTAAAGCCTGCGTTTTTCTTTGATAACTGAATTTGATTGGTTACCCAAGAGGACTTCAAGTTCTTGAAGTTCACAAAGGAACATTCTCTGCCTTTATTAGGCAATTCAAGAATTTCTTCCTTGGGCACCACCATGATCAAGCCTGCACTGGTATTCTGACTTTGGGACTTAGAATGAGCTTCAGCTTGTGGAGGCTCAGTCCCAAGAAAGCGTGGGCAGGCAGTACCTTGGTCCATAGGGCTGGTGGCCTGCGGGAATTCAGGATCAGGGTTTGAATCCCACTCTTGGGCCCGGGTTTCCAGGGGGAAAGAATTGACAATCCTGACATGTTTTAGCAGAGTTACAAAAAGGAAAAATAACTGGAGACTAGATAATATTCTTTATTGAGAGATAGAAGTTATATAGTTTTTTTAAATCAGGATAACAGGAACATGATTTTGGGGATCACTCAAGTGGATGGTTATGGAGGTGACTTAATCTTTGTAATGAGTCAAGCGCCAAATTGATCTATCCATCACAATGGATCATTGTCTGGTCATGTTGATGGATTTGGAAACTTGAGTTGACTTCTGCATTTGGCTTTAGATCACTGGGAAGTAGAGTTACAGGTCACAACCCCGCTTACTTGGAAACTTGCTGGGGGTTTGAACTGTTGTTCTGACAACACTATCTTTCATGAACCCAGCTACTGGAAAATAGACCCCCAATACACTGGGCCAGAGCAGAAGGGTTTAACCCTGTGACAAAAGACCCTACTGGTACTGATATCATACCCATGTGGAATAGCACCCTGAGTAGATGGTAGCAACCTAGGAGAGGATTGAAGTGACAAAGGAATAAATACACCCACAAGTAACTTAACAAAAATGCAGTGGCTAAATGATGAAATATCATATGAGTGGGATTTACATTGTGATATAATATGACCTAGCTTTCTCCTTAATAGGCAGATTTTCTGAGGGCAATGATATAATTTGCCATCAACCAGGAATCATCTTGTGCCAATGAGCTCCTGGATGAGAAGGGGAGTCAGAACTGGCATCATGTCTGGTTCACAAAGATAATAAAAAGGAAAAATGAATCAAAATGAGCCATACAGCCCATTTATACCCAAGAGCCCTTAGTTAGGAGAAATGAGCAATTTTATGGGACTAAAAATTTTCTCTACTAAAAATAGGATATAATAAAGAATTTATTGATTTAAATATTGATCATAGGAATAATATCAGGCTTATATAGCTGAAGAGGAAATTTAACTCAAATAGTTGGTAAGAAAATTTAAAATGAGGAAGAGCAAAACCACAGAATGTTTAAATGAAGAACCAACCTCTGACTTACTAATACCTAAAACTGTTACTCAACTGAAAAGCAAAGTTTTAAAAATATAGGAACTTAAATTTTAACCAAACATCATCTTTAAGCTTAGTAAAGCTTATTAATAGTAACACACTTATATCAATTGGTTTTAAGACTTAATGGCTATTAGGAATGGTTACTGTCAAATCATTATATTCCAAAGCACTGATTGAGCCACCCAAATTTATAAAAGCCTCTGATTGGTCCAAATTACCAGGTAATGGAATTATTGGCTCATCACTAACTAACAGTTCCTTAATACTAGATCTTTATGATCCAGGTGCATTGGCAATATAAGACCTGGGTTTTATTCATATAGTTGTTAAAGCCTCAGTATTTAGGCCAGAACAGGTCATTTATCATTACACTTAGATACTAATGATTCTGAATATAACTTAGCATATTTAGGCTCTATCTAAGTATACTTGAAAACTATATTGGCAAGGTTGCCAGGACCAACTGACAGGAGGCTCCTGATAATAAAATTCCATTTGAAGTAAATTTTATTATGATTCATGCCAAGCATTCAAAAATGCTTTATTTTTCTTCATTCACCTGATAACTGCAAACCCAATAGAAACCAAATACAGAATCAACATAAAATTTAAAATAAAAAGGCCGGTTTTGATCAATTTCTAGATTTTTGGTGCTATTATTGGTATACTGACAAGTCACAAGTTGCCACCTAATTACTTCCTTAGATTAAGTGAAAGCTTGTGACTTGTTGTTATACTAATAATGACACCAAAAAATCTGTAAATTGAATAAACAATGGCCTGTTTTTATTTTACAATTTATTTTTATTTCAGATTTGAGTGCTATTGGATTTGTAGTTATCAAATGAATCAAGACAACTGAAAGCATTTGAGAATGCTTGGTATGAATCATAATTAAATCTAATTAAACTACAGTTTTGGTGTAGAATTTATTTCAGGATATTAATTTGACTTGCAGGTAATGTGAGCTCAATATAATCCATATGCAGTACAGTATATATACCCACCATCCAGTTGAATAAAAGATAATAGAGATAATCAGTAGCACCAAATAAAAAAGACAGGCAAATAAAATATCTAAGACAAGTTAAAATAAGTAACATAAAACAACAAACATATATATTCAAAAAATTAAAAAAGAATCAGGGAATTATAATTTTATTTTATCATATAAAAAAGAGTTCAAAAATAATAAAAAAGTGATTTTATATGGATATAGCATCAAACAAATTTCATTTAAATGGATCAAGACAGTGCTAAAATTGAAATATTTAGTGATATTGATGTGGCAGTTAAAATTCTGGGGGAATTACTGGATGAAGTATGGGGTAGTCTCATATGAGCTATAGTAAAATTTGAGGAGGAGACACAGATCACCTTATATGCCCTCAGGTGTGGGTTAAACAACCCACCTGAGAATATTTTAAATAGGATCTTAAATCTCCCCAGCAAGATTTCCATGAGGATCAATATACAGCAGTTTTAAAAGCTATGGTGGCAAGCAAAATGAACTCAGATTAAAACAAAATAATTTCAGATTTAAACAAAATCCAAGTTGCGCAAGATTCAGGATTCAAATAATTTAAATATTGTCAGTTAATAAATGAAATGTCAAACCAAAAGCAAAATTTCACTCGCCCATTATACAAAATTATATCAAACATCAAGTGGTGTAGTTCAACCCACAAACAAAATGAACTGACACAACAAGTGAAATGGATGGATGCTATTCCGGAGTATATTATAATCCAATCAGGATTCATATGAGACACCGACAGAAGGACCAAAATGAAACAAAATCTGAGTAATCTAGAAGCAAGATTACACAAACACAAAACGAAATGAACTCACACAAGATGTGTAGTATGAGCAGCCTAAAATAGAAAAATAACAGTATAACAGCCAATCAACAGCTATTCAATTTAGGAACAGAGGCATTTTATTCATTTTTATGGCTCCAGATTTGTATGGAATGGTTTTGAGAACCTTCCAAATATGGACTTGAGATTACAATAAAAATAAATCTTTAAATTTTAAAATTTCTACTTTTAGTGATTTTATCCTAGGTTTTTTTTCAATATGGTTTTCAACAGCAATATTTTCAACAGAGCCAGAAGCCAAGCCAGAAGCAGCCAAGCCAGCTTCAATGGAGGCGAGACTCAGGACATGGAGGCACCTGTTTACACCCAAGCCTTTGAGGCGGGTAACAAGGAAGCTGACCTGTTACTGTCCCCCGACCCATATGGCTTTGACTTGTTTGAGAGTCACTTTGCGTCTAGTGCTGCCCCCGCTCCCACACCCACCCCTGCACAAGCTGCCCACCAACCAATCAATCAGGATGGCAACCTCAATTCAGAACAACTTCCCGCCATTGCCCAACCTGCCCCTCCCTCAGCCAATCAGGCTTCAGCTCCCCCCGCCCAGCGCCCCAAACGCAGAATAATCACTGCCCAAATTCTTCAGGAAATTGTGGCACTCAACCTTCAGGGTCTGTCCTGGGATCAGATTGCTGACCAATTGCAATTTACCCAAGCTACTGTCATGCGGGAATTCAACAGCATGATGAACAGGGGGAATTGGATTGGGGCAGCCAAGAAGCCCAAGAAGGCCCAAGAGTCCCAGATAACTGAGGCATACCCAATCATGCTCGACCTCCTCCAGTGTCACCCCAAGCTTCCCTTGACCCAGGTCCAGAAGCAACTTGCTCACCATGGCATTTGGGTGTCTGAGCGCATGGTGCAGCTCTGGATGTACAGGAAGGTGGCTTCTGTACGGGTTCTTACCAATTTTGCCGGTGACCAATGGGATGGCGCTGAGGATTCCCTGTATGATCCCGCCATTGAATCCACCCTGGTCCGATGCCTGACTAGTCTGTCAGATGATGTCATTTTCATCTCCTACTACAAGCTATTGTTAGCTTTTGATGACTTTGGTGAGATGGGAAAAGCCGCCACCAAGAACAGAAGGAAGAAGGTCAAAAAGGGGACATTTATTGGTGCATTTCTGGCTGTGTTGGCCAAGGGTTTTGTCTATTATTGGACAAACCCTGATTTTGTTGATGCGTTCTCATACAGTCACATCCTCGGTGGATTGCTTGACTCCTGGGATGGCTCAAATTCCAAATACCTGGTTTTCTTAAGCCACCAGATAGAGGGTAGCTCCACTGCCCTTGAGGCCATCCAGAGACGCAGGCATCAAGCATCCTTGTACTCAGCCGACCACGCCAACGTCCATCTGGATGATGTTGTCTTCTTTAACATCAGAGATACACTACAGGAGCGCCGCCCTCAGGCTTTCAGCGGCCTCTATCTTGGGGTCCTTGATCACAATTTTCTCTTTGGTTGCTAAATGGTGGCTGACTTGTTTGCGCAAATGGTTTTCCATGTGAACATGGGCAGCCAATCACGTAAGGATAAGCGCCTTCCACCTCAGGCCACTGCCACTTACCAGCCCATCCAGCCAATGACCAATGAGGAGTACAACAAGCAGTATATGGCGGCCATCATGCAAAATCCTCCTGCCTTCACCCCCACCACCAACACCCCTAACCCGCAAGCCCAACCCACCCAATCCCAGACCCCCCAGGCCAGCACTGCCTCTACGTCTTCCTTCCCGCGTTATTATGCCTCCTAGGCATCACTCTCCCCCCGCCTCAATAAACCCCTTGTCACCAAACATTTTATATTTATATTATCTTTATTTTGAATTTCAATTGTTCATGTTCTCTTTGTTTATAGTTGGTTTTATTCTTTATGTTCAGCTTATTTCTATAAAATCATATATTTACTATGGTGTGTATCTAGATCCTGAACACAGTTATTTTTAGCACCAAACCATAGCCCCTTGTGAAAACATTAACAACAATTTGGTGATCAGCTAAATTTGAATTAGAAAATTATAGTGTTAACTGTTTTTAGATAAAGTTGTTACTAATCCAAATTCAAAACCTTAATGATAAACTTTAAGCCAATCAGGAGCTGAGTGATAAAGTGATTGTTGTGACATAAAGGGACATTCAATAATTCTTTGGTGCATTTGCGCTAATTAATATGATTGGCTGGATGTTTTGCCATTGTACGCCATTGCTGCTGTGGCAAGTTGTTGATGGACTAGTTCCCAATCAGCTGCTGGATTAGCACTAGTCCACAAACAACTTGCCACAGCAGCAATGGCGTACAATGGCAAAACATCCAGCCAACCATATGAATTAGCGCGCATGCATCAAAGAATTATTGAATGTCCCTTTATGTCACAACAATCACTTTATCACTTGGCTCCTGATTGGCTTAAAGTTTATCATTAAGGTTTTGAATTCAGATCATTAACAACTTTATCTAAATACAATTAACACTATAATTTTCTAATTCAAATTCAGTTGATCACCAAGTTGTTGTTAAGATTTTCACAAGGGGCTGTGTCAAGCGCCAAAAATAATATGGTAACCAAGGAAACAATGCCACACAAAGCAAACAACACATATTGAGATGTATGTAAAACATATACAAAATGGGTAAAAAGATGGGATAATGTAGTAAATGGGAAAACAAAAAGGAATAAACAAAGAGGCAATTGTATCAAAATAATACAGAATTTATTGGGGCAAGGGCTATAAAAAAATATGAAAAGGTTAGTAAAAAATCAATGAGCAAATTGGAAAAACTTCTAAAAGACCTTGACTTGGCAATTGCCAAAATCAAATAAATTGACCGCAAGGTCAAGGAAAAAGTGAAGTCTGCCGTCCTTGAAGGGGACAAAATCAAAAAGGTGTCTACCAAGTCACTCATGATCAAAATACCAGACACACCTGAGAAGACAATAGAGCGCCTACTCAACATTCAGAAGACAGTGGTTGAAGGCTTGCAATTCAAGTCATTTGCCCTCTCTGCGCCGTCTGTCTGGACAGACAACCCTGAGATTTATGCACATCTCAAACCCGCCAAGAGGGCCCGCAAGGAGGACACTGAGACGCCCACACAACTGCTTGCGCCAAGGATGGCAAAGCCTGCCAAAGCCGCCGGCAAAGAAGAAACCCAAGAAGGTAACCTAAGAAAATAGATTTAATAAAAATTCATAAATACTTATTATTTTTTTTAGAAGATGTTGATGGCAAACTCCGCTAGGTCCTGGTTCCTTTTGTTCCCCCCACCTTCTACTCAAATTTTGCCACTCACGTGGCAAAGCAGCTTTTCCTGTCCCCCCTGTCTTGTGGGAGCTTGAAGATAGGATTCACGGTGCATTCCCAATGTCCAGGGAGGTATTGGCTGGGCTGACACATGAAGAGGGGGCATCCAAGTGGGCAGTTACTGCCTACAAGGAGTCTCAACTGGTCCGCCTGGACCCAGTTAACCTCAGTGGAGTTTACTGTGTAAACTCCATTGAGCTTGTTTGGGACGTCCTGGCAACGCTCCCATTCAAGAATATACCGGAGATGGGCCAGGCTCATGCGGCTGCTTGCTTCTTCTTCCTGGTGGAGCACACCCTGTCCTACTTGCTGGAGAACTTCAGGCGCGCGGTAGAAAAACTGGCTGTTGCGGATGCAACAGCTGTGAAGAAGACCAAAATCCTCCTGGCGGACTTTGGGCTGGCCTGGAGTGCCGACAAAACTGGGGTCCCAGAAGCTATGGATCTTACCTTCAGCAAAACTAAACATGAGAAAAAAATAAGCACAGTATACAATAAATTATGCAAGTTTACAGAAGCCTTTGCTGGGCAAAGGCTTCACCTCGTTGTTTACCTGGGGTTCCTGTTTTACTTTGGAATGAGCGCCAGCGTGGAGGACCTGGACGGGGTCCTTATGGGGATCAACAAGGCCTGGCTTGCACTTGACAGGAAGAAGGTCCCCCCCAGATATGACTCAGTGGACCATGTTATCCAGGACGCCCTGGTCCTGGCTGGAATCTACGGGTTTGCGGCCCCGCCTGAGAAGCTGCTGCTTCACTCCCACCTAACCATTCTGCCTTTCACCAGCAGGCGGGAGTATTTTAACCAGGGTGTATCCACTGTCCACGGTATGGCAGTGGAGGTTGTGCGCCACCTCCATTGCGGGGTGGGTACATACTGCCAAACCCATTATAGGTGCTCCTAATATATCCTCTATTCCAATAAATATATTTACCCTTTAGATTATTTTTATTATAATTAATAATTTTATAAAATAATATTTTAGCAAATGTTACTTATAAAATAAATTCCAGGGAAGGTTTTAATAAAAGCATATAATATATGTCAATAAAATCTAATTCTAATTTGTATGATTTACATTTTTTTTAGTTTGCTTTTTATAGTTATT
Source organism: Entomophthora muscae (assembly GCA_014839935.2). Lineage (NCBI taxonomy): Eukaryota > Fungi > Entomophthoromycota > Entomophthoromycetes > Entomophthorales > Entomophthoraceae > Entomophthora > Entomophthora muscae. The sequence continues at coordinate 142,384 of QTSX02006418.1, forward strand.
TGCCAAAAATGATATTGATGTGTTTGCGTAATCCATTATCAAGAATTTGGGATACCTTTGGATGCAATAATAAAAATGATTATAAATAAATAAATTCCTAACCTTCATTGATGGTGCTGCTGAATGTGATTGCAGGCTTGGAAACATCTAAATATAAAATGTTAGTTAATAAATCTTGATTAGTAAATTAGAGGATATATAAAAAGTGGGATAAGCTAAGCCTTTAATTGATTGGCTGATTTGCAAGGCAAGCAAGATAAACAAATCAGCGTGGCCATAGAATTTGGCCACGGTCTTGGCTGGGAGGGTATGGATCCCTGCCTGCAGCAAATCAAAAAGGTCCTCTGTCCCAGTTGGGGTTCCTCGCTTGACAACTTGCTTGAGCCACCCAAAGACTTCCTCGATGGGATTTAGGAAGGGCAAATAGGCAGGGAGGAAGAGAAGGCGCAAATTTTCTGTGGCCAATTGCTGGGGGCCCACTGCAGTGCTGGTGTCAATCATTGGGAATTCCTCAAGAATATCCGCCACCTTGTGGAGACCAACGTTGTCCAGCATAATTATGTTGGTGAAGCCTGGGCTTGTGCGCCTCAGGTGCTCCTGGACCAATCAGAGGAATGATAGGAAGGTCCAGCTATTGTGAGATCCCAATATCATTTGGTAGAGCTCAAGCCCCTTTGGACTGAGGAGAGCCACCATTGAATAGGCTGTGGCGCGGACTGCAGCACGCCTAGCCACCCCATCATTGGAGCCTCTGGGGACATACACATACTCATTGTGCATTGACAAGGCAAATGCTGATTTGTTGATGTAGTAAAATTTGACTGTCCCCTTGGCTTTTAGGGCAGTGTACGCCTCTGCGTATTTTCTCCAGGTCTCAATATTGGCTGGGCTGTTCCAATTTTATGGGGATACCCCAAGTTTTTTCCAGGAAAATTGCATTCCCTTGACCAGATGGTAGTAAAAGGAAATTGAAGCCTCAACCCCAAAAGCAGACTTGACCATGGCCTGGATATTTGCCAGTTCAAGATGGCAGTCCCGGGTGATCCACTGGCAGATTGCCCATTTGTGCTCCTTTGTGACCATGGTCAACACACGCAAGGATTTCTCCGCGGCAAGGACTTGACCCGTGTTGAGGAACTTGTTGAAGGTCTTTGAGGCGTACTTGGGATCCACCTCCAACAATGGCTGTAGCCGCCTTTTAATTGCCTGATTCACACATTAGATTAAGCAGGATGATGCGTTGGATGTTGAGGATGCGCTTCTGAGCGGGCTTTTTAGCAGTGGGGATTGACTCATTGGCATTGGGCAAGGCACAGGACATAGGCACCTTGTTGTAGAAGGCTTCAACTTTCTTGCGCACCAGTTGTCCCTCATCAGTTTGAAAGAACTCAGGCTCCTTGTTGTCCTCCTGATTGCCATTGCTTATGTATGGCTCATAGCTAGTATCAAGTACAGGCTTCACCTTCTCCAGCATGGCTGACGGGACCAACTCTTGCCAGTACACAGCGTCAAACACATACAAAGTAAGTTCTACCTCCTTGTTTCTAACCATTTTTGTTGTGATGACCTTGGTTGGCTTCAGGGTCAGCTTTGGGACCCAAGGGTTTATACTCCGCACCCTAGCAGCTTGTGCTCCTTGAACCGGCTGTGTCAGTGCAGCGTCACTATGGAACTCTCCTCTTCCGCCTCCCTCCTGAGTAGGCACTTGTGTTGTACTGAGTCTATTCTTTGACCCGCGGGGCAACCGCGACCGCGGCGCACAACAGGTGCATTGGTACTCTGGCGTTGTGTTCCTTCAATTTTAAAATTTAATAAAATATTAAATAAACTTTAATTAAGTTACTCCCTAATTTTAATTTTTGCTTTTATCTGAATATGGATATTCAATTAGAGTTTTCCCACCCAATATCCCAATTATAGATTTTTTATTTCTTAATTAGTTATTTCTGGTTTACAACGCCCATTTTTGAATACCCAAAATAATTTCCACCCATTTTCTCATATTTTTTGCCAAATTAAGCACCCAACACAATATTTTTAAAATTTATGTTTCAGATCTTGTGTCTTATTTTAGATGCCTTGGTATCATTCTTGATTACAATCCATTGCACAAACTGTGTGAGTGATTTTGTTTGTTTTTTTGAGTTCCTATTGTGTTTTGTTTTTGGATTGAGTTTTGACGCACCATGTGTGGGTGTATTTTGTCACCAATTCACATAGTAAACATATGTACACTGAAAGCCAACTCACACCATTTTGTTTGTGAATCCATGTATTTTGGATTGCATTTTGAATGGTTTTGTTTTGCGTGTGAGTCCTTCTTTGCTGTGTTGACCCATTTTGCCTATTAACGCCAAAAATCCCTGTTAACAGAGTGTATATGTTAACCTGCTAGTTGGATTTTGTTTAAATCTGAAATGATTTTGTTTAAATCTGAGTTCATTTTGCTTGTTGCCATAGCTTTTAAAACTACTGTAAAACAATCCACAAATTTCCTTCCACCTGCCATGTGGGATGGTAACTACAACTTACAGAATATACTAAGATGGGCTCTACACTAGGGCCCCATGCAATTGAGGATGTACCTCCCAAGTTAAGGAATGAAAATGCAGAAACACTATCTCAGGCTACCAACAAGATAAAAAATGGAACAGGTAAAATTATTAATTCAAAAAGATACTGGTTAATTTATTTTGGCAATTGTAAGGAAACATGAATAAAACATATTTGTATACTATGTACCACTTACATTTTATGAGAATTTTATAGATTGTTTTGGTAATCAGCTATTATTTACAGAAGAAGAACATAATCATCTAGTATATAATATTGCTGGTTAATATTCACTTTCAGATTCTGAATTGTAAAGCTTTGAGGTTCTGGAGAATTTTGTTCTGTGGATTTGTTTTGTGTATGCCCAAGCACATATTTTTCTTTATTAATGAACTAATTCCTGGCAATTTGAGCCTCCAAACAGTCACTTTTTTGCTATGTGATTGACAACCTCCTATACAATACCATCTTTTCACCATAATAAGGTACAAATCAGGTAAAGTTTAAGTACCTCAGTTAACAGAAAATTTATATTGAATTGAAAATTTGGATGTGGCAGTTCCCAACCTACTGATTATGTGTGCTTGTTTTTATGAAAGAGTAAATGGGCTCTTCTTTGATTCTGGGTCTGCTTGAGTACATGAATAAGAGGGAATTCCAGAAAGGATGATAATTTCATTTGAGAAAACATTATGTAAAATAAGATCTGAGCTGTGAAAAACAAGCTCTACAAGTTTTCTTCTGCTTATCATAAATATAGATTACACCTGGTGATCTACCTGAGATTGTTTCTCTACATTGGAATCAAGAAGAACTCCCAGGACCTGGAAGGAGCTGTGCCTTACAATAAAAAATATGGCATCTCATCAATTCAAAGAAAGTCCTGGATGATTACTTCCCAACTGAGCAACTGATCCTGGATGCTTTTATATTGGCTGAGCTCTACAGGGTTTGGGTGCCACCCAAGAAGCTATTCCTGACAAGAAGCTTATTGTGCCTCCCTTTAAAAAAAGAAGGTTGTCCTGGGATAGCAGGGTCACAGTATCCTGTTGGTAGCTCCAAGAATCTCCTGAAATATCTGGTGGAATTTCATCTCATTCCATCATGCTCACTAATCTCATTAAACATCCTGCTCACACAGTAGTTTTCTCAGTTATGGTAGTAATAAAATCAACTCATCTATAAGAAAAATGAACTCAGATGTAAACAAAATCTAAGTTGATCAAGTTCAATGCTGCAAATAACTTGAATGTTTTGGTGAAATGGCAAAATGCCAAACAAGAAAGTTATTAATACTCACACAGAAACAAAAATTATATTAAACATCAAATAACACGTTCCAAACTATAAAAAATGACTCAGTAAAACAAGTAGAATAAATTTGGGTTGTTCTGGAATATATTATAATACAATCAGTATTCTGATGAGGCATCAAGAGAAGGTTTGAACAGAAACAAAAATTAGATAAAACTAGAAGAAAAATGCCACAAACACAAAACAAAACAAAGCCATACAAGATTCTTAATGTTTTTATCCTAAACTAGGAATATATTATATAAGTCTATCATAAGCTATCTATTTTAGGAACAGAGGCAGTCTATTAATTTTAAAGTCTCTTCACTTGTTTATATAGATCCAGGAACTATTTAAATTGGGTCTTGTGATTACCATAAAGTTAAGACCATAAATCTTAAACCTCCTCTTTTAGTGATTTATGAAAAAATTATTTTACAATGGTCTGTACATGCAATAACAATTTTGATAGTCTTGGTGGGCAATGTAACAGATAATCCAGTATCAATATATAGAGGACTTGGTATGGGGAAGCCCTCATTTACACCCAGATCTTTGATGTGGGTAATGAGGAAACCAACCTATACTTGTCTCTGGACCCATCTGGACTCACCCTAGTTGATAATTTGCCAATAGTCTAGCTCTGCCTGTGCTCCTTTGCTTGACTCCTTTCAGGACAACAGCCAACCAGCCAATCAAGTCAGTGGAGTTATCCTATAACTATTACTTTCCTACAAAAAACTGGCTCTGGCATCAGCCAATAAGGCTATAGTGTCTTTAGCCCAGAGGCCCAAGCGTCAAATCATCACAGCCCAGATTCTCCAGGAAATTGTAGGACTTTATAAACATGGTCTAACCTGGGACCAAATTGACAACCAAGTGACATTTTTACATGCCACTGTAATATTGAAATTTAATAAATTCATGAATAAGGAGAGCAGAATAGACATGGTCAAGAAGCAGAAGAAGGTGGCTGAGTCTCAGATCAATAAAGCACATCCCATCATGCTTGATCTCCTGCAGCAAAGCTCCATGATCCTTTTGAACCAAGTCAGGAATCATCTTGCCCACCATAGTATATGGTTATTGTGCTGCATTTTGCAGCTCTGGATCCACATGATAGTGGCTTTGGTCTTGGTGTTGACTAATTTCAACAAGTTCTAATGAGATGAAAGCAATAATTCCCCATATGATCCTGTCATCAAATCCGCTCTTGTCCAATGCTTAAAAATTTATCTAATGGTGTCATGTTTATTTCATACTTCAAATTATCAACTGTAATTGATGAATTTAGAAGACACATAAAATTAATAAGACCAATGAAAGAAAAAGTGCACAAGGTGAAAATTCATTGGTGTGTTCCTGGATTTTTTGGCCAAGGGATCTGTCTACTATTAAAAAACCCCAATTATACCAATTTATACAAGTATATACAGATTCTTGATGGTTTAATTAACTTTTGGGATAACTTTAATTCCATATTTTGATTTTTTTGAGCTACTAGATGGAAAATTTAAGGTTGTTAGAGAACACAAGACACCAGGATTAATTTAACCAGTTGTTTATACAGACATCCATCTAGGAAATTAAATGTTCTACAATATTGGGTACATTGTCTGAAAGCAAAGCCTACAGAAATTTAATGCTCCATGAATTGGTGTCCAAAATTACATTTTTATCTTTGGTTGGCAAATAGTTAATGACTTGTTTTTCAAGCTTGTTTTCCACATGAATAAGGGCAGGCATTTGCATCAGGACAAGAACTTGCCTCCTTGGGCCACAGTTTTATACCAGCCAATCAAACTAATGACAGACAAGGAATATGATGGATTATTCCCCGCCACCACCAAATCCCCTATATTAGCTCCTCTTACTCAATATCAGGCCCAGACCTCCCAGCCCAGCACTACCCAGATATATTCTTTCTTCTGCTATTCAGCCTCATAAAACCTTTCAGAAATGTCATTTTTACCCCTCCAAAACCCAAGGTTTGAACAGGATTCAAGCTCTGGTCAACTTGGGCCACATGCTAGCAGCTCTGAGAACCAGGTGCTGCCTGCTTGCGTTTTTTTTGGGATCAAATCCTCCTTGATTTAATCCACTGCTGCTTGAAGTTGCAAAAACCCTAAAAACGCCCCTGAGGTTGCCTTGACAGAGCCCTGCAGCCACTGGCCTGATGTGGAGGAGAAGGCCCTAGCCATTGGTCTGATGAGCCTTGTATCAGTCCAAGCAGCCAATGAAACCCCAACCAATAAAGATGATACCAATTGCTAGGCCAAACCCAAGGATTTCACTACAGAACATAGGGGCTATACAACCCTTCTACTTGAACCAGCCTTTCAGGATTGGCAATTTACCACCTCTGGAAAACCAGGCCCGGGAACAAGATTTTAACCCCAGCCCTGAATGCTTGTGGGCTGCCAGCCTTGAGGACCAAGGGGCCGCCTTCCTGCGTTTTTTGGGACCAAGTCCTCTCAATATGAGGACCAGGTAAGTCCCAAATCAAGAATACCAACATGGATTTGAGAGGGTGGCGCCCAAGGAGGGACTTCTCAACCTGTCTAATGGAGGTAAGGAAAGTCCCCCTGTAAACTTCATGAACTTGAAGTCCTCACAGGCAACCAATTAAGTTCAGCTACTAGAGGAAAATGCGGGCTTAAGGCCTGCTCCCATGAACCAAGCTCAAGAACAGAAGACTCAAGTGACATTTAATGAGTTCTCCACCAATTAGAAGTCCCCCAGGAGTGGGTTCATTTTGCTGCTCCCAAAACCAGGCGTCCTGGCCTCCTGATCAAAGATTTCCCAGCCTGTTGAGGATTCATTTATGGAAAATATGAAGTTTGGCAGTGGGGTGCTATTTAAGCCCATAGACTCCGCGCTGATACTGTATTGCTATTTAAAAATAAAAGCGTTATGAGACATTGGTTTTCCCATTTGTTTATATTTTATTATTGCCATTTACCAAATCAGTTCCAGATCTTCAGGGCCAACTGTCCCTCTTCCTGCAGTTTATTATCCTCACAGTGCTCCATTTGGTCCTGTCTACTATATGGAATATCTTCTGAAGCCTGAACACAAGTAATTCACCCTTGAGAATATACTTAAAGCAGATCCCCTGGCCCAGTTGAATTTTCAAGTAAGATTTAATAGATAAGGCTCTTGGTATTACTCCAAGTACATCCTTTTCAAAGACAAGTACAATCTCTATCTGCCTACCAATTGGACATGGAGACAACAATCACTCATAAACCCATGCCCATGTCCCCACCCAAACTTCTCACAGACCACTCCAGTAAGCTATTTGGGATTGTATATATCACCCTATCTGGGATGATTGACACCATTATCCTGACTGCCAGCCTGTGGTCCTGGGTAGGTAATTCCTTCTTTTACCTTTTTAAGTTAGCTCTAATCTTGTGGTGGGCTCTGCCTGCAAAAAACCTGGCCTGTGTGATCCCGGAAAATGATGGGTTGGCTGCCCAGGCTTGGATCCCTGACACAGCCAATGTGAGCCTACCATTTTCTAGTGCTATTTTACTGCACTAAAACCCAGGTAACTTGCCTGATCAAATCCCTGTTTCCAACCCTTATATTTCTAATTATTAGAATTAAAGTCTGACAATGGAGTACTATATGAGCCCTCAGGTCCTGTGACAGACTTTATTTCCCTTCTTAAATATAAATTTTATTAAATATTGATTTACTAATTGTTTCCGTATTTTATTTTAGCCTTCTTCTATCTGAATACTGCTCCTTCTGGCCCACCATCTACATCTTTCTGTCTGCCAGGTGCTTCTTACAGCCCTTTTCACTTTATAGAGTACCCTCTGAAGCCCAAATTTAAGGATTTCAGTTATGAGAAAATACTATCAACTGATCCCTTGGCCTACACTAAAGAGTTAACCTGCTTCAAATGTAAAATCATTTGGAATATAACAGAACCCCGTCTGTTTAAGTATATGTATAACTTTCTTTCCACCTATCAACTTAATACAGATCCTCCTCCTACGCCAAAACTTATGCATGCATCCACCTCTGAGCTTCCCCTAGACTGTAAGGTCTTGTGGTCTGGGGAGGATGATTATAAGTTAAAGCTTTTAACTAAGTGATGTTTATATTAGTCATTTATAAAAATGTGGGCAAGGTCTGCAATAGCAACTGAACTAAGGCTCCTAAGAGCTTATACGAGGTAAAATAGGGACTAAGACAATTTATTAACCCTAAGAAGTTAAAATAGAGACCAGTATTAATGACAGATGATTTGTTTAAAAAATCAATCTCTAAGTCTGGGAAATGGTCTTCACTAGAGGGAGAATTAAAGCTATCAACAATTAAATTGTGTGTGCTACTATAAAAACTACCTAACTGGTGAAGAATAAAGTCAAAAGGAATCATGGGACCAAAGATTTAAACAAGAACTAAAATTGAAGGAGAACTCAAGCCACAAAACCTAACAAGTACCTTTTTGGGGTGCAAGTCAAACAATCTCAACTTAAGTTGAGACTGGGTGAACTCAGGCTTTTTATTAAAGTCTGGTTATTGAGGTGACTTTAAAGGGAGAAAACAACTAACCAAAGGTAGTTAGGTAATCTTAGTATGAAAAACAAAAACACATGTTTCTGGTAACTTAAATTAAAAAAGTTAAGCACAAAGGTAAAGGAGATGGCAAGGGAACAGAAGTTGCTTGGAAAACTTAGGTTTGGGCAAGAGAGCGAGCAAAAAAGCGGAAAACCAGGCTCTGAAGACTGCTGGCGTAAGCCAAAGCAAAAGCAAAAGGTAAGTGGGTTTGGAATTGGTTAAAACTAACCCAGCGTTAGGTTCTGAGTTTGAAACTCGTTTGTGACAAAGGTAAGCTTCAAAACTTAAACTAACTGTTACAGTAGATAAGATCTGGCTAGTCAAGTAAGGAAAAAAGATAGAAAGGTAATGGAAAGTAATTTGAGTGAAGATAATCAGTAAAGGAGTCATAAAAACATGTTTGTGTCCCAGAAATAAAAAGCTAGCAGCTAAAAATAGAAGAAGGGAATCCTGACATAGACCATTCCAATAAATTTTTGGGAATAGTGTACATTACACTTTCTGAGGGAATTGGCACTATAATCCTGGCTTCTGGGCTGTGATCTTGGGTGAGAAAGTCTATTTTTTACCTCTTCAAGTTACCAATAATTCTATGGTGGGGTCTGCCTGTCTGGCCTGCAGCCCAACTGATCCCTGATTCTGACAGGCTGACTGCTCAGGGTTGGTTTCCTGACAGGATGGGAGGGTTGATTTGGGACTTGGACAGTGGGGGGTACTTGTAGTGTGTGATTAAAATTTCTAGCTTGAATAAATTGGCAATGCATGCTATCATACTCCTGCTTATAAATCACTGTGATTGGCTGGAATACTGAGGGCTTAAAGGAGGCAGAAGCATATCCCTGGATGATTGGCTATGAGTGTGGGAGTTGAGGGCCAGATTGATGAGCATGCCTGCAACCTTTCAAAGTGTGAATAACCCAGTGTGGTCTGGGCAGCAAGAAGCACTTGATTCAATGTCTTATGTTTATGCTCTCTTATATTTTCTAAAATTTTGTAGAGCAATAAATTCCCCATTTGTATTTCTGCATAGCTGACATGGAATATTGACACATTATACCTGCCTCCTTGTTGCAACTGAGTTTCCAGACTTGTCTGCCAACATATTTTACAACACACAGGGGCACTTGAGGAGCTGCACCATGACGTATCTAACCACATGAATTGATCTGATGGCAATTTCAAATGATGAGCACTTTCTTCTAATTAGGAGTGCGGCCAATTTGACCTGCTGATCCAGCACAAGTTATTCCTCAGTTCAATCTCTACATGGACACGCCACCATGCCACCCCCTTGTGGTCTTGTGGCTTTCCCCATATCATATATTAGTCATAGTACCTACAATAAACAATACCTTATTCTTATTATTCCTTTCCTTTCTATTGGACTGTTGTCTTCCCCAACTCAAATACTGAATCCTCATTGGTTCAGTTGTAACAGTGGTAGCAGCGGTAGGTTGACAACCTACCTAAAGAGAAAATTCTCCTCAAGAAAGGACATAGTACGGGCTGTATGGCTACTCCCCACCAAGAAACCTTCCTGCCAATCCCCAAGGGGGACATCCTTGACAGGTATGTCATCTATCAAGTCCAACTGGTACTTACAACTGTGTACAACCAACTCCACCTTGGGCAGCACAACACTAGTGTCACTCTGCCCCAGCCAGATCTGTTGCAACACATGCTCAACCTCTAGTTAGAAACCTTTGCAGGTGGTGTGGAAGGGGCCAACATTGTCAGTTGGCTCCAATCCACTGAAACCTGCCTCTGTGTATGTCAGGTACCTGAGCCTATGTGGTTTGCCACTGCTTCAGGTTGCCTTACTGAACCTGCTGCAGTTTAGTTCACCACCTGGGCCAGTCAAGAGATAGAAATCACCTGGGCGTCATTCAGGGATGCCGTGAAGTCCCGCTACAGTGAGAAATTCTCACCCATTGTGGTAGGGACTCCCCTCCTAGCTATCAAACAGACTGGGTCCGTCCCTGAATATCTTGCCACCACTCCAGAAGCCGTAACCAATGGAAACACCATGCTCCTTACCTTGATAGTCAATGGGTTAAACCCCCATATCTGCAAGTGGGTTCCCATAGATTATTAACCTCCATCAATTACTGTTACAAAGCCATTTTGAAGGCCAATAACCAGGCTTCAATGGGCTTTTGCAGATCCAATGACGCTCCACCTCAACCTCACCCCGCGCCTAGCAGCGCTCACCACCAAGTAGGCCGCTGCCAGCCACGCTAACAAGAAAACAGGGTCAAACGTCCCCACAAAGGGGAGCTCCAGCTTTCGCAAATTGAGGATCTGGGAAAAGCCTGGGGTTGTAGTGACAAGAGGCCTTGAAACCCCACCTGACCCATCCTCTCAATCCCTTCTCAAAAAGAATCCCTGTGACTACAACATTCATGAAGTCAAAACCCTGGACGTCTTTCAAGTCAACAGTGACGGCCCCGGATTACAAGAGAGTCACTCTCCAAATAAAGTAACTCACTTGGCTTATCCCTTTTGTTTTTGTGGGAACACCCACAGACTACTGGTAGATACTGGGGCCAACCACACTATGGTGGACCAGGCGTTTGCTGACTCTCAACAATTGGACCAAGTGCCAAGCAGATTCAAGGCAGTACAAGTATCTGACTCCCTCAGAGTTGCAATCACCCACAAGATGGTACCCTTCTCTGTGAGAATGGGGAACATCCAGGTTAAGCTCTCTGGGCCAATCATGGAAGGGCTCAGCCACAACGTAATTGTTGGCCTTGACTGGCTTTGGCACAACTGTCCTTATATCAACTGGGATACATCTGTTATCACCCTTAATAGAAATGGGGTGGGCTTTCAGATTTACCCTGTGGAAATGAGCAAGTAACTCCACAATACTGTGTTTGTTAAGATAACAGAGACAGGCTTGTACAACTTCAAGGGGGGAAACTAGACTTTAACCAATGCTTAGTCAAAGTTATCCACACTGAACCATATGTGGTCCCTCCCTTGACCTCCTCACCACCAGCACTTGTTGCACTTCTTGAGGAGTACAAGGATGTATTCAGTGAAACACTTGAACAACTACTTCCTCCCTGGGAGATCCAGCACGCTGTACAACTTCAAGGATTGTTACCTAAAGCACAACCATTATACTGTCTTACACCAAAGGAAGATGAGACCCTCTGCCAGCACTTTGTGGGCGTGCTTGATAAGGGCTTCATTTGACCCTTGCTCTCTCCATACGGGGTGACTGTCTTCTTTGTAGCCAAGAAGGATGGGTCCCTTTGCCTGGTCACAGACTACCGCGCCCTAAATGAGGTGACAGTTAAGAATAAGTACCCCCTGCCATTGATTGACAACCTGTTTGATACACTTGCAGGTGCAAAGGTCTTTAGCAAGATTTATATCACTGCAGGGTACAACCAGGTCCACATTGCACCAGGGGATGAGGCAAAAACTGCCTTCTGCACACACTAAAGGTCATTTGAGTGTTGAGTAATGAACTTTGGAATGACCAACACTCCTTCCACCTTCTCCATGTTGATGAACAAGGCATTTGAGGAACTGATTGCAGAGCATGTGGTTGTGTACCTTGATTAAATTATTGTCTTTGGTCAAGATCAAATCACACACCTCCAACACCTCTGTGCTGTCCTCAACACCCTTTGGAAAAACCAGCTAAAAGCTAAACCCTCCAAATGCAAGTTTCTCAAGTTGGAGCTGTTATTACTTAGACACACCATCTCTGCCCAAGAGATAAAGCCTGACCCTTCCAAAATCAAGGCAATCATCTGCATGCCGCCTCCCCACTGATGTGGGCCAGGTGAGGACATTTCTAGGCATGGTTGCCTCCGTACACAAGTTCATCCCCAATTGCAGGAAACTAATTGCTCCTCTCACTGAGCTCCTCAACACCAAGAAGCGCTTCCACTGGACCCCTGTCAGAGATTGAGTCTTTGAAATGTTGAAGCAAAGACTCACAACAGCGCCAGTGCTACAGTTTCCCAATCAAAACCGTCAGTACAAACTTGAGACCAATGTCTCTGACAGAGCCATAAGGGGTGTGCTTTGGGTAGAAACTGATGATGGCATCTTTCTCCCCGTGGCATATGATTCCAAGAAACTTACTGACTTAGAACAACACTATCCCATCCATGATAAAGAGTTGGCAGCAATTGTGCACTGCGTTGAGAAGTGGCGCTGTTATCTGGAAGGTGGTATCTTCCCTTCCCACGTTCTGACAGACCACAAGTCACTTCAGTACTTCAACACGCAGTCCCACTTGACACGCCGCCAAGCAGGATGGGTTGAGTGTCTATCCCCTTACCAGTTGCGCATCAAGTACAAGCCTGGGAAGAAACTTGTCACAGCTGACGCCCTTTCATGACTCTATATAGCGTCCATCACTGGGAATGATAATTTGAATCCATATTGGCCCATGCTTTACCTCTGCCCTGAGGCAACCCGCTACAAAGGCCTCAACTTGGCAACCATCTCCAAGTTAAAAGACAATGAAATTCAGTTCACCACTAATGCTGATAATGTCTGCTGTTGGGCAGAGACAGGTTAAAAGACGCCTTACATTCCTACTACGCAACAAGGGGACACAATATTGCACTACCACCAAACCCTGGGTCACATCAGAGGGCGTAACCTCTTCAAGATCATGAAACAGAAGGTTTGGTGGCCATGTATGCTTCAAGACATCTTGGATCTCCTTGAAACATGTGTGCTGTGTGAGAAGAATACGTCCAAACCTGCACCCCCAAGTCTGTCCTGCCCATCAAGGCCATGGAACCCTTTGAGTAGTGGGCCCTTGACATTGTGGGGCCGCTCCCCAAAGACAGACTGGGAAAGAAGTACATTATCATTACCATTGACTACTTCACTTGCTGGCCAGTGGCCTGGGTGACAAACAACCACACTGCCACCATCATCACCCGCTTTATTGGCAAAGAAATTGTGGCCTGCTTTGGGTGACCCAAACGTCTCATCACAGATGGCAGCCCCAAACTTGTTGGGCACGTCATGAAGGCATACTGTGCCAAGAATGCGCTCCAACATACAGTTACAACCCCCTACCATCCTCAAGCCAATGGACGTGTGGAATGGTTAAATGGCTTGCTGGTTCAATTGATTGCCAAGCTCTCACAAGAGCACCCTAACACTGCATGGACTGAACACCTGCCCACCGCTCTACTTATTCTGCAAGCAAGAATCAACAGGGGCACAGGGTTCAGTCCCAGCACCCTGGCCTTTGGGACGCCTGACAGTCTGACAGGAGTTGAACAGGGAAAGCTATGGTCCAAGGTTCCCAACAAGCCTCCCCTAGTAACAACTCCATCTCTAGATCAATGGTGTGCCAAAGCCCAGGAAATCAAACACAAGCAGATTTCAGGAGGGACAAAGCACCTCAAAGCTAGATACACCATAGGTGACCCTGTCTACACCCTCAATCCCAATTCTGCCAAGTTGGAGCCCAACCACCTAGGGCCCTTCAAGATAGCCGCTGGTTATGACAATCATACCTATCAACTTGAAGACGCCCAAGGAAATACCAAGAAGCTTCACCATGATTGCTTGCGCCCCTGCCGCGCCATCCCCACACAAAGGCTGTTTGTGCGGACCTTCCCAGACCTACTGTATATTCTGGTCTTGGTGTCTGACAACAAGCAGGGGCAAGGGGGGTGTTGCAACTGAGCTTCCATAATTGCCTGCTAACGTATCTTACAATACACAGGGGGCGCTTGATGAGTTGCCCCTTGATGTATCTAACAACATGAACTAATCTGATGGCAATATTGAATGGCAGGTACTTCATCCTAATTAGGAGCGCTACCAATTTGACTTGCTGATCCCCGCACAAGTTATTCCTTGGCCTCAAACCTTACATGGAACTTCCTGCCATGCCACCCCTGTGTGGTCTTGTGGCTTTCTCCATATGGTATATTAATCACAATATTCCACAATAAACAACACCTTATTCTTATTATTCTGTCCTTTCTATTGGACTGTTGTCTTCCCCAATTCCAAAAACTGAATCCTCATTGGTTCAGTTGCAACAAGGTGGTCTGTGCAGGGGGTTTTCTTCTCAGTAATCTCCCTGCACTGTGGTTTAAGCGGATAGTTGTATAAATGCAGTGAACTGAAGGGAGCACCAGGAGGACAATAAAATGCGGGCTGGTTTTGGGGGCTTCCTCAGGAATGCGGGCCATCAGCCCAAGATTTTATGTTGGAACAGTAGTAAAATAGAAAGCAACCAAGACAAAATAGGGAATAAATTGGTAGAACCAAGGTCCCATAATCTTATTTTTATTTCAAAATGACAATACCAATTGTCAAGACTTCATGGAGTTTAAATACCATTTTAAATGCTAAGGTCAAAATCTAGCCTATCACCTGATGGCTAAGTTGCTCAGTTTCTTCCGGCCCAAGAGCTCTGGCCCCATCCTGGATCCTTTGGCCTGTCATTTTTTCTGCTGGAATGACCTTCATCTGACAGCCCAACAATAATATCCTCATGGCCTTATCATTGCCACTGATATTTCTGTCATCCTGGACCAAATGACCCTCAGAACCCCCAAGCCAGGTCAACCCTGGTCCTATGGTCTGAACATCTTTGGGAGTCACGTCAAGGTCACCAGAGGCCTGGAGATCATGTGGCCTGGCGGCCCAGATTTTTAACCTATCATCTGAATTTTCTTGAGACTTCAACTTATCAAACTGAATAGTAAATCCCTCCCCAGATGACCCATCAGTCAATATAGGAGTGACAGCATGTTAATTCACGCTTCTAGCAATCTAGACTTGCCTGTATTAATCACTGTCCTATGACTTCCTCCATACTTTGCAAATCTGTGGCCTGGCAGACCTGTGAATTTTGCTGATTATCCAGGTTCAAAATTGCAACTTGTTCCAGCTCTTTCATTGGCTAGCAGCAAAAAACACGGGCAGATGGCCCATGGGTCTGCAGGATCCTCACAACCATCATAATCAGGTCCCAAGTTCAATTCTTCTATTTGTAGTTTTCCACTTATTTTGGGAGAAATGTCATTCATGACACTCTTGCTCATTAACCTGGGCTTAAAGTTGCTCCTGGTACTGCTTCTCTATAATATCAAAGCTCTTTTTGCTTGTACTAACCATTTTAAACCAAAAAGCAATGAATTATATTAAAAACAGAAAGTGAAGTATTGTAAGAGAATTAATTTTATTAAAATTTGTGTGTCTATTTGAGACACTCTCTCATACATAAATAGGGCTGTGTCAGATTTTGGATGGGTGGCTCCTTTTCTTAAAAAGAGCACCCGTCTGAGATCCAGAATTGTTGCCTTGCACCCATACAGAAGGGTGTGGTTGTTGCAGAATTTTTTTAAAAATAAATTTTTTTCTCTCTATTCTTTAAAATTTAAAAATATTAAATTAAAAATTAAAAATTTTGTTCAAAAAATTGCTATAAATATATTTATTAAATTTCTCAAAAATCCAGAAAGCAGAAGGCCTTCTGAGACCTTCTTTTTTTAAAAAAATGGATTCACCCAGCCTAGGAGAATTCAAAAAAGATTACAGGGAAGGGAGGAAGGGACAATTACAGCATTTGCTGTAACCATCCCTTTTTTGGGCCAACATAGCCCTATACATAAACAACCAGATTTAGAAACTCACAAATCGAAAATAATGCCAATGTTTCCTGAATAAATTTGCTGGACTCACTCTTAAAAGACACTATTGTTGCAACATCTTTGACTACTCCCTCTTGGGGAATTAACACCCCAAGTAGATCACCAAATGGTTCACCGGCCAGCCAGTAAACTGGTGGCACCATTATCAGTCAACCATCTATGACAAGGATCACCTAATCCAGATCCTAAATGGAACACAACTTGAATAAGCCTTGTGAACCTAGAGGAACATTACTTAGATAAGCCCCATGACCCCCATGATGTACATGGACAACATGTGGCTTGTCATGATACTATATATTCTTCTATATACATATCCAATAAAGTATCATTCTCTTCTTCAATATTCCCTCTATCTTGTTTATTATACTTCCCAGAAGTATAAACTTGACACTATTTTCATTTTGAGTCACAAAAATAATCAATATTGTCAAAAAGATAGTTATTTTGAGTTTGAAAATATCACTTTTGTGACTGAACCAAAAATTTTCTCTGCTTGTATCATTTTTATTTTACAATCACTATCATATTTGATGTAGATTGCTTCAGAATGTGACTGGTTTGTGCTTATCTGAATGTGTTACTTTTGTTGGCTGTCCCAGTTTCAGGATTGTATATTTGATTTTAATTTTGTTGTGGTTTGACTATTTTTGTAATCTGGGCCTAGATAAATGGAACTTTTGTTGAATTTAATTGGCCTTCAAGTGGAATCACTTGCCTTTTGTTTTGGTCTGAACTGATTTCATTTGGATCTGAGATATTTTTTGTTTACTCAACAGGTTTTAAAACTACTGTACAGTAGTTTTAAAAGCTATAGCAACAACCAAAAATACATCAGATTTAAACAAAATGATTTCAGATTTAAACAAAATCCAACTCTCAGGTTAAAATACACACTCTGTTAACATGGTTTATTGGTGTTAATGGGAAAAATGAGTCAACACAGCAACAAAAGGCTCACACATAAAGCAAAACCATTCAAAATACAATCCAAAATACATGGATTCACAAACAAAATAGTGTGAGTTGACTTTTGGTGTACATATTTTTACTATGTGAATTGGTGACAAAATACACCCAAGCAAGGTGTGTCAAAACTCAATCCAAAAACAAAACACAATAGCAACTCACTATGTAAACAAAATCACTCAATCAGTTTGTGCAATGAGTTGTAATCAAGAATGATACCAAGGTATCTAAAATAAGACACAAGATCTGAAACAAAATTTTTAAAAATATTGTTTTGGGTGCTTAATTTGGCGTAAAATATGGGAAATGGGTGGAAATTATTTTGGGTATTCTAAAATGGGTTTGGTAAAACCAAAAACAACTAACTAAGAAATAAAAAATCTATAATTGGGATATTGGGTGGGAAAACTTTAATTAAATATCCATATTCAGATAAAAGCAAAAATTAAAATTAGGGAGTAACTTAATTGAAATTTATTTAATATTTTATTAAATTTTAAAATGGAATGAACACAACAACAGAGAACTAATGCACCCATTGTGCGCCGCGGTTGCGGTTGCCCCCGTGGGTCAAAGAATAGACTTAGTACAACACAAGTGCCTACTCAGGAGGGAGGTGGGTGAGGAGAGTTCCATAGTGACGCTGCACTGACACAGTTGGTTCAAGGAGCACAAGCTGCTAGGGTGCGGAGCATAAACCCTTGGGTCTCAAAGCTGACCCAGAAGCCAACCAAGGTCATCACAACAAAAATGGTTAGAAACAATGAGGTAGAACTTACTTTGTATGTGTTTGACGTTGTGTACCGGCAAGAGTTGGTCCCATCAGCCATACTGGAGAAGGTGAAGCCTGTACTTGATACTAGCTACAAGCCCTATGTCAGCAATGAAAACCAGGAAGAGGACAACAAACCCAAGTACTATAGAACTACAGAGGGTCAGCTATTTCTCAAGAAGGTTGCAGCCTTCTACAAAAAGGTGCCCATTCCTTGTGTTGTGCCCAATGCCAACAAGTCAATCCCCACCGCTAAAAAGCCCGCCCAGAAGCGCATCCCCAACATCAAACGCATCATCCTGCTTAAGCTAATGTGGGAATTGGGTGATTACAAGGCAGCTGCAGCCCTTGTTGGAGTGGATCCCAAGTACGCCTGCAAGATCTTCCAAAAATTCATCAATAATGATTGTGTCCTTGCCGCAGAGAAATCCTTGCGTGTTTCTGCCATGCTCACCAAGGAGCACAAATGGGCAATCTGCTAGTGGATCACCTGAGACTGCCATCTTGAACTGGCAAATATACAGGCCATGTTTAAATCTACTTTTGGGATTGAGGCCTCAATTTCTTTTTACTACCATCTGGTGAAGGGAATGCAACTTTCTTGGAAAAAGCTCGGGGTATCCCCCTACAACAGAAACAGCCTAGCCAACATTGACGTCTGGAAAAACTACACAGAGGCGTACACTGCTCTCAAAGCCAAGGGGAAAGTCAAATTTTATTATATTGACAAATTGGCATTTGCCTCGTCAATGCGCAATGGGTATGGCTATGTCCTCAAAGGCTCCAATGACGGGATGGCTTGGTGTGCTGCAGTCCGCGCCATAGCCTACTTGATGGTGGCTCTCCTTGGTCCAAAGGGGTCAAGCTCTACCAAATGATATTGGGTTTGCATAACAGCAGGACATTTCTATCATTTCTCCAATTGGTCCAGGAGCACCTAAGGCGCACAAGCCCGGGCTTCACCAATGTCATTGAGTTGGACAATGTTGGTCTCCACAAAGTGGCTGACATTCTTGAAGAATTTCCATCAATTGATACCAGCATTGCTGTGGGCCCCCAGCAATTGGCTACGGCAAATTTATGCCTTCTCTTCCTCCCAGCCTATTTGCCCTTCCTAAATCCCATCAATGAAGTCTTTGGGTGGCTCAAGCAAGTTGTCAAGAAAGGAACCCCAACTGGGACCAAGGACCTCTTTAATTTGCTGCAGACTGGGATCCACACCCTCCCAGCTGAGACTGTGGCCAAATTCTATGGCCACGCTGATTTGTTCATCCCCGCGTGCCTAGCCAAACAGCCAACCAATTAAAGGCTTAGTGTGTCCAATTTTTTTATATTCTCTTATTTACTATTCAAGATTTATTAATTATCATTTTATATTTAGATGTTTTCATGCCCGCAATCACATTTATAAGATCCATCAATAGATGTAAGTAATTTATTTATTTTATTATATATTATTTTATTATGCCATCTGAGGTAATCCCAAACGCTCAATACTGGATTACGCAAAAATATTTAAATCACTTTTGTCAAATAAATATAAAAATAGTTTTAAAAAAATTAAACGTAAAATGTACAATTTAGAATTTATTTTATTAATGTATTATTTTATGCTTTTATGAAAACTGTTTCCGCAATATATTTTGCAAAACTGGTTTGCTGAAATAAAAATTATAAAAAAAATTATTATAATAAAAATAATATAAATTGTAATAAAATTTATTGGAATCATATTTTTATTGTGTGCGCCTGTAGTGGGTTCTTTGGTATGTACCCACCCCGCAATGGAGGTGGCGCACAACCTCCACCACCACACTGTGGACAGTGGATACACCCTTATTAAAAAAGCTCCCTCCTGCTGGTGAAGGGGACTAGGGTAAGGTGCAAACTGAGGAGCAGCTTTTTGGGCGGAGCTGCAAACCTGTACTTCCCTGCCAGGACCAGGATGTCTTGGATTACATGGTCCACCAAGTCATATCCAGGGGGGACCTTCTTTCCGTTGAGTGCAAGCCAGGCCTCATCAATTCCCAGAAGGACCCTGTCTAGATCCTCTATGCTGGCGCTCATCCCAAAGAAGAAAAGATAGCTGAGTAAAACCACCAAGTGAAGCCTTTGCTCAGCAAAGGCTTCCGTGAACTCACACAATTTATTATAGACTGCACTGATCTTCTTGTTGTGCCTGGTCTTTACAAAGGTCAGCTCCATGGCTGCAGGGACCCCAGTCTTGTTGGCACTCCAGACCAACCCAAAGTCAGCAAGGAGGATTTTTGTCTTCTTGACAGCTGTTGCGTCTGCAACAGCCAATTTGCCCACTGCGCGCCCAAAGTTGTCCAGCAGGTAAGACAGGGTGTGCTCCAACAGGAAGCAGAAGCAAGCAGCCGCATGAGCCCGGCCCATCTCTGGTACATTCTTGAATGGGAGCGTCATCAGGACGTCCCAAACAAGCTCAATGAATTTTATACAGTAAACTTCACTGAGGCTAACTGGGTCTAGGCAGACCAGTTGGACATCCTTGTAGGCAGTAACTGCCCACTTGGATGCCCCCTCTCCATGTGTCAGCCCAGCCAATGCCTCCCTGGACATAGGAAAAGACCTGTGGATACAGTCCTCCAGCTCCTGCACAACAGGGGGGGACAGATACAATTGCTTGGCCACATGAGTGGCATAATTTGTATAAAAGGTGGCCGGGACAAAGGGGACCAGGACTTGGCAGAGTTTGCCGTCTACATTTTCTAAGAAAAGAGGTAAGTTTTTTGATAATTTATTAATTTTGTTTTCTAGGCTACCTTCTTGTGTTTATTCCTTGCCCACAGCCTTGGCCGGCTTGGCCATTCTTGGCGCAATCAATTGCGCTGGAAATTCAGTATCCTCTGCCCTGGCACGCTTGGCGGGTTTGAGATGTTCAAGCATCTCTGGGTCATCAACCCAGACAGACAGCGCAGAAAGATTGTATGCCTTAAATTGCAGGCCCTCCACCACCGTCTTCTGGATGTTGAGAAGACGCTTGATGGTCTTCTCTGGGGTGTCTGGAATTTTTGACATTAGTGCCTTTGCAGACACCTTGTCAGTTTTGTCCCCAGTGAGGACAGCAGACTTAACTTTGGCTTTGACCTTGTGGTTGATGTCCTTGATTTTGGCAATTGCCAAGTTGAGGTCTTTGAGTAGTTTTTTGAGTTCTCTCATTTGATTTTTTTACTAACCTTTCCATATGTTTTATAGCTTTTGCCCCAATAAATTCTGTATTATTTTGATACTGTTGCCTCTTTGTTTATTCCTTTTTTGTTTTCCCATCTACTACATTATCCCATCTTTTTACCTATTTTGTATATGTTTTATGCTCATCTTGATATGTGTCATTTTCTTTGTGTTGGCATTGTTTCCTTGATTACAATATTATTTTTGGCGCTTGGCATAGCCCCTTATGAAAATATTAACAACAATTTGGTGATCAGCTAAATTTGAATTATAAAATTATAGTGTTAACTGTTTTTAGATAAAGTTGTTACTGATCCAAATTCAAAACCTTAATGATAAACTTTAAGCCAATCAGGAACCAAGTGATAAAGTGATTGTTGTGACATAAAGGGTCATTCAATAATTCTTTGGTGCATGTGCGCTAATTAATATGATTGGCTGGATGTTTTACCATTTTACACCATTGCCACTGTGGCAAGTTGTTGATGGACTAGTGCTAACCCAGTAGCTGATTGGGCACTAGTCTATCAACAACTTGCCACAGCGGCAATGGCGTGCAATGGTAAAACATCCTGCCAATCATATTAATTAGTGCACATGCACCAAAGAATTATTGAATGACCCTTTATGTCACAACTATCACTTTATCACTTGGCTTCTGATTGGCTTAAATTTTATCATTAAGGTGACAAAGCCAGTCAAGGCCAACAATTACGTTGTGGCTGAGCCCTGCCATGATTGGCCCAGAGAGATTCACCTGGATGTTCCCCATTTTCACAGAGAAGGGTACCGTCTCATGGGTGATGGCAACTCTGCAGGAGTCAGCTACTTGCACTGCTTTGAACCTGCTGGGCACTTGGTCTAATTGCTGAGAGTCGGTGAACGCCTGGTCCACCATAGTGTGGTTGGCCCTGGTATCTACCAGTAATTTGTGGGTATTCCACAGAAACAGAAGGGATAGGATAAGTGTGTTACTTTATTTGAGGAGTGGCTTGCTTGCAATATGGGGTTGTCACTGTGAACTTGAAAGACGCCCAGGGTTTTGACTTCATAAATGTTATAGTCGCAGGGATTTTTTGTGGGCAGGGAATTGAGAGGATGGGTCAAGTGGGGTTGCAAGGCCTCTTGTTGTTACAACCCCCAGGCTTTTCCCTTATCCTCAATCTGCGCTAGCTGAAGCTCCCCCCTTGCGGGAGCATTTAGTCCCATTATCCTGCTGACGGGGCTGGTGGCAGCTTACTTGATTGTGGCCACTGCCAGGTGTAGTATGTGGTTGGGATGGAGCATCACTGGTATGGCGGAAGCCCATTGAGGCCTGGTTGTTAGCCTCCACAATGGCCTTGTAGCAGTTGTTGATGGAGGTGCAACAACCTACAGGGACCCACTTGCAGATATGGGGTTTTACCCGTTGATGATGAGAGTGAGTAGCATTGCATTTCCGTCAGTCACAGCTTTGGGGGCAGCAGCAAGGGCTTGTTGCCAGGCAGCAAGGTACTCAGGAACAGACCCAGTTTGTTTGATTGCTAGAAGAGGAGTACCCACAATAATGGGGGAGAAGGTTTCACTGGAGCAGGACTTGGTGGCGTCTCAGAATGCCGCCCAGGTAACGTCAAGTTCCTGACTGGCCCAGTTGGTGAACCACACGGCGGCAGGCCCTGTGAGGCAGCCAGACACAGTGGCAACCCACATGGGCTCAGGGACCTGAAAGATGCAAAGGCAGGTTTCAGTAGATTGGAGCCAACTGACAATGTTGGCCCCCTTGACGCCACCAGTGAAGGATTCTAGCTGAAGGTTGAGCATGCGCTGGGGCAGATCTGACTGAGGCGGGGTGATGCTGGCGTCACGCTGCCCAAGGCAGAGCCAGTTGTACACGCTGGTGAGAACTAGCTGGACTTGATAGATGACGTACTGTGGTGCTCAAGGGCTGCAGGGATGATTGGGAAGTAGCTGAGCAACTGGATACACAACAGGACTATTTTCTCCTTGCTCAACAGAACCTCTAATTTTGGGCTCTGCAAGTAATCTAAGATGTGTAAGTCTATTGTTGTGTAAGTGTATAATTTCTTGTTTATTGGGGACCCTAGGGGGTCTTTTTATACTTGATGAGGAGGAGGGAAAAGAAAGGGTGAGTCATGCTGACTAGGGTCTAGACTTTCAGGAAATGAGCTTATTCTTGGAGGGCTGAAACATACTGGGGAATGTTCAGAAGGAAATGGATTGTATTGGGAAAGAAGTGAACATTTGGGCATGTGATCTGAGGTCAGGTGGTCACAGCACATAGTAGGGCCGTCTCTGGGGAATAGAGGGTAGAATAAGGTTTCAGACTACTCTCTTTCAGGGTCTCTACTTTGGCAAAAAGAGGGGCAGAAGATCATTATACCAATTTACATATTAGGCACAAACAATGGGTCAATAATCAATGCATATGCGGCTAGCTGCAGATGCATTGATGGGTCATTAATTGTTATATGTAAACCTCTTTTGATGGGTCACTTTCCAACGCACCTGCGGCTAGCTGCAGGTGCGTCAATTGGCCTATAATTGGAGACGACACTATGTAATTTGGAGGATCACCTTCCGATGATAATAACAAAAAAGGGCAGCAGTTCCCCTTATATTTATCCAAATAAGGAAGCATTCCAAATAAGGCACTACTAGGGAGTGGCACCCAGCACCACATACCCCCGGATCAGGATGGGGCTCCATCCAAAAAAGGAAATTTGAGGCCCTCATAATGGTAAGTGGATGCACACCTGAAACCAATTTAAAACAGCCAATCAAACGTCAAGTGACCTAATGATATTTGGTGAATAGACTTAGAGGGATGATTCATGATGAATCACCCAATGATCATCAAGGCAAATTAATTGGGTAAAATCAGGTATAAATAGAGGCATCCTGAATGGTTTTCCTTAGTTAAAAAATGTCATTATCTTCTGCCGCCCGCCGCGTCCGTGAATTGTCCGCCTCTCTACAGGCTGCACTATCTGCTCTCTGTAAAACCAAGCTTGAGGCCCTTGAACAAGGGATGGGCTCCTCCATAGAACAAGAAGAGCATATCTTATAGGACCTCCTGGAGGAGGACCAC
The DNA here is from genome assembly GCA_014839935.2 of Entomophthora muscae. Lineage (NCBI taxonomy): Eukaryota > Fungi > Entomophthoromycota > Entomophthoromycetes > Entomophthorales > Entomophthoraceae > Entomophthora > Entomophthora muscae. Next base: position 166,493 of record QTSX02006418.1, read on the forward strand.
AAAATTGTACGGGCTCCATTGACCTCGGTGGCCTTTGCCATTGCGCCAGTTGGGTACACACTGCTGAGGGGCGTCACTATCTTTAGCTGGATGAGGAGGATGACCTGTTTAAGACTGCAAATACCAACACGCCCAAGCCTTCAGGGCCTGAGGCTCAGGAGGAATCAAGTTCGCAGCTTGACCCTAAAGCTCACAGTCCCCTGAGTTGCCCTGCTTCCCCAGCCACTCAGCACTAACGTCTTTGTGACCTGGCCTGCGGGGTGGAGGCATCCACCAACAATGAGCAAGCTTTGCAGGATGTGATAGCTCAGGCTGCTTGTGACGCAGCTGCAGTGCAGGCAGCTTCCAAGGCTCTTGTTGATGAGCAGCGGCGTGTAGCTCTGGCGGCGGCCAATTTTTTGGGTACAGACAACCCCGTTGAGGACACCCTGGTCCCTCGGGTGGCCATCAAAGAAATTTTTGCTGACATGGGTCTAGATAATGTGACTATCATCCATCATGTTCCTGATTACTCCAAGCGAGATCTTGGTCCTTACAGCCAGATGGCTATCAATGCGGTCCGCCTGGATGAGCAGTCTGAAAACAACTAGCGGAAAGTTAGGGCCACCCTCCAGGTTGAGCCCATGGCACAGATCCTGGAGCTGATCCAAAACAAGGATTCAGTGTGGTTCCAGCACTCCTCAGTGAATGCCTTTGCACGTGTGCCTCTGGTAGGACGCCTTCCTTCCTCATCAAACCTTATCAACATTGCCCTGCTTGGGCTGGGATGTCAGGTGGCTAGGCCAGTTACTGCCTGGGTAAGCCACTTGGTGGAGAACGCTATGGCTGTTGACACCCAGCATGTCCTTTCCTTCACTTTAACTGAATTTACCTGACTGATAGCAACTTGTCCCTGCAAGATGGCAGACGTCACCTTTGCCCAGAACGCCCTGATCTCAGCAGTGGAGACTTGGGGCGTCAAACAGGACGTTTGCCCCATCCTGTCGTACCACAGTTTTGATGGGCTTCTCAGAGCCGGCGGTACCGCCTGTTTGCCAACAGGGTTGGGGAGTTGGACCCTAACTTGTATCACCAGCGGGTACAAGCGCTCATTACTCTGGGCCTCTCCTTTAACCTTTCAAATCATGCAAACTTGTTGCGCAAGAAGGTGGCCACTGCCATTGATGGCATGCGTGCCCAGCTGTCCACAGGTTGCCCGGCAAAGGGGTTTGAATCATACAAGTATATGGTTCAAGATGTGCTTATCTTGGCAGCCATCTACACCAGCCACCATCCTCTTGAGAAATGTTGCATGTATAATTGGATGCTACAGGCTCCAATTAGCAACCGCGTGGTAGCCTATGACAATGATCACATGTTCCCTTTCTTTGTGGCCGCTAAGGTCACTAACCACTATATGGGGTTCATAACCCCTCATCCACTGCAAGAATAAACCTTTTTGCTCCTTCTGTATTTACTTTATATCTATATTTTATTTTATTTCTATTTTTTTTATATATATATTTTTTCTCTTTTTTGGGATAAATCCCTTTTTTATTTATGCAGGCTATACCAACAATTGGTCTCTTCAGCCTGATTCTATGAAGGGGTAGTAGGATACCTTGCTTCATCAATTTTTCTATATTCCTATGTATTGTTTCCTCTGCTACCCTATATAGAAGAGATAATAGCAAGGCTGGCAGAGGTTATTTAAGACTGCATGGCCTTATTGAGGGGTGCCCATGTAGGCAGAAGTGGACAAGGGGTAAGGGGACTCCTTGTCAGCTACAGGGGCTGCTTTCATAAACTTGGCGTGCACTCTCTGATAAGTTTGACCGGAGCCAATATATCAAACTGTGTATGCATCAAAACTACTTTTCTCAATTACCACAAATGGGCCTGGGAATATAGGGATGAGCTTGTGGGGACGTCCAGAAGTACGAGCCCTGGAGACAAGTACGTGTTGACCAATCTCAAAAGATGCTAGCTTGGGATGATGCTTTATGTCACAGGCAAACGCAGCACGCCAATTTGTCCCCATAGTGTTATATGCTTCATGATGAAGAGTTATTAGTCCTTTGGTGAGGGCTCTCAAGTGGTCATCAGAGGATCTGCCTGGATCTAACTGATAAGTTTCCAGGAGACCTGGTAGGGAGGGTTGTTGCCCATAAACCATCTGAAAAGGGGAACAACCAGTAGCAGTATGATTAGTTACTTGGTACGCCATAAGTGCCAAAGGGACTAAAGTATCCCAAGACAAGCCTGAATCTAACATAAGTTTTTTGAGGATAGTCTTAAGGGTGCCGTTGACCCGTTCAACAGAGCCATTTGTCTCTGGGTGATACAGAGTAGATTTTGTGTCCTTAATTCCCATGACCTCGTTTAATTCAGACAGAAGTTTGCTAGTGAAGTTGGTTCCATTATCTGTCAAAATGGTGTGTGGGCAGCCGTGATTGGCAATGATATGTGATAGAACAAATTGGGCAGTGTGCTTGGCCGTAGGGGCAGGAATAGCCTTGGCTTCAACCCATTTGCTGAAATGGTTAATGGCTACAATAAGATATCTATTCCCACAACTAGTCTTATTTGGGCCTACTGGTCCTACCACATCAATGCTAACTGTGTGAAACGTGTGGGTAGGGGGATGCAGTCTATAGCTAGTGGCCTTGGGTAGGGGGCAATACTTGGAGCAAGTCATGCAGCTTTGACAATATTCTAATACATCAGTGTACATACCTTCCCAATAACAATGTGATGCAAGTGTTGCCATCATGCGTTTTTTGCCTGCGTGCCTGGTGGCTAGGTTATGAAATTGTTGTAATATAGCTAGCCGCCAAGAAGGGCAAATATATGGCAGTTGTTGTCCCTTGACTTCCTTATATAGACAGCCATCTCTAATCATGGTGTTATGAGCAAGTTTGGCTAGGGTTTTCTGAGCCTCAGGGGGGATATTGCCCCATTTGGAGGGAAAAGGAATGAGATCAAACAGGGCGTCTCCTTTGGGGGCAAGGGCTGCTACTAGTGGAAGTCTAGATAATCCATCAGCATTGGTGTGCTTGGCTCCAGGGCAATGTACAAGTTCATAGTCATATGCCTGCAATCTTACTGCCCAACGAGCCAATCTCCCTTTGGGGTCCTTTAAGTTAGCTAGCCACTTCAGGGAGGAATGATCAGTCACAACTTTGAAATGAGACCCATACAGGTAGGGGCGGCACTCTTCAATACCGTATAGGACTGCTAGGCACTCTTGTTCAGTTACTGAGTAGTTTTGTTTGTGGACATTCAGGGTTCTAGAGAAATATCCAACAGGGTGATTGTGACCTTCATCATCAAGTTGCGCGAGGACCACTCCTACGGCTACTAAGCTGGCATCTGTGTACAGGATGAACTCCTTAGAGAAATTGGGATATGCCAAGACTGGGGATTCTACCAAAGCTTGCTTGAGCGCTTCAAACCCAGTTTGGCAATCATGGTCCCATACAAATTCTACATCCTTTTTTAGGAGGCAAAAAAGGGGTTGGGCCAGATTGGCAAATGCTTCTATAAAACGGCAATAGTAACCAACCATGCCAAGGAAGCATTGTAGGTCTTTGACAGTGGTGGGGGCAGCAAGTTTGGAGATAGCTGTTACCTTGGCCAGGATAGGGGCAATGCCTTTCTTATTGATGACATGGCCTAGGAACTCAAGGTTTTCCTTAAAGAATTGACACTTCTTTGGCTTGAGTTTCATCCCTATTTTGTCTAGCCTGACAAAGACCTGCTCTAGGTCTCTAAGATGATCCTCAAAGCTTTTCAAATACACGTTGATGTCATCCAAATATACGAGGACACAGATGGACTTTAGGTTGCAGAAGGTGGTGTCCATAAGCCTTTGAAAGGTGGCCGGAGCGTTGGCTAGTCCTTGCGGCATCTGGGTTGGTTGGTACAGACCATCTGCAGTCACAATGGCGCATTTCTCCTGGTCTTCAACTTCCATAGGTATCTGCCAGTAGCCTGCTACAAGATCCATGGCTGAGAAGAACTGCGCGCCTCCCAGCTTGTCCAGGGTGTCATTGATCTGAGGTAAGGGATATCTGTCTTTCTTGGAGATGGTGTTCAACTTTCTGTAGTCAATTACCACTTGATTGGTCCCATCTTTCTTTTTTACCAGGAGCAGAGGACTGGCCCAGGGACTATTGGATGGTACTAAAAGACCTCCTTCCAATAATTTGTCAACTTCCTGTTGGATTATCTGGTTTGCCACAGGGGATTGTCGGTATGCAGTCTGGAATAGGGGCTGTGCTTCCCCTGTGTTGACTTTATGGAAGCAGTTATTGGCACAGCCCAGCTCAGCGTTGGAGTTGGCAAAAATGTGCTCATACTTCTTGATGAGCTCCAGAAACTGTTCCTTCTGTTGCGAGTCTATGTCCCCAATTTGTTTGTCTTATAGGATGGGTGTTATTAGGCCATGACCAGGGTCTGGTAATCCTAGCTCATACAACAATCCAATGGAATAGGCAGAGGAGATAGATTTATTTGAGGCAATTTTTAAGAAGGCTACTCCCAAGTTGCGGCCAATTTCTAGGGTAGAGGAGTGAGGGTTGGCCACCAGGATAATGAGCTCATCAGTGGTCTCTCCTGGGATAAGGTGGGTTGCAACCATGGGCAACCCGGGACGTGGATAACCTAATGCTGATATTTCCCCATGCAACCCTTTAGGTATGCGTAGCTTGATACCTGTTCCTATGATGGCTTGGGATTTAGGAGGGATACTTACGCTGTCCTTTGATTGAATCAGTATAGGGTCATTGTAGCAAACAGTGTTTGGCAGCTTGCTTATTTGAGTCAACGTGGTTTTGTAGGGGACCCCTATCATCCCAGATGGACAGGTCAGCAGGATGCATCCTCTAGGGTTCATGCCTTTGGGAGGGACTCTAGGCCGGCCATCTGGTGTCAGGAGGGGGAATTCCTGGCCTAGGAGGTGAAATGTACCAGTCTTATGATTTATGGTGGTCCCAAATTGGTCCATAAAGGAGGAACCAATCAATACATTGTAGTTCCTGGCTTCCAGGACTATGGCCAGGCAGGTGACTACAATATCCCAGAACTTCAAAGGGACTGATGAGTACGCGCCTTTGGATCTGGCAGGATTGTCACCTGCTGTACCAAAGGTTCTACTGCACTCAACGTCTGGGGGGAAGCAAAGCCTACAGGTGAATTTGGAGGATAGGTTTAAGGTTGGTGCACCGCTATCCAGGACAGCATAAGTTGGGATGCCAAATACCTCAGTTTTCACCCATGTGCTTGAACCAACCAAGAGGCCATTTCCGCCTTCTACCCAACAGACCAGGGGGGGTCCCTTTTCTAGCTTGTTGATGGCTTTCTGTAGAGTGGAAAGGATGTGGATAATATCACTCAACGGAGTAGTGATCACAGTTTTCAAAAGGGCTTTGGTTATATTGCTGATGGTAGGGTGAGTTTTCTGGAGGTTCTGGGCCTGAAGGATGTATGGCAAGGCAGGATCAACCTTCAAGGAGTTTATTTCATGGGGGGTACTTCCTTGTGGGTTGAGGCTTTTGTGCATGTATGATTGGCCATGGCCATTATTAATGAGTCGGGGCTAGGGAGATTGGGAGGGACCTTTTTACTAGGCGGAGACACACTGGTCCTGTGTGCTCCGCTTAGTAGTTTTTGGCCCTTCCAAGGCACTATCCTCTTGCAATGTGTTGGACAAGGCGTTCACACTGGGTTTTGAGTCAACGGGCTCTTCTTTCACGTCTAGTTGGTGGTGTGGTCAGTTCCTTGCAAAATGTCCTTTCCATCCACACTTAAAGCATTCTTGTTCTTCCATGGGGCGTCTTTCTGCATAGAGGACTCTGTCATTGTCCTCTTCATAATCCTCCACCACATTCATTACCCGGCGGGATGGGTACACAGGGCGTGGAGCCTGGCATAAGGTATGTTGTTGGAGGGAGGCGGCTATGCAAAGCACTGCTTGGGTTGAAGTAGGTGTCAACAGCTGTGGATGGAAGACAGACAAGTGTGGGAAGGGGCGGATTGCATGTAGCAGGGCTGTTGCTGCTTCTCAGGGGGTCAGGAAGTTGATAGACATTAGGGTCTGAGCCTCAACCCTAAATCTTCTACCAAATTCTGGAAGCGACCTGTCTTTCTTCAGTGAGATTGTCAAGAAATTGGCCTTCTTGTCCTCTAGCTGTTCAGGGGAACCATAGGTATCTTCAAGGATATTTTTAATTTCCTTGTAAAACCCCTCCCCTCCACTAAGAGAGGCAAACACAGTGGAGAAGGCGGTTTTGTCCAAGCTATTTAATAGCTTAGCGCGGGCAACTGGCTCTGGGCTGTCCCTGGTCATAAGCTCAAACCCTTTGAGGAAGACATGAATATTGATGGGCCCTCCTGGTTTGAACTTGGTGTTTAGCTTGAAACTAGGGCCAGAGCTTTCACAAGAGTCCCATGAAGGTGGGCCTGGGTCAGAAGGAGCTGATCCTGGAGGACCAGGCGGCGGCCCTGGGGGTCCTCCTAGAAAGTTCTGGGATAGCCTCAAGGTGGAAGTGGCGGCCCGGTGGGAGTGTAGGCCCCATATGGGAAACTCAATTGGAAGAAAGACTCCTCTTGTGGATATGGTTGTGGGTTAGGGCCTGAGTACCTGGAGGGGGGAAACCACCAAGGGTATTGCTGGGGATGTGAGTGTCCAGGGTTTGGGGGGGGTCTCCCAGCGTGCAGCTGCAGGGTCTGCCTTAGGATCATTAGCAGGGGCCGGTGATGGAGTGTTGGGGAGATGTTCCCCGGGAGTTTGATTGGCGGCAGTTGGTACTGAGGTGAGGCCGGAAGTCCAGATGTCTGGGATGGGCAGGAAGACGGTTGACATTGGGGCGGGTACTCCTTGGGTAGCCCTGGGAAAACTTCAATATGTTTCTCCAACCGGGTGAGTACTGGATGAGGCAGTTGTGGTTTCTACTGACTCGAGGACAGAACACACTACTTCTTCCAAGGCTGAGGCAGAGGCGGATGTTGGGCCTGGTTGATGACTACCTGATCCTCCTAGGTTCATTGAGTTGAATCTTTTGGTCAGGTTAGAGATCAGCAACTGTAGGCTAGCGTCTTTCTCCTTAAGATAGGAGAGTTCCTTGCTGTAAGTAGAGGCGTGGGTATCCTGCCTCTGAGTCAGGATGGTCAGCTCCTGTTGGACGCGCTTGAGTTGGGTCGTCAATTGTTGAATGAGGCCAAGGTGCTTGGTTTGGTTGGCCTCAGTTTCTGTCTTGAAGGTGACCTGGTCCGCCTGTAGCCCTTCTATCTTAGCATAGGTTGTGTCGTCCTCAGTTCCCACAACGTCCAGGTCTTCTCGTGTTTGCGCAAGATCATTTTGAAGTGAGTCAAAGTCAGTTTTCAAGATCTCTAGGTCATCCTGAGCCTGGTTGACTCTAGACGCGGCGTTCCCGGCCCACTGGTCACAAGCCTCTTGAATATCTGTCAGCTGGGCCTGTATATCACTAATATCTACATCATGTTGGTTTGAGTGACCTCTAAGGTTGGCCACTTCTTCAATCAAGGGTTGGACTACTTGCTGCTGGAGAGCGGAGTGGTCCTCGGTAATCTGCCAAGCAATAGTCACAATGTCAGAGTGCATGGCTCCCAATACCTCATGCTCATGTCTGATCTGGTGAAGACGGTCTTGAAGGGGGTTTACTGCTGACTCAGTATAGTCCCTTAGTTGGTTCAAAGCTTCAATATTTTGTTTGCTGCTAATACGTTGCTGCTCTAGTCAATTCACCAGGGTGGTTACCATAGGACGGTTAAATTGGATCAGGTATGCCTTGATCCTCTGGGTATTGTCTATGGCAGTGGAGGTGAGAACATCCCCATTTTCACTCAGAAACCGGCAGACATGTTCCATATCAGATATGGTGGGGTCATCCGGGGGCCAGGGTGAGCAACCTGGTGCATTGGTAGAGGAGGCACACTAGGGACGGACTGGTATGATGGGGGAGCAGTAGGGACAGGAAGAGGCTCTATACGTGAGACAAACGGGGCATGGGAGCTAGTTTGCTCAAGGGTTTGACGTCTTCGGGGAGGAGGCGCGGGATTTCTGGACAGAGCCCTAGGATGGCAATGGTCCCCACTAGATGTAGAGGACTGGGATGGAGTCTGAGGAAGAGAGGCAGGAGATTCTTCATCTACCTCAAAGAAATCCTCTACAAGGTCCTCGTCTGAGCCAGGGGAGGGACTACGCGGGCGGACTGAGGCCTGGCACCGTCTTAGGAGCTCAACGGCTTGGGGAAAGGAAAGGACAGGGACAGGCAGGCGGGTTCTAGGTTGGGCTTGTGGGGGAAGGTCAGAGACCAGGGCAGCAGGTTCCTAACCTCTATAGGCAGTTGGGGAGATCCTGGGCTAGGGATGGCTTGACCTTCAGGTTGGGGGGCTTTGGTGGGGGTTGAAACCCGTTCAGCGTTGCAGGGCTGACCCCGGCCTCTGCGTGCCGGAGTTGGGTGGGCAGGGTGTGGTGGGCTAGTGTTGCAACAAGCGTAGTTGGCGGTGGAACGGCGTGGGCGGTCCATAGTTTTGGGGTCACAAGTTTGGTCCCTGTACTAGAGGTCTCCGGCAACGGTGCGACGGGCAGTGACGGATACCCCTGTAGTGAGCACCAGAAAATGTGGTGCTCAAGGGCTGGAGGGATGGTTGGGAAGTAGCTGAGCAACTGGATACACAACAGGACTATTTTCTCCTTGCTCAACAGAACCTCTAATTTTGGGCTCTGCAAGTAATCTAAGATGTGTAAGTCTATTGTTGTGTAAGTGTATAATTTTTTGTTTATTGGGGACCCTAGGGGGTCTTTTTATACTTGATGAGGAGGAGGGAAAAGAAAGGGTGAGTCATGCTGACTAGGGTCTAGACTTTTAGGCAATGAGCTTATTCTTGGAGGGCTGAAACATACTGGGGAATATTCAGAAGAAAATGGATTGGATTGGGCAAGAAGTGAACATTTGGGCATGTGATCTGAGGTCAGGTGGTCGCAGCACATAGTAGGGCTGTCTCTGGGGAATGGAGGGTAGAATAAGGTTTCAGACTACTCTCTTTCAGGGTCTCTACTTTGGCAAAAAGAGGGGCAGAAGATCATTATATCAATTTACATAGTGGGCACAAACAATGGGACAATAATCAATGCATCTGCGGCTAGCCGCAGATGCATTGATGGGTCATTAATTGTTATATGTAAACCTCTTTTGATGGGTCGCTAATTGATGCATCTGCGGCTAGCTGCAGATGCTCCAATTGGTCACTAATTGCCATAGGAAGACCCATTCCAATGGGTCGCTCTCCGACGCATCTGCGGCTAGCCGCAGGTGCGTTGATTAGCCTATAATCGGAGAAGACACTATGTAATTTGGAGGATCACCTTCCGATGATAATAACAAAAAAAGGGCAGCAGTTCCCCTTATATTTATCCAAATAAGGAAGCATTCCAAATAAGGCACTACTAGGGAGTGGCACCCAGCACCACATGTACCCGTCAGGGATGTCCCCCTTGGGGATTGGCAGGAAGGTCTCTTGTTGGGGAGTAGCCATATGTCCCGTACTCCGTCCTTTCTTGGGGGGAATTTTGTTTTAGATAGGTTGTCAACCTACCGCTGCTACCACTGTTGTCTTCCCCAATTCCAAATACTGAATCCTCATTGGTTCAGTTGCAATAAAGGTTTTGAATTTGGATCAGTAACAAATTTATCTAAAAACAGTTAACACTATAATTTTCTAATTCAAATTTAGCTGATCACCAAATTGTTGTTAATATTTTCACAAGGGACTATGTTTAAGTGCTAAAAATAATTGTGTTCTAGATCTAGATACACAACATAGTAAATATATGATTTTATAGAAATAGGTTGAACATAAAGAATAAAACCAACTATAAAAAAAGAGAACATGAACAATTGAAATTCAAAAAAAGATAATTAAATAGAAAATATTTGGTGACAGGGGCTTATTGGGGCAGGGGAGAGTGATGCCTAGGAGGCAGAATAACGCGGAAAGGAAGACGTAGAGGCAGTGCTGGCCTGGGGGGTCTGGGATTGGGTGGGTTGGGCTTGCGGATTAGGGGTGTTGGTGGTGGGGGTGGAGGCAGAAGGATTTTGCGTGATGGCTGCCATATACAGCTCGTTGTACTCCTCATCAGTCATTGGCTGGATGGGCTGGTAAGTGGCAGTGACCCAAGGTGGAAGGTGTTTATTCTTACGTGATTGATTGCTCATGTTCACATGAAAGACAATTTGAGCAAACAAGTCAGCCACCATTTGGCGGCCAAAGAGAAAATTGTGGTCAAGGACCCCAAGATAGAGTTTGTTGAAAGCCTGAGGGCGGTGCTCCTGTAATGTGGATCCCATGTTGAAAAAGACAACATCAGCCAGATGGACGTCTGCATGGCCGGCAGGGTAGACTGAGGCCTGGTGCCCACGTCCCTGGATGGCCTTGAGGGTGGTGGAGCTACCCTCCATCTGATGGCTCAAGAAAACCCAGTACTTGGAATTTGAGCCATCCCAGGAGTCAAGTAATCCACCGAGGATGTGGCTGTATGAGTAGCCATCGATAAAATCTGGGTTTGTCCAATAGTAGACAAAACCCTTGGCTGAAACAGCCAGAAATGCACCAATGAACGTCCCCTTCTTGACCTTCTTCCTTTTATTCTTGGCAACGGCTTTTCCTTGCTCACCAAAATCATCAAAAGCTATTAATAGCTTGTAGTAGGAGATGAACATGACATTGTCAGTTAGACTAGTCAGGCATCAGACCAGAGTTGATTTGATGGTGATGTCATATGGGAAATTCTCAGCGCCATCCCATTGGTCACCAGCAAAATTGGTAAGAACCCGTATAGAAGCCACCTTCCCATACATCCAGAGCTGCACCATGCGCTCAGACACCCATATGTTATGGTGCGCAAGTTGCTTCCGGGCCTGGGTCAATGAAAGCTTGGGATCCCACTGGAGGAGGTCAAGCATGATTGGGTATGCCTCATTGATTTGGGACTCAGGGGCCCTCTTGGGCTTCTTGGCCGTCCTAATCAGATTCTCACTGTTCATTAGGTTGTTGAATTTCCGCATGACAGTAGCTCAGGTAAATTGCAACTGGGCGGCAATCTGTTCCCAGGACAGACCCTGTAGGTTCAGTGCCACAATTTTCTGAAGAATTTGGGCGGTGATGAATTGTTGCTTGGGGCGCTGGACCAGGGGAGCTGAAGCCTGATTGGCTGTAGGGGGGCAGGTTGGCTGGTGGCAGGAAGTTGTTCCAAATCAAGGTTGCCATCCTGATTGGTTGGTTGGTGGGCAGCTTGTGCGGGGGTGGGTATGGGAGCAGGGGCAGAGCTAGACTCTAAGTGACTCTCAAACAAGTCAAAGCCATAGGGGTCGGTGGTCAGGTACAGGTCAGCTTCCTTGTTACCCGCCTCAAAGTCTTGGGTGTAAACAGGTGCCTCCACGTTCTGAGCCTCGCCTCCATTGAAGCTGGTCTGGCTGCTGCTGGCTTGGCTGCTGGCGCCGTCAAAGATATTGCTTATAAAAACTATTGTAAAAAACCTAGGATAAAATCACTAAAAGTAGAAATTTTAAAATTTAATGATTTATTTTTATTGTAATCTCGAGTTCATATTTGGAAGGTTCTCAAAACCATTCCATACAAATCTGGAGCCATGAAAATGAATAAAATGCCTCTGTTCCTAAATTGGATAGCTGTTGATTGGCTGTTAAACTGTTATATTTCTATTTTAGGCTGCTCACACTACACATCTTGTGAGTTCATTTTATTTCATGCTTGTGTAATCTCGCTTCTAGATTGCTCAAGTTTTGTTTCATTTTAGTCCTTCTGTTGGTGCCTGTATTAATCCTGATTGGATTATAATATACTCCAGAACAGCATCCATCCATTTCACTTGTTGTGTCAGTTCATTTTGTTTGTGGTCAGAACTACACCGCTTGATGTTTGATATAATTTCGTATAATAGACTAGTGAAATTTCGTTTTTTGTTTGACAGTTTATTTATTAACTGAAATTTTATAAATTAATTGAATCCTGAATCTCGCACAACTTGGTTTTCGTTTAAATCAGGTATTTTCAGTTGTCGCCATAGCTTTTAAAACTACTGTATATCATTGGAAATCGTGTCTCCAGTTTATTCAACAAGGAGATTCCCGTTAACAGATCAAGTAAAGTAATCTGATTTGCCACTTTAAAGGCTAGGGCAGTTGATTACTTAAGCTCTAAAAGGAACTTAGCTTTGCTGCTTGAATCCCGCAGTAGAGATAATACCTACATGCAATGTTAAAAGAGTGAACCGAGTTGTTTGATGAAAGTTGGATTTAAAGTCTATTTCACTCAATTTGGATATCGTATACGTAATAGGATCTCAGGCTAATATGAAGGTGTATCAAATATGTGCAAAAATATGACATCATGCAGGTTGTACATCTTAATCGTTGCATGTTTCTTAGCCTAAATAATTAGCAGGTATGATCTTGGATACGGATTTCTATAAAAGAGCTTGTACTAAGTTATCAAGATTACCTTGGGATTTTCTAATGAAACATTTGTTTTATTATCACATGTGAAGCTTATCAAATAGTGTTTAATATTAGGTCTAGACAGTAGCATTTGGCTGTTCTAAAACCAGACATCCTTTCCGTAGGTGGGTGGACTTTAAGAATTGTTTGAGCAGGGAGTGCTGGGGGCCTCGCCACTGGAGTTCCAGGTGGCAAGGGTCTGCATGGAGATGTAAATCATTAGGAAAAAGCCCATGCCAATAATGGCGCAATTCTTAAACTTTTTGGCGGGCGATAGATTGGGGAAGGCCTTTAGGTGGAAGGCGGCGGGGTAAATAAAGGACAGGGGAATGCAGCAAAGTGACCCAACAATTGAGACTACCTTATCCAAGCTTGCAGCACCCATAAAGGCAATAACAGTCGCCGAAAGGACAATAAGCAGGCGGAATGCATTTTTTTGCCACTTGACGATAGGCGCGCCGCGGCCAGAGCGGGTGAAGAGTCCAGCCTCGAGAATGCCAATGATTGGGAAAAATCTGCAGGGGCACCGAGAGCACAATCGCCAAAGCATACATAAGTTGGACCCCATCTGAGGCAAGAGTTTTACGGGGCAAGTTTGATAAAACAACAGTGTGAACTTCTGCTCCAAAGGTGGCGTAGGAAAGAGCTCCAACAAAGATAAAGAGCGCAGTGATGCCAGACATGGTCCAGGAAAGGATGGAAGGGAACTTTTCTGGCTCCTTCATAGACTCCACAATAGGAATGACAAGCCCAATGCCCTCAAAGGTAAACACTGCTGTTCCTATAAACAGTGTAAAACTCTCGGGATTAAAGTTTTGGACTTCGGCGAACCCATCTGCTCTGATATGGATTATATTGTATCCAATTAAGCAGACAAGGCCGAGTATAATGAAAACATCTGCCACTAGCGCCATCGCAGACAAGCTCTTGATTTTACGTAGAAGAGCAACAGGCACATACACCAACAGCTGAACAATAAAGAACCAGTATTCGGGGAGCATTAAATGGCAGTCGGTGACTCCGTAGTAAACATCTTGGAGGTTTTTAGCAATGAATATCATATAGGCACAGGTGAAACCAAATTGGGATACTACAATAGAAGACAAAACGAGATATCGTGCCCAACTTCCATAGAGTGTCATGCCCATATCTCCAAAACTCCCGCCGATCTTGGATTGTGCCTCGACCAGAAGCAGCATACAGTGAAGACAAAATAAGGATATGATGAAAAGGATGACGGCAGAAAAGGCTAGCCCACCATCATAAAAACTACGAGGCAAGAATAGAACACCAGTACCAACAAAGGATTTGATTAAAAGGAACACTGCCTTTCCAGTAGAGGCACTTGGTTGTGCAGCATGAGCTTCACGGCGGGAAGCACGTCTTATCAAAGGAGTCCTTTCACCAGTAAAACCCTGTTCCTCATCTTCTTCCTCTTCATCATCGTCTAAGTAAACATCTCCAGCGAAATGCCCATACAGGGCAAGGAAATCGAGGAAGTTGGAAGTGACAATATTGGTGGTACGTCCCTCGCGTTCAGCACGGGCTTGCACGTGATGGCGACGGAAGCCACCAGGAAGAAGAATGTCAGAAAGCTTAGGTGTTTGAGTTCCCTGTGAAGTAGTTGCATCCATGATGCTGGAAAAGGATTTCGAGCGTCTTCTAAGTTTCTGATTTCTTTCTTCGTCCTCCTGCCATTTGTAAATGTTTCTCGTGATATCGCCTCCTAACAAGCTGTGGGAAACAGAATAGTCATGAGCAGATTGAGCGCTTTCATTCTCAAGCCTGTCTGATCTTGGGGATCCCACCGCTTGTAAGACGGGACTCTTAAGAGAAGAGACATCATCCTTTTGAACAAGATGTTTCTTAACAACTTGAACTATACTGGAACGTCTTGAACCAGCATCAGATTTTCCTTCGTGGCCGAGCTGGTTGCCTAGTCCAAGAAAGTCGTTGTCTCGGCTTCGAAAGGAACCATACGGAGTTCCTGCTGGGCTGACACCCTCGCCTAGTCTTGCGTTGGCCTGAACTCTAAACTGTGCGCCAGAATAAGAAGAGGCTTTACCGACAGCCCCGTCATCAGTGGTGTTTGCGGGAAGTCGAGGTATATCCTTGGGCTCAGTGCGGTTTTTGGGCATAATTAAACAGTGTATATGACTTTTAGGCTATGGAAAATAGAATAAACACAGGAAGTCGAGCCTCTGGAATACTTAAAGGGATGATCTATCCAAGCTTTTGCTTTAGAATAAATGGTGACTCCTGATAAACCTTTAAAGGGTTTAAGTCTTTGGCCAGCCTGACATTATCTCATGCTGATTTGTTTATTAACTAGACGCCGCACCGCATACTAGTTTTACATCATCTTATCATGAATGCTTTTACATTTGCTATTTTATTAGCGCCATGGCATCATCAGCCCCTTCTAATTCCAATTCCCGCTACCCTCAGCAAGGGATTAATGATCCCCCCCATGTCAAGTGCTACCTGCACTATAACACTGATTAGCCACCCTAAGAAGGATGATGCAAGGTTAGGTGTAGCCTTTTACTCCAAAGGCAATATTCTCCATATGCAGGGGCGTGAGATACATCCGCTTTAGAGCACTACTTGAGCCAGTCACTTTGTCGATCACCTCCTTTTCTCTCCATTCGAATCGATTTCCCAATTTCAATGTCTGTGGTACAGATATGAGCACAAGGACTAGATCTACGGTTCGGAACATCTTATCCTGCCAGGGCATCTAAGTGTCTAGGATTGGCTTAGAGCACTAATTAGCAACACTTCACAGCAGATATAGCCGCAGCAGCATTAAATCAAGAATCGAGGCTTTGTTTACAGAGCATGAGAAGTGGCAAGAAAATTGACCTGGAGAATATTTAAAGTTAAATTAAAAAATATTGTCAGGCACATTCCTTTAAGTTTTAAACACCAGGAACAAGAAAAGTATCGATTTAAACCATATGATTGGCTGGGAACTTGACCAATCAAACCACACCAAATAATCCCATCACAGTAGCTTTCATCTATGGAATGAGTTGATAGGCCTCACGCCACTTGGGATAGTCTTCATGGCTAGGGTACAATTATCCACTAATCCTATACGTTGAACTTCAATGCAGCACCATAAGCGCGATCAAAATTAGATGGTGATATAAAATCCACAGGATTTTGAAATTGTGCCTGTAACAAAGAGTGATGGGTTAGTACATAAGGGTTCAGATTTGCTTCAATTTTTTTATATGAGCTATACATATCTGGAATGCATACAGGTTGAACAAAACCCATTAATCTATGGCATGGAAATGCAGGACCCCTTTATTTCTAAAAATACTTTCTCTAGTGTCGCAACTATACTTCTGAGAAGTATAATAAATGAAATAAATGGGAAAGTTAAGAAGATGCTAATACTTTATTTGATATGAATATTGAGGACTATAAAGTATCATGACAAGCCAAAAACTGTCCATGTACGTCAGGGTAGCCATAGGGCTTGTCCGGGTATTGTTCCAATTAGGATTCAAAATGTTTGATCCCATATGAGATGGACATCTGATAAGAGTGCCACCAATTATTTGTTAATCAGGGGATTACTCAAGGAATTGCTTTTCCAAGAGAGAGTAATCAAGATGTTGTGATAATGGAATATCTTCCTGCCCCTTTTAAAGGCTTGGTCCTGTACTGTCATTCATTGGAACCATTGCTTTGTGTTGAGGAGCTTAGTGAGAGGGGCAATGTGCCCCTCATAGTTTGGGATAAACTTGTGTATATTCACAACCATTTTCAAGAAGGTACATATTTGGCTAACATCAGTAGGGGCAGCATGTTAGTGATCACCTTGATCTTAGATAGATCAGGCTTGATCTCTTTAGCTAAGATAATATATCTCAATAACAGTAGCTCCAACTAGAAAAGTTCACACTTAGATAGTTTAGCCTTTAGTTGATGTTTGAAAAGGGGTTTTAAGACAGCACAAAGTTGTCAGAGGTGTGTTCCTTGATTCTGAATGAACATAAGGATGTTGTCCAGGTACACAACTACACACTTTTAAATTGTATCCTTGAAATAATTGTTAATAACAATTAAAAGGGTAGATGGTGCATTAGTCATACCAAAGTTTATTACTGAGCACTTAAACAACCCATAGATGTAAAGTTACTCTCCCCTTTGGCCTTGAATAGAAAAATGCTTCTGCACTACACAAAAAAATTCCCTCAAAATCCTGCTAGACCATTAAATTCCTTGAAGGATTTGGTGCATACAGTACACAAAAGATTTGTTTTAGCATAGCCCACAGATTTTTCAGCTTTCCTGGTTTGGTTGTGGGACAAAACACTAGTTGAGTTGGATTATCTGCTGGCCTGGTGTTGCCCTCATTTGAAAAAAAAAAATCAGAGATAACCAATCAAATGTCATCAAATTGTCTCAAGTATTTTCAAAAAAATATGTTGCCACTATGAGAGAGGGGGGTTAAACTAACTAAGTTTGACTTCCATCCCGGAGAAAGAATCCACCAGGACACCATCTAGTGCAGGACTGGGATGGCCGCTTGAAGTGGCGTCCACAAGGAGGACACAGCAGATAGTCAGGGGAAGTAGGGGTCCAAACCCATCAGAATCATCCCACTAAACAACCAGGGGGCGCGCTTGGGAGTAGACTCCAGAACGGCCTCATCCTCTCCTGAGGCTAATACAACTGGTGCCTCAGAGGAAAGGGGCAATGGGGGGCCAGGCCTGGGGACGCTGAAGGGGATATATCAGGGGCCAGAAACTCAAGGTCATCACAGGTGAGGCTTCTCACAACATTCTCACTAGTGGCGAGAATATCCTGAGCCCGTCCAGGGATGTTCTCAAATATGTGTAGGAATTGGTCAGGGTTAGCATCCACATGATAGAATGAATGAGAAATACACCCCCAAAGGTCAGGGATGGTACATCATATCATCACCAAGGCTGGTGCTAGGGTGAACACAACAAACTTGGCAAAAGGCACCAACATTTAACTGGAGTCCAAAGCAGAAACCAGCAAGAGGAAATTGTTTTTCTAGGTTTTGTTGTTGTCAAAAGGCAACCAGAGAGGGACCAAGAACAAGCAAGAAATTCTAATAGGACAGGAGGAAGCAACAAACGGCAGCCGCGGGATAAAAGCACTTTGAAAGCGGGTTTTAAAAGCTTTGAAGCATATATGAAGCTGAGGACAAAGCAAAAGCAAAAGAGAAACAAAACAAAACCAAACTTCAAATAGGTAATTATATGGATTGAATCACTAAATTTTAAGTTTGAGTGGTTATCTTTAAAAGCAAAGGCAAAAAGCTTCATCATTGACGTTGACAACATATAAGAGGCTCCGAGAAGATGCTGAGAAGCCCGAGAGCAAAGGAAAGAGGTAAGGAAATAGGAGACCAATACTAACACTTTTAGAAAATCAGATAGAACTAAAAGAGGACCCAAGGATGACCAAATTTTTAAGTAAAATACTCAACTTTAATTTGTAAAAATGAGCAAGCAGGGGACCAAAAGTCCCCTGTCTTGCTTTAAGGAAAGCCCATTTTGAAATCTAAAGTCACCTGACCCAAAGGCCAGATTTGATTGGTTCCAAGAGAAATTTTGCAGGGAGAATCCAATGGGTTGGGATGGTTTCCAACAATTTCTGACTTCAACTCTGATTGGCAGGCATCAATGGAGTGTTTCAGGGCAGCATCTAATCCAGTTGGATTGTAATTTGATGATTCAACAGTAGCGCGACCTGATTGTTTAGATTTGATTAATTTTAAATGTGGACGGGCCCAAGCCAAAAAATAATCCAAATTTATCAGAGATTCCTACCAAGTGGGGACAGAGTCCAAAGCACCAGTATTTACCACTTGGGAAGGGTATGTCAACACAAATATCTCATTAATTGTGTGGGCTAAATCCCCAAGGGAATTAAGGGGCTTGGCCGGCTTCTGAGCAGATTTTTTTGTGTGGCGCAGGGAGATTGTCCTATCCAGGGCTAAAGGGGGGAGTGACTTTACAGCCACTCCTCCCAGAACCATTTCTTAGGCCCCACCCAATCAGATGTCTCATCAGAAGTTAACTTGAAATCCTTCAG
Organism: Entomophthora muscae; assembly: GCA_014839935.2. NCBI lineage: Eukaryota > Fungi > Entomophthoromycota > Entomophthoromycetes > Entomophthorales > Entomophthoraceae > Entomophthora > Entomophthora muscae. Next base: position 185,101 of record QTSX02006418.1, read on the forward strand.
CCCTCACAGCCATGGGTTGAAAAATTTATCCCTCAGCCAACCAGGAGGCCCACCTGCTCCTGATGGCTTAGCTGATAGAATATTATCCTTTTAAAGTCAGGCAGGCTCATTCTTGGTCCCTTCTTGTCCATTTTATTTGATAAAGGTTTAGTGAAACTTCAAACAATTTTCTGTTTAGCATCTTTTTTTGAGTCTTTTACTTAAAATTTGTTACTAATATTTCAATTCTCTCTTATCTCTGCTTTCTTTCCTTGGCTCTCTGTCACCCTTTCAGAGCCTCTAAAGTTAATGTTAGTGTTAATTTCAAGGCTTACCCTTTACGCTTTCAAAAATTGATCTTGAACCTGGGTTTCAGTATTAAAATTACTATGTTTCTACTTTTAGTTTGAATATTTAGAGTCTTATTGACTTTGAAACCAAACTCTGTTACTTTATCATTAAAGTCTTCACTCTGTATTTTGCAGGTATACTAAGGTTTTTAGGTCCTCTTATCTCTTCCAAAGTAACTAAAAATATGTCTGGCTTTCTATTATTCTCCTGTTCAGCCATCTCCAACTACTATCAAGGTTCCCAAATTTTCTGGTTGTTTCAGAAATAATGCTCCTAATGTTAAAGTTTATAGTTTTTACCCTGGCTCTGGTTCTCCTCATGATCTGGTCCACTTTCCCAGACCTCTGAGGACAGATATATTTGTCTACTCATCATATGACAGACACCCCTATCCAGCTCTTACATCTGCTTGAGAACCTTCTCAGCCAAGACCAAGACCTTCTTGCCATCAGAAAGAATCTGATTAAAAGCCTCACTTGTGATCATATTGACCTGTTTTTCCTGATCCAGACCCTGTAGCCCCCCATGTGTTACAAAAGTAACAATTTTGAATCCCAGTACAGGATTTGAACCCACTCCCAGCCACCAGGCAGAGAGAGCGGCAGCTCGCCCGCACCTGGGTTTTCTTTGAAAATCAAGTACCCAGGTGCGGGAATCACTCCTGCCCTGGTGGCAGCTGCGGGTCCCATTCTGGGCCCCAAAAGCTACGCCCAAGCCTTGGTGGGTTTGGCTGGGCCTGGGCAGGCTAAATTTAGCTGCCCAGAACTCCCAGTTCAAGCCCACCCTCCATTTAGTAATTTGGGGTTCCCAATTGGAAACCCCCTTTTTAATCAAGTTTCTTTGCCTCAGGAATGCATGTCAAGCCAGTCCAAAAATGGTGATCAAATTGGGAAAAACCCCATGACTCCTGAAGCCAAACCTGCCAGAACCAATGATCAGCCAAGCCAAGATGGACCACCAAAAAGCCAAACAACTGTTCCTGAAAACCCCAAAAATGACCATGAAGCAGCCAACCAAACAGCAGAACCTGAGATGCCAAGCCTTGCCACACAGATAGCACCAGAAGAATTCCCAGAGGCACTTGCATGTGAGTAAGTATATGAATCAGAAGCACCTGAAAAATTCTGTATCATCATCCTTACCAATAAAGTTGTTATGAACCTTTGGTTCACCAATCTGTTTCCATACTTATTTTCAATACTCTTTTATCTGCAAACACCAAAGTGTCAGTACCCATCCACAGATATTGAAAGCCAAGTGCCAGTTGACAAAACAGAATAATTTGACTACTAACAACCTCCTGACACTCCGTTTGGTCCTGTGCACTTCACTGAGTACCCCCATAACCCTGAACACAAACCCTGGACCTTGGAAGTCTTGCAGTGGTACACCCGCCCAAACTCACCCAAGGAACCCTATCAAATAATCTGTGACAGCAGAGTAATCACTATAAACCATTTTATCTTCAACAGAAAATACAATAATCCTGCTGCCTACTTAGTCCCAATAAAACCACCCCTGACACCTAAACCAACCATTTCAACCCCACCCACTTCTGATGCCACTGGCCAGAGTAGTCAATTCCTGGGAGTGCTGTATCTGGCACTTATATGATTGATTGATTCTTTCTTTTCCAGCAGCAGGACCCTGGGCTGTGATGGGAAAGGCCCTATCTCATCTGGTAAAGTTAGGCTCCATCATCTGGTGTGCCATGCCAGTACCTGCATCTGCTCCTCCCTCACCCAAAGGAGCATCACAGTACTCCTGGTATCCTGACACCATGGATAGGACTCTCCTGGTTATCTCTTCCCTGAGAAGAAGCACCAACCAACTTCCCAGGATGCACCCACTCTCCCAGAGCACGCTCTCAAGTGAACTTCCTGGCTACTTAATGGCATGGTGCTGATGGGATTGAACTTCTACTTCTCTCAGATGTCCCCTGTGTCATCTCTTTGGATGCCTGCTTAAACAATAATACCAGTTCTGCACTGGACAGTGTCCTGGTAGGTCTTGTCACAGTAGTTTTCATAATGCCTGGTATAGCCTGTCTTAATTTCAAAGTCTGGAAGTTGGGTAAACAGTTAACCAAGTTGACCAAGTCAACAGATTTAAATCAAACAGTTGATCAAAAAATAGTTACTGTTGCTCTAGTTTGTCAGCATAATTTGATTACCCAGGGTAGATTGACACTGATTAATAGACATGATAAAAGGTCACCCAATACAACCTTGTTTATCAGAACGGTCATCAAAAATTAATCACACAAGGGTTTTTTGTACGCTGGACAAGGTACTCTTGGAATGAGACAGAATAAGAGCCATGGATTCAGGTGGTATTGCTGAGTCAATATTTTTGGTACATATTAAAAAAATTCACTGTTCAACTATTAAGAGTTAAGTCCTCCTTAAAAATTATTATCAATAAACTTTAAATTATCTCCTGTTTAAACATTTTTACAATGTATTCTGTAGTGGATCTTCTATGCTATATTTCTTACAGCTTGATTTCAAATCAAATTGTAACTGGAAGATGGGGTCCTGCTTTGGGCTCTACATCATCCATGCCATCTAATTTTATACCAATGTCTGTCTAATTTTGGAGTTTTTGCCCCATAAACTGAAACTAAGACTATTGTCATCTCCCAATTTCCATGGTTTATTTTGAGAATTCTTTAATATTGTCACAGGATATATATCTGGTACCTCTCTGTTTGGGTTTTATCATCCTGTTAACTCCTAGTGTATCTTTGAAAATTTCACTAAACAGTATTTGAAGCTTTGGTGGTGGTTAATTATCAGCTCCTTATGTATTTGGGTGGTTACTTCACACCAATTGGTGACCTCTTCATACTACCCAGCAATTTCTGTCACATTACTCAACTCTTTCATATCTGAGTTTTTAGAAGCAGTCTGTTATAAAATTTTGTTCCTCTTCTCCTGCTCTTTTGAGATACCTATTTTCACAATGTTCATCTGTAGGAGCTCTTTTTTGAGCTTTCAGTTTGGATCATTTTTAACATGTGGTTCTCTTATTGTGTTGTGGTGGTTGAGCCTGGTTCCATTAATTCCTAGTTTTGGTGTGTCATGTTATTTTGGCGACCATACTACTATCCTTCTCTGCCCACTGAAAATATCTCTCACAAGGTGGTTTTAGCTCTGTCATCCTATTCTGGCTTTGCTAATAGTCACAAATCACAAGTTTATCATGTAATGACTAAGGTTTTGGTGGATGCACATGAATGCTTGTTGTATGCAGTGGAGCGCAATCCACAGGTTTTAACTGAAAGTGCATCCTTGTACCCCCTGTTAAATACTGTGTGTGTATCTCTTGAGGAGCTAAAAGTTTACCGTAAGTTGTATTACTTTCATTAGGGAACAAGTTCCATTGTGGGTTTTCTTCCCCAGTTCCTGGCTTATTGTTGTACTATTGACTTCCTTGAAGTAAATAAGCTCCCAGTGCTGTTGTTAGCAGTTGACCAAAATGCACAGTGTTGTAACTGTGCTGTTTAGCAGAGTTACAAGGGGAAAAATATTTAGAAGATAGATAATAATCTTTATTGAGAGATAGTGATTATATAGCTATTGTGAATCAATGGATAGCAGGAACATGATTGGTGATCACACAGCTGGATGGAAGAGGGGGTGGCTTGATCCTGCTAATGAGTCAAGCGCCAAATCAAGGTATCCACCATGAAGGCTCATCATCTGTTCATGTTGATGGATTTGGTAATCTGAGTTGACTTCCTAGTCTGGCTTTGAGTGACCGGGTAATTGGATTGTGGGTCACAAACCCGCTTGGTTGGAACCTTGCTGGTGGGTCGAGCCTGCGGTTTTGACAACAGGACTTAACAGTTTGGGATTTTCTGTTAACCACAACTGAGTCCCAGGTAATCCAGATCCTTTCCCTGGTCTCAAATTCTTCTGCTTCTAAACAAGGTGTGTTGGTAATTGAAGTCAAACCTGCCATGTGTTCATGGTTTTCTAGCTCCAGTCTCACCACAGCTCCCTCTATTCCAGATAAGGAGCGCACAGGGAGCACGTCTTCTCAACCTCAGTTGGCTATTTTAGACAAGCCAGCAGATGAGGAGGTAGTGAATACAAACAAGGTTCCCAAAAGTTCCTTGGAAATGTTGTAACATGTGCTTCCAATCAAGTCTGTTGCTGTTGAACCTGGGGACTAACCTCTGGTACCCATTAATTGATAATTCCCTGTTCTTCCTGAGGTGGTGCAAGAGATGATTGAACGTTACTTCCAGTAACATCCTTCCACTTTGGCAGCAGTTTGAACCACTGAAGAAAAGCAGGGCTCATTTGAGGTTGTCTCTTTGTGGCAAATAAATCTACTTATGGGTACTTCTTGTTTTATGGTAGCATCAATAATTATCAGACTATCTTTTGCCCTGAGATCTTTCTGGATGCTGGTGCATCAGAGGAATTCATGAGTGTGGAGATGTCTGACTTGTTGCAGTTAAAATATCATCCTGGCATGTTAGTTAGGGGTGAATTGTCAAACGTTTTTCTCTTTCTAATTAAAAAACCTGTGGCATTCTCTGTTGCTGACCAGTCTTTACTTCTCAGTTTTATATAGGAACTACTCTCATGTATCTCATCATTCTAGGTGCTGGTTGGTGATGAAATCATAATTTGTCTACTTTACTCAAGGAGAATAAGTTGCAGGTTAACTATCCCTCTGGCATTACTGTTCATATTTCACTTTTAGACTTTTTGGAGTCAGAGAAATCAACCCATACCATTCAGGATGTCCCCATTTTTGCGCCTTTGAGTTCAGATTTACCTTTATGCCTTCAACCTTGGACTTTGGCTTTTGATGCTTCTAGAGATGAAGTTCTTCCAAAACACTCTAAGTTTGATTTTGACTTCAAGGTCACTGTTGATTTGATGTGCAATACATCTTCTATTTACCCTTTAACTTTGAAATAGGATGCATCTTTGGAGGAATAGACCCAGGATGTCTTGGCAAAGGGTCACATCTTCATGAAGGCCTCGTCCATCTTTTTGCTGCTGTTGTTTATCCAGAAATTGGATGGGTTTTTGCAGCCCTATGTTGATTATGGGAATTTGAATAATATTACTATTCCCAATCCCTACCCTCTTCTGCTTCAGGCTCAGATCTTCCAATGTGTGGGTAAGGCAAAAGTTTTTTCTAAGCTTGATATGTTGAATGCCTTTAACCAAATTTGAATAGCAGAGGTTATAGAGTGCTTGACTGCTTTCAGAACAAAGAAAGGTATCTTCAAGTCTGTGTCATGCCTTTTGGGGTGAAGAATGCCCCTAATTCTTCCAGCAGTTGATAGATTCAGTTCTTGGATATTTACTAGGGGTGTGTGCCATTGCTTACATGAATAACATCTTGGTGTTCTCTCCAGATAAGAAGTCTCACAAGGCTCATTTGTTGGCTGTGGTGGAACATATACTGCAGTCAAACTTGATTATTAAGCATAGCAAGTGTTAATTCTTTAAACATAATGTTAATTTTTTAAGAAACATTATCTTTGAGGATGGTCATACAATTGCTCCTGATAAAGAGGCGGCAGTACGTGAGTACGCAACTCCTGTGAACCTATCTCAGCTGCAAAGTTTTCTTGGCACCTGTACTTTTTTGAAGAAGTTTGCCCCACACTTTTCTAAGGTGGCGGCCCCTTTATACTCTGCCAGTGAGAAAACAACCTTGGTTTGGACTCCTGAGTGTACAGAAGCATTCTTAGCAGTCAAGGCTTTGTTGTTGTTATCCCTAGTACTGCAACATATAAGCCCATATCTTCTTTTTGTGGTCTCTACTGATGCTTCAAAATATGCAATAGCAGGGGTACTATTGAAAACTTCTAGTGATGACATTGAGAGGCCAGTAGGCTATTTCTCCCAGAAAATAAAGGCTTTTAAGCAGAATTATATGATCTATGCCAAGAAATTGTTGGCAGTTGTAGAATACCTGAATTTTTGACATCATAATTTGATGTCAGCATATCATATATTCACATTCAGTGTAGAATTACTTCCCCCTTTGACTTTGGATAAGACAATGTTTCCCCACTGCACCAAGAAATCCTCTCAAATCCCTGCTAAACCCCCAAATTTGCTAAATGATTTAGCACACACAATTAACAAGAGATTTTTCTTAGCTTACCTCTCTCAGATGGCATCTGATGACTCCCTGATTTCTGTTCCAACCTGGGAATAATCCCTGATCAATTTGGATTACATTCTGGCTTGGTTTTGTCCACATTTGAAGCCATTGCAAGATAAAAAATCAGGGTGCACTTCTGCCAAATCAACAAAATTCAATCCAGCTGGAGTTAATGTCCCCCTGAAGCATTCTTTAGGCGGCAGCCAATCAGAATTAAAACCAGAAATTAATAGGAAACTCTCTAACACCCCTGAAATATCCCTACAAAATTTCTCTCTTGGCCAGTCAGATTTGCCACCTGGATCAGGTGACTGTGGGGTTTCTGTTTTCCAGTCCCCATTGTGTGTCCTGGGTCATAGCCATGGACTGGCTGGAAAGAGTTGACATTACCTAGTAGTGATAGATGGCTAGATTGAAGTTTTTACTTGGCTTGCATTACTACAAACTCTTCCAATACTTTCCCTATAACCAGGAAGGCATCCCCATCATGCAATTGTACTTCAGCTGGTGCTAGTATCTCTGTGGGCCTGTACCAATCCTTCAACAACCTGGTAAGCTCATTCCCAATAAACTCCCTCCCCCTATCTGTCATCTCAAGGTGTCTAGTTAACTTTTCCCACTCCTCCTGGGAAGTTTTACTAGTGGCAAACCTTTTAAAGTTTTGGCGGTAGGTGTCCTCCTCCCCTTGGCTAGGGTAGAAGATATTGGGAAACTCACTCATAGGATATATCTGTACTACTTGAAAATTTGAGCAGGGGTCAAAATGGGCTTTTATTCTCTTTCAGAAAGAAGATCCCCTTAGAAACCTTCTGGTATATGTCCTGGGGTTCTAGGAAACAATTGATATGTGCCAATACTTGTAGTCCTCCAAAAATCTCTTGGACTCCTTGTACTTGATCTTGGGCTTCTGCATCTTAGTCTTGGACTCCTTCTTCTTATTCTTGAACTCCTGCGCCTTGCTTGAGCTCCTGTGCCTTATTATAGGCTCCAGAACATTTATCTTGGTCTCCAGCTCTCTGTATAGCTTTAGTGGCCTTGGTATTTCACTTGATCCAATCCCAGAAAAGCCTCATATTGATCCCCCTTTTATAGATCCTTGTTTCAGTCCTTGTTTCTCTCAGACCTTTGGTTTTTCCAGGCTTAAACTATTCAGTTTCTTCTGCTCTATAATATATTAAACCTTTAAACTTACTTAAGCCAATTAAAAACCAGCTTTTACTGCTCTATTCCCTCATTTTTTAGGCTTAAACCCTTCAGTTAAAGCCCTTAAAACAGTGATAAAACAAGCTTTAACCTGCAGCCAATCAAACACTTGGTTTCAATGATTTTGCCAAACATTTCACCCAAATGACTTGCTCTTGACCATGGTTCAAACCTGGTGCTATCTTTCTTTGGATAAACAGCTGCTCTGCTTTTCAAACAGTTTTGCCGTAATTCCTGTCACATTTCTCCAGGCAAACACAAGCGCTTCCAACTATGTTTTACTTAGGGATTTTTACACCCTAATTTCTTAAAAGTCTCTCCAAGTTTCTTTGTGTTTTCCTTAACACTTTAGCCATTTGAACTCACCTGCTGCTTGCTTCTTGCCTCACTTAGTCATTTTGGCAAAACTCCAGCCTTTGTCTTCAAAGTTTCTCTGTCCTGTTTCTGGTTACTCTGGCTCCCTCTTACTCAATTAATTCCATATAAATTTACAGTCTATTTTCTGTAAAATATTTCCTGCTTTCTATCTATTTCTTCATATGATATTAATCTTAATCTTATTATCATATTTTTGGCAGGTTAATTAATTCTATTTACTGCTTCTGTAAATTCACTGCCACCCCTGGCTCTGGATTGAACTGTCTTCCCTTGCCGCACAAAAAAAACCGCTCAAAGTCCAGCAAAACTGCTTAATTCACTCAAAGATTTAGCCCACACTGTGGATGAAAGATTTGTTTTGGCATTCCCGCAGACCCCCTGGTTTTGGCTGCCCCAGCCTGGGAAGAAACACTGGTCAATTTGGACTATTTGTTGGCATGGTGTCATCCTCTCTTAAAGACAATCAGGACTGCCCAATCAAATGATGCCACATTTAGGACCAGAAATGCAAATGAGCTTGAACAGGTTGAGGTGTCTTCCAGCCAACCAGGTGGATCCGCGGAAATTACTCTGAAACTCTCCAGCACCCCTGCTCCTAGCCAACAAATTTTATCACCCAGCCAATCACATGCAGCACAAACTAGTCAGGTGATCACTTCACAACAACTCACTCCCTTTTAACAATGTCAGGGGACTTTGGTTCCCCTGCTTGTCAATTGCCAAATTCATTAAAAGTTGTGAACTTTATTTTCACTTAGTGTTGTTTAATAGTACTTTGGTTGAAGTGGAACCCAGTTTGGTTCCTATCATCTAAAATTGAAGTGTTAGTAGTTTACGTGTTCTTACCTTTTACCCCCCAGCTTTGAACCCAGGGACTCCTCTGGCCCCTCCCAAATAGTCTCCAGTGTATAGTTATTATATCCAGTTGCTTTTGCTTTCAAAAATTGACTTCAAACTTCAGTTTCAATTTAAATTTCATTATAATCTCTACTGTTATTTTGTTTTTATTAAATTTCTTGATTTCAAACCCGTTTTTGCTCCTGATTCATGCTCCAAGGACCCTGAGACCACATCTAAGCCCTCTGGACCCGCTCTGCTGCTTCCTTTGCCCTTTTGCTTGTGGCTCCCCTTTGTGACCCATTTTTCTAGTGTTTGCTTTACAGAAACTTTCTAATTCTTTCCCAAATTTTGAGGAGATTAAAATTATGATACTCCCTATATTGAAATTTGTTGTGTTTTCCTTGGCTCTGTTCCTGTTGCTCCTTTGGTTGACCTCACTGGACCTGTGGTCAAAAATCTCTTCTTCTGCCCGGCTGGTGGGGGACCACCCCTCCATCCTCCTGAAATTTCCTAGTGGCCTCCTCCTCTCTGGAGAGGCAGTAGTGAAAAGCTTGACGTGCAATGACTTGGATTTGAACGCTGTTGATTTCATCTTGCCCTCTACTGAGAAAGAGAAGTCATCTGTGCCTCCCCCTTTTAGTCTAAACAAGAGTGCATTGGTTCCTCCTGAGGTTCTTGAGATATCTCCTCCTGTTGCCTCTCGTGCTTCCTGGGTGATCACTGGCCTAGTGCTGATGGGGTTGAACACCTATTTTCCTCAACTGTCCCCAGTGTCCTCCCTCTGGTCCCCCCTTAGAGCAGCTATCCCTGTTCTTCACTGGGCGGCATCCTGGTGGTTCCTTTCACCGGGATGGGAGCCAAACTTAGTTAGTTTAGCCCCCCTCTCTTACAGCTTCTTTCTTATTATCAATCCTAATTCCAGCAGTATAAATCCAGTATTCTTGCTCCTTCATCTACTTCTGCTGGTCCTTCTCAACCAACTTCCAGTTCTTAAGCTAGTCCTGCTCTATAATCTTCTAGTCCTTCAGCTAGTCCTTCTTTGTAATCTTTCATACCTTCAGCTAGTCCTTCTTCATGATCTTTCAGTCTTTCAGCTAGTCCTCACTAAAAAACCACCTAGGTTCCATTCCTCATTATGATCTTCTAGTCTTTCAACTAGTCTTTACTGTGATCTTTCACTATGGACCGCTTTGGTTCCATTTTCAGTCCCTATTACTGTCAAACTTATACTTCTTGAAAGTATAATAAATGAGATAAGGGGAAGATTTAAGATGATAATGATAATTTATTGAATATGGATATAGGGTAATATATAGTATCATGACAAGCCATATGCCGTCCATGTACGTCATGAGGGTCATGAGGCTTATCTAGGTGGTGTTTCTCTTGGGTCACAAGGCTTATTCAAGTTGTGTTCCATTTAGGATCTGTATTGGGTGATCCCCATAATAGATGGTTGACTGATAATGGTGCCACCAGTTTACTGGTTGGCAGGTGAACCATTCAGTGAGCCATTTGGTGATCTTCTTGAGGCGTTAATTCCCCAAGAGGGAATAATCAAAGATGTTGCGACATCTCCATCTGGGGTGCTGGAAGGCAGAGCCTTAGGAATTTTCTTAAGAGTGTTGGGGATGCGCGCTTGGTATTGGTCCAGTTTGGCATTAGGAACAGGGAGTCTGGAATTTTGTTGGGCTGTTCTTGCTTTGCACAGGCAGAGTTGGTTGTGGTTCATACATTTTCAGTTCAGTTTGAGCTCCAATTCATTTAATGAGGTAGGTGTTGTTGGGCTTGACTTCCATGACAATGTCTGGTCTGCGTAATCCTGGGTCCAATTTATGCTGGTCATGGTTGAAAACCCAGATTTTGTCCCCAACTTGGAATCTTTCCTGTTGTAATGGGATTACTTCCCTTTTGATCCTTTGGTGTTCCATTTTCTCTTGGTCTTTTCTGGCTTGTAGTAGATTGGGGTCACTGCTATCTGACACCTTTTTGGGCAGAGGTAATTATGGAACTGTGGTTGTAATGACAAGAGCAGGCTTTTGTCCATAGATGAGCTCATAATGAATTTTGCTTATATTGCGGTTAACTTGTGTTCTAAAGACCATGAGCGATTTTGGGAGCATGATAACCCAGGCCTTTGGATTTTTAGCAGATAACTTACTGAGGGCTTCTACAAGCGCGCTGTTTAGTTGTTCTACTTGTCCATTTGCTTGGTGGTGATATAGGCTGGCTGTGATGTGTTTTATTCCATCCTTGGCAAGATAGATATTAGTGTCAATGGCTTTAAGTTTGGAGCCTCCATCGTGATCAGGAGGTCAGGTTTCCTAAATTTGGCTATGTTCTTTTTCCAATGAATTGCCTCACATTGTTGTCTTTGTGTTCTTTGGTGGCTTGTGCCACAGGCCATCTGGTTGTATAGTTGATAGCTGTAATGATGTACTTCTTGCCCTTGTTTTTGCCAGGAATTGGTCCCACAATATCCAGCAATCATACCTTGAAGGGTTGTGTGATAGATACAGGTACTACTGACTTGGGTGGTGCTTTGGTTTGGGTGTACTTCTCACAGACTTTGAATTGCTCTAATACTTCTCTGATACCATCTAGCATGTTGGGCCAGCAGTAGCGTTTCTTGAGATATTCATGAAAGTTCCTGCTGTGGGTGTGTCCCAGGTCTCTGTGATATCAGAGGATTGTGTCAATCTTTTGTATTGACGGGACGTAGGGTATAATGTCACCATTTGGAAGTATTTGGTGTAGTGTATCATATACGTTTTTTAACAGATGTTTGTTCTTAAGGACATTCTCTTGAATGCCCATAGGGATGCCTGGTGGAAACCCTTCCTGGAGATTCCCCATTAACATGGGCCAGTTGGGGTCACCATCAGTGCAGAGGACATGTTTGCTGTATAGCCTTGACAGGGCATCTGCAGTAAGCATTTCCTTGCCTGGCTTATATTCAATTTGCATGAGATATCTCTGTATGAGATTTATCCATTCAGCTTGTCTCCTTGACAAGTGTTTTTGTGTTTTGAAGAATATCAGCAAATTGTGGTTGGTGAGTACCTTGAACGTTTGGGCTCCTACCAGATAGCATTACCACTTCATGAGGCAGTGTATGATGGCTACTAACTCTTTGTTGTGTATGGGATATCTTTGTTTGCTGTCAGATAACTTCCTTGATTCATATGCCACGGGGAGGAAGTCTTTTTCTGCCGTTTGGATATGGAGTGCTCCTCCTATGGCATAATCAAAAGCAACAGTTTCTAGCTCATAGTGTAAATTCACTTCCACCCCTGGCATTGGATTGCACAATCTTCCCCTGCCGCACCAAGAAAGGTCCAAAAATGTTAGCCAAACCCCTTCATTCTTTAGAAGATTTAGTACACACAGTTGATGAGAGGTTTGTGCTAGCCTATCCCATGGATTCATTGCCCTTGGTTGCCCCCTCCTGGGAAGAAACACTGGTTAATTTAGACTACTTATTGGCCTGGTGTTGCCCGCTTTTAAAAACTATTAGAGCCAGCCAATCAAAGGTTGCCACATCAACGCCCAAAAACTCAAGTGAACTCCAAATGCCTGGGACTTCTTCTGGCCAATCAGATGGGACCGCAGAAATTAGGGTGAAACTTTCCAGTCCCCCTGGCCCTGCCCATCAAAAATTCTCTCCCAGCCAATTGGATTCAGAGCCAAAGGTCATGTGATCCCATCCCCTTGCAACCCATCCCTTTTAACACAGAAAGGGGACTTTCAGTCCCCTGCTTGTCTATTTTCCCATTAGATTAAAGTTTGGTTGTTTGCAATTGAATTTTTAAATTTCTCCAATAGTGAAACACCAGTTTGGAGTTTCCCTAGTTTAAAAGTTAAAGTGTTAGTTTTGCTTGTAAAGCTTACCTTGCAACAGCCTGGTTTGAACCCAACATCTCCCCTGGCACCCTTAGCAGAAGCTTGGGTGTATAGTTCTTCTCAGTTTTTGTTTTTGTTCACAAAAGTGGCATTTGAACCTAAAATTCATTTAAAAATTAATATAATATCTACTTTTACTTTGAGTTTTTTATTGAATTTCTTGTTTCAAACCCTCTTTTTGCTTTTGCACCTCCCAAGACATCTGCAACCACGTCCAAGTCCACTAGACCTGTTCTGATGCTCCTTTTGTTTTTCTGCTTGTGGCTACCTCTACTAGGCTTAATTATGTTGCTTTTAACCTTAAAAACTACACCATTCTTCCTCAAATTTTGAGGGGAACACAACTATGATACTCCCAGTCATTAAATTTGTTGTATTTTCCTTGACCCCCTTCTTGCTCCTCCTGTGGTTAACCTCACCAGACCTGTGGTTAAAGATCTCCTCTTCTGCGCGGCTCATGAGTGAAGACCTGTCCAGCCTCTTGAGTCTTCCCAGTGGTCTCCTTTATTCCAGAGAGGCTGTGGTGAAGAGCTTGACATGTGATAACCTAGATTCAGGTGATGCTGACTATGCCTCTTTTACTCCTGTGGGTGAGAAGGCGCCAATGCCCTCCTTCCCCAACCTGGAGGAGAGTAGCTTGGCGCCCTTACACACTCCTGTGATGTCCCCTCCTGCCCCCACCTGTACACCCAGGTTGCTTGCCGGTTTGGGGCTGATGGGACTGAATGCATATTTACCTCAGCTGTCCACTGTGTCCTCCCTGTGGTCCCCCCTTCAAGTGGCCGTCCCAGTTCTCCACTGGGCGGCATCCTGGTGGTTTGTTTTTGTTGTGTTCTGAGGCGCGGCACAGATACACAACAGGGAATTCTAACCTTAGGATTGGATTCATACTAAGTCTTGGTTAGATGACATGGAAGGCAAATGTGTTTACCTTGCGGCCCTGGATGAATATTCTCTACTAGGCGTGGCTAGAGAGAAGCGCAGAAGTACGGAAGACATAAAGACAAAAATGTGAATAGAACTTAATTTTATTGGTAGAATAGGAAATGGATTAAATAGTGGTTAGGAATACCACAAAACACTAACAGGACAGTAGGATTACTTGCCACAAGCATGAGTGGGGTGAGTGAGTTGCGTAGAGTCAGGAAACCAAACAATCATATTTCCTGATGCAGAAACCAGTTCATTTCAAGGGTTGAAAGCGTAAGTGAGAGATTTGTCTTCAAAATGGCCTACCAAAGGCAAAATTGAAACATGGTGAATGCCGTTATTCACGACATTGCCTCCCTCTAGATTGGCCTTAGGGGGATGATACTTGCGGAGGAACTTGGCGTGTACGCGAGCAAAAGGACGACCACTGGAGAGGAGCTTTATAGTGTACTCAGATCCTTGTTTGAAAGTCACCTCTAAAGGACCAATCCACAGGGAGTCCAGCTTATGCGCGCACCCACCCACACGGTGTTAGTAGTACAGGACATGGTCACCAACATCAAACTCAGGCAAGGGGGAGCGCCCAGCGTTGTCAGGAGAGAGCTCAAGCACCTTAGTCTTATATGCAGAAGTGTAGGCAGTGGCCTGTATATCAATGATCCGGTTGACTAAGTCTTTGATGTGGTTGTCAGGGTTCATGGCCTTATTAGAGGAGAGTAGGGGAACCCCCAAGAGCAACAGAGTGGTGGCTTCATGCCCATACAACATGGCAAAGGGGGAGTACCCTGTGATCTAATGCCTGCTCAGACAATAGACAAAGAGTGCAGCAGGTAAGTATAGATCCCAATTGGCAGTTTCAGAGTAGGTGAGTTTTCTCATGATAGAAACTAGTGTCAAGTTGGCACACTCAACTGCCCCATTAGTGGAAGGATTATAGGGTGCAGAGAAAGACTGGTGAGCTCCTAGAGCTTCAACAACAGAGGTTACAAGTTTGGCATTGAAGTTGGTTCTGTTGTCTGATAATAGCACTTGAGGGCAGCCATGGCGGTAGAAAACATCCTGCAGCAGGAAGGCAGCAGTAGTCTTAGCAGTGATGTCTTTAGTAGGGTGAGCTTCTACCCACTTGCTGAAGTGGTCAACGGCAATCAGGATAAAGCGGCATCTGGAGCGTGAGCAGGGGAGAGGGCCTACAGCATCAATGCTAACTGTATGAAAAGCATGTTGAGGGGGAACCAATTTGAATTTGTGAGAAGCAGATTGGGGCCTCTGGAGTTGGCAGTCATGGCAACTAGCTATGACATCTGGGATCAACAGGCAAAGATTCTCCCAGAAGTAATTCTTCTGAAGCCAGTCAAAGGTCTTGGCAATGCCTCCATGGCCAGTTTCTTTATGAGCTTGCGACACTAAGGAGAGGCAAATACTGGGGCGCACGTATGGCAGGTATTGAACCTGCACCTTTTTGAAGAGTTGGTTATTGTGTATGAGGGTGTCTTCAGACAATTCGGCCAGGGCAAGTCAAACCTCTTCTGTCTCACTTTCCCAGGAAGAAGGGTAGCCAATTAGCTCGTACAGGCGGTCTGCCTCAGCAGGATGTAGGACAAGGATGGGCATTTGGGATAACCCATCAGCATTCTGATGTTGAATCCCGGGGCAATGGAGCACAGTGAAGTTGTAACCTTGTAGGCGGAGGGCCCATCTGGCTAAGCGTCCTTCAGGCTCCTGAAGTTGTTGTAACCATTTGAGCAAAGCGTGGTCAGTGACAACAGTGAAATGGGTACCATACACGTAGTGGCAGAATTGTTTGACTGCATGAAGCACAGTGAGGCACTCCTTCTTTGTAACACTATAATTCTTTTCATGCTTATTTAGCACACAGGAAGTATAGGCTACAGGGTGGTCCACACCTTCATTGTTGAGCTGAGCCAAGATAGCCCCAATAGCAAGGTCACTAGCATCAGTGTACAAGATGAATTCCTTATTGTAATCAGGGTACACTAAAATGGGTGCTTCTTTGAGTTTCTGCTTTAAAGTCTTGAAGGCCTGCTGTTGGCTGGCAGTTTGTTTGAAAGGAACATTACACAACAGTTGGACCAGAGGTTTGCTAGTATCAGCAAAATCAGGAATGAATTGTCTATAGTAACCCATCATGCCCAGAAAGACTTGTACTTCTTGTAGGTTGATGGGCAGAAGCATTTTGTCAATGGCTTCAACCTTCTTGGTCATTGGACAAATCCCCGTTTGGGTTACTTCATGGCCCAGGAATTCAAGGCGTTCTTTGAAGAAAGCACACTTAGAGGGCTTTAACTTGAGGCCAGCTTCTTGGATCTTTACGAACACCTCTTTAAGATGGGCTAGGTGATCAGTGAAGTTGTGCTGAAGACTGTTATATCATCTAGATAGACTAAGACACACAACAACTTTAAGTCACACAGGATGGAATCCATGGCCCTCTGGAAAGTTGCCGGGGCATTACAGAGCCCTTGTGGCATGCGGGTAGGTTCAAACAGTCCTTCTGATGTGATGAGTGCAGCCTTCTGACGGTCTTCAGGAGAGAGGTCAACTTTCCAGTAACCAGACGCCAAATCCATGGCAGAGAAAAACTTAGAACTCCCAAGGCGTTGGAGAGTGTCATCAATGCGAGGTAAGGGATAGGAATCTTTCTTGGTTAGAGAATTTAACCTTCAATAGTCCATCACAATCCGGTGGCCCCCATCTTTTTTCTTTAAGATGAGCAGAGGAGAAGCCCAGGGACTTTGAGAGGGAGCTAGCAGTCCAGCGTCCAGCAGTTTTTTGAGCTCCTTAGAAACCTATGCATCTTCCACTTGGCTGTGGCAATATGGCTTGGCACAAAAGGGGGGAGCATCTCCTGTGTTAATCTGATGAATCACACCTTTAGCCAGCCCATAATCAGTGCTATCTTTAGCAAAGATGTCTGAGAATTGGTTTTGTAAATCAAGCACCTCTTTTTGTTGAACCGGGGACAACTGAGGGAAGTCTTGGGCAGTGAACAGAGATAGGACTTGAGGCTCATCTTTGGGTAGGTTAAAGTCTTGAAACGTTCCAAAAGGGTGAAGGGAAAAGACGTCAGGGGCATTTAACAACTTTCCGTAACCAACAACCTGTCCTCTGGATACAGTCATAGGAAGCGCAGTAATGTTGGCAACTAGTAATTGAACGGGATCCTTGTGGGAGACATCCAGAATTCCAGGACAAAGGTAAGGCTTGTTGCGCCCCAGCAAAGGAGGGGAGTACAGCTCTAAGAAAGTCTGTTCAGGTAGTTCATATGATATCTGGGAGTCTATGATGGCCTGAGAACCTGGAGGGATGGTGACAGCAGACGTGGCCATGAGAGGAATTCCCTCAGTTGCAGGACAAGCCATGGGAGGACACTTCATGTTGGTGGAATGGGTTTGGTATTTTAGGGTGAAAACCCCAGTGGGGTACTCCAGAGTACATGTCTTCAAATGTTTACCAGGAACTTTGATTGGCTCCTCAAAGATCAGAGGGACTTTGTACCCTAGGATAGAAAGATACCCATCCTTTAGGTTGATGATCCCATTATATTCCCAAAGGAACTGGGTACCAACCAAAAGGTTGTAGCTCTCATTTTCTAGAACAACAGCTGGCGCAGCCAGCAGGAGTTTACCAAATCACATTGGCAAGGCGGATTACGCGCCAATGGCGCAAGTCATTGAGAGACCAGTGGAGCCATAGGATTGATGGTAGTTGAGGTCGGGGGCCAGCTTAAGTTTCTTCACCAGTTTAGAAGAAACAACGTTGACAGGAGATCTGGTGTCCAGGACGGCTTTGATTTTTACTTTCTGAATAGATATCTCTACCCAGGTGGTGGTGCGTCCAAAGGGTGGTAGAACTGCCAAGATATCCTGCACCTTGGCTAATTCCTTGTCCCATTTTTCAATCATGCATTTTAGTCCTGGGAACTCCTTATATACAGTTTGGAGAGGGAGTGAGACAGATACATTCTTAAAAACGGCGTCTGCAACTTCAGCAGCTTCCTCTGATAATTCCACTAACACAGGGGACCGTTTTGCCTGAGTAAGATAGGGGCAGGAGACAACTGCTTTGGCCTCAGACAAGGGCTTGGTGGTAGTGGTAGTCTTCCCAGATTGTAGCTTGTAGGGAACTGCAATAGTCTCTGGGATGGCAAGAACAGAATACCTATATGCATCAGGGTCTTCAACATCAGATTCATCCACATCAGAATTATCAGAAATGTCATGGAACAGAAGGAGAATAGGAGGAGCCTCATCATCAGCAGGCTCAGAGTCAGTAGCAGGTGGAGGTATAGAAGGAGACTGGGAATAATTGTCAACCAAGAGCGTCTCCGCCTCTAGATTGACTGTTCTTTTCCCAACTGATCCTTGGGATCAGCTCCCTCAACCCGCAGATTGATGCAAACGCTAGAGTGGTGACCTATCTGACCGCAGTTGTGGCAACCCTGACGTTGAGGAGGATTTTGGGAGTTCATAGAGAAGATACGAGGGCCACAAGAAGAGGAGCCAGAGTTGGAAGCGGCACAACTCTCCCAAACAACTGCCCCAGAATGGGTAAGATGCATATCTTGTAGCAGTGTCTTTATACTTTTCATGGAGGACAACATAGCCTTGTGGGCCTTGAAATGAAGACACAGTAGTTGATTCACCTTGAGGGCCTGGGCACAGGCCATATACGCTTCATGCGCCGTCAATTGTCTGCTTGTTATTAATTGTTGTCCCTCCATGTAAAATCTGTCTGCAAATTCAGCTAACGTCTCTTTGGGCTTGAAAGATATGTGCATGAAGGCATCCTTTTTCACCTCCAGGCTAAGATCATC
The DNA here is from genome assembly GCA_014839935.2 of Entomophthora muscae. Taxonomy (NCBI): domain Eukaryota; kingdom Fungi; phylum Entomophthoromycota; class Entomophthoromycetes; order Entomophthorales; family Entomophthoraceae; genus Entomophthora; species Entomophthora muscae. Next base: position 203,663 of record QTSX02006418.1, read on the forward strand.
ACCAAATTTGTCAATCAGGAGCTGTTTCATGTCTTCCCAGGTCTCAATGGTGGGTAGCTCTAGCACGACTACTTCTTGAATGGTCAGGTGTAGACAGGTTAGAATGTGTTCCTTCTTAACCTCATCTGATGCTCGCCTCATGGCAGTTTCATAAATAGTTAAGAAAGAAGCAATAGTTGAGGTTTTGGGATCAAAGACTTGCTTAAAAGTAGGCTTGAAGTGTGCCTTGGGAGCCGGACCACCATTGCTGCTATTGAGTACATTTATGCGCGGGGAGAACTCAGCTTCAGATTTGGAGGGGGGTTGTCTAGCCCATAGTTGTCAAACACTTTCTTCAAGGGTTGTCAGAGTCTCGGTAGTTCTGGCACCCATAGTGTTGGCTAGAGTGGTCTGTTGTTCAGTAACATCTAGGCGTTGTCCTTGGGTAGTGACAACAGTGGAGAGCTCAGCCAGCTGCGAAGTAAGGGATGGTCCTACTGACAGGCAGGGGGCAAATCTGTCGTTTACCAAATCAATCAGCTCACTCATCTCCTGTACGTCTCTGTCCAACTCAGTCTGATGTTGTTTCAAATGGTCCACCTCATTAGCTAGGGCAATCAACTCCCTAGCATAGTGGATCTGAGGAGCCCCTGCCAACCCAGGACAACAGCCATCTTCCTCGTTAACCCTGAGTGGGCTAGCAGCGGCCGTCACTACCTCACGTAAAGCAGCAACTTCTTGCTGTAGTTCTGCAACCTGAGCAGTCAACGCAAGAACCTGGGGGTCAGGTTGAGGCATTTCAGTAGGACGTCCTTGGCTATAAGTGGAAGCGCGTAATTCTTGGATGGCCTCCCAGATCCTCTGCTCTCTGTCCACCAGATCATCAGCAGGAGGAGAAGGCGGAACATCAGGTTTGGGAGTAGACAGCTCATTCACCTGACTCTGAAGTTTGGCTATAGCAGCAGCAGTGGTAGCTCTCTCTTGATCAAACTCTGCACTGAGTTCATTTAGACCTTGGGCGGCAAGTTCAGCTACCTGTTGCAATTGCTCAAAGGAATAGACACTGAATGCATTGAGCTGTTGCACTAGGCGTTCAAATTTGGAGAGATAAGCGTTTAGGGTGGAGTCTACTTGAGTTTGCCAGGGTTGTTCTAACTGGTGAAACTCATGTAGCCGCTCCCTAACATACTCAGGGATGAACTGGCGTATTTGCTTGATAGAATTGACTAAACGTGTTTGAGAGGTGACCAAATCACGCTGATTGTCAGATACCAGGGAGAACAGGGAATGAATCAATTGTTAGTAGGCGGCAAAATGGTCCCAATGATGGGTAACAACTGCTTAAAGAGACGAGATCTCTTGAACGTGGAGTCCCAACACCATCTAGTGGTGGGCCAAGGCAGGCTGTACAAAGGATGACAGCAGGTGTTCAGCGGAGCCAGCCGCTGAGAGAAGATGTTGTGGAAACTGAGGGGCCACAATTAACTCATAGTATTTGGCACAGCTAAACTGTAGCTGAAGGCGAGGGATGGCCCTGTCCCGAGCTAACCCAAGGGCTACCACCATGACTTGTTCCAAGTCAGGGGTACCCATGGGGTAAGCGGCTAGGCAGGGACCATTCCCAAGGTTCAGTACAGTAGGGACAATAGGCAGGTTGGCAATGTCTTCCTCAATAGGAGGGCTGGTAATTTCAGGCGAGGTTGACTCCCAAATAGGTGGAGGCAAGGGACCTGAAAACGTAGATGCAAAAGGGGTAACCAAGGGGCTTACAGCCCCTGTAGTGAGCACCATTTTTGTTGTGTTCTGAGGCGCAGCACAGATACATAATGGGGAATCCTAACCTTAGGATTGGATTTGTACTAAGTCTCGGTTAGATGACAGGGAAGGCAAATGTGTTTACCTTGCAGCCCTGGATGAATATTCTCTACTAGGCGTGGCTAGAGAGAAGTGTGGAAGTACGGAAGACACAAAGACAAAAATTTGAATAGAACTTAATTTTATTGGTAGAATAGGAAATGGATTATATAGTGGTTAGGAATACCACAAAACACTACCAGGATGGTAGGATCACTTGCCACAAGCATGAGTGGGGCAAGTGAGTTGCGTAGAGTCAGGAAACCAAACAATCATATTTCCTGATGCAGAAACCAGTTCATTTCAAGGGTTGAAAGCAAAAGCAAGAGATTTGTCTTCAAAATGGCCCACCAAAGGCAAAATTGAAACATGGTGAATGCTGTTATTCATGACAGTTTTTCCGGGATGGGAGCCAAACTTAGTTAGTTTAGCTCCCCTCTCTCACATAATAGACAAGCCCGTTTCTTCTGCCTTGGAAGCCTTTTGCTACTGGGTGTGGAGCCTACTTCTCACCCTCATTTGCGCCAGCTTGGGATCACTCCTTGCTGGATTTCTCACGGTGTGGACCACATGGTCACTTCTGTCCTCCTTAAAGCTGTGCCTCACTGAGAAGTCTGCCTCTCCCTCCACAGCTTCCTCAGCTGCATCAGCAGTGAATATTACCCTGGTGTTGCCCTGCATCCCCCCCCTCTATGGCCGTTTGTGAGAAGGTCCTGGACGCCCTTGAAGAGCTGCAGCTTTGCCTCTCTGTGGACTCAGCGTCTGCAGACACTCCTGTGACGGAAATCACTGGATAATATGAAGCTGTTTCTAAATGATGGGGAATTACCACCCAAATCCACATAGAATTGATGATTAACCACCAATGCAACTTCAGATACTTTTTTGTGAAATTTTCAATTGTAACTCCAGGATTAAGTAGAACAATTAGTTCTAACCAAAGTAGTCCAAGATAAATGACCTGGGAAAGCATAAAATGCATATTCAGCATAAAATTCTGGACATTGGAAAGGAACACAATTTTAGTTTTCAAGAATGGGGGGAGGAGCCGCAAAATCAGCTGGCATGAAATTGACATTGGGAGGCACCAACAACAAAGTTCCAGTTGCAGGGCCCCATCAACCATAAATTATTTGCTTCAGAATCAGATTGTACAGAGTATACTGCAACAACCCAATCACAGGATGCATTTTTAAAATCAAAAATTAGAACTTGGGATAAATGATTTTATTTGAGTAAATTTAGGAGGACTCAACTCTTAGAGTTGAAACAGGGAAAATTATTCAATATATATCAGAAAAATTGACTAAGCAATACCACCTGAGTCTTGACCTCCTATTCCTTCTACATCTTCAAGTATGTATCTGGTCCAGGTTGCAAAGAACCCTTGCGTGACCATTTTCTGACAACCATGCCAATTATCAAGCTCATATTGAGTGACCCTCATATTACGTCAATTTATCAACGTCAGTTTGAAAGGGGGAGCTGGTTTTAGCTGGCAGACTAGAGCAGCCGTGACCCATTTTTGATTGACTGTTTTGTTTAAATCCGTTAACTTGGTCAATTTCAATACAGGTTTTCTGGCCTTCTGAGCCTTCTTACTTGGACAGACAATACCCGGCATTATGGAACCTACTGTGACATTACCCTCCGTTTTAGCCCTGGGCACAATACCACCATCTGGGAGATGGGATAAAGAGAAATTCTTATGGGCAGGTGGGAGTTTCATTGCAGCTAAGGTAAGTTCAGGATGACCAATAGCAGTGGGATTGTGCTTGTAGAACTCATGGATCATATCTGAGAAATTTGAACAATTGTAGTGGGGAACCCAGGAGTTTTCAGAATCAGGATAACCTTTCTGAGACACCAAATATTCCAAATGGTGGCAATTCTTGTGGGAAGCCAGAATACAATTTAACTCATACTCAGTTCTCCTTCCACAAGAATGGGTTGGGAAGAGGGAGTTTCTGTTCCTTTGAAGGGAGTAAGAAGACATTCATGGAAGGTGTGGAAAATCTTGAAAGCAGGAGGTAAATCTAGCTGATAGGCAGAGGGGCTAATCTGATGTTCTACCTTGAAGGGACCAACCTGCTTGGGACCTAATTTACAACAGGGAACCTTAAGTTTCATGTTGCAAGCATCAACCATGACTAGATCAACTGGCCTGTAAGTCAGACCCTACTGGCACTTACAATCTGTGTATTCCTTGTAAGTTGTCACGGCGGCAGCAAGAGTAACTTGGAGCTCCTGATGGACCTGATTCAATGCAGCAGCTTGATCAGTTGCAGCTTCCACGTTGCTAACTAAACAAGGATCCATGTTGGAAGAAGGATTGTAACCCACATTGGCATAGAATGACAATGCCTGAGTTGATGTGTGTGAGGTGTTATTGTATTTAAATTCTGCCATGAGTAGATTATCACACCAGTCATCTTGTTGCGCATTAGTGTAGCAACATAGGTAGACCTCCAAACTTTGGTTTACCCTCTCCGTTTGTCTGTCAGATTGGGGGTGGAAAGCAGTAGAGCAGCACAATTTGATACCAAGGATTCCAGTAAAAGCTCCCCAGAACTGAGCAATAAATTGAGGACCACAGTCACTTACAATCTCCATTAGGATGCCATGTAGGGAGAAGATTCTGTTCACAAATAACCTAGCAGTTTCCACCAAAGTAATTGTGATTAAAAAGGTACAAAGTTTGCCATCTTTGTGAAACAATTGACTACCACCATGATTGCGTTAAACCCATTAGAATTGGGAAGTTACCAATGAAATTCATCAACACAGACGTCCAGGGTCCCGCAGCAGGCTGTAGTGGAACCAGTAAACCAGTAGTTTTATTCCAACTGGCCTTGGATCAAACACATACCAGGCAATCTTGAAAAAAAGCTGCTACCTGCACAGTCAAACCCTTCCAGGAAAACTGGCGGCAGATTAGTTCCACTGTTTTGTTTTTCCCTGGATGACCAGCCGTTGGACAGGATTGATTAGCCTCCATGATTTTATCCCAAATAGTGCCCTCAGGAACCCACAAGCAACCTTGATGATATAGGACTGGACCAATCTTATGATAACCCTGAGGCTGACCCACTGGGTTTGCGCATGCTAGCTCTAATAGCCTATCATAGCCTTTGGACAAAGGTTGCAGAAACTTAACCTTGGAATACAAGTCCAGTTCTGCACCCTCAGCTAAGGACATAGTGGCCAACGTAGCCAGTGGAGGCAATACAAAAGGCACCACAGCCTTGTCTGGAATTATAGTATTTGTATTAAACTTGGCGTCCATACTAGCATCTGGGAGATGGGAAGGGTTCCTGCTTAGTGCATTGGCCAAGTGATTGTCAGATCCCTTAATAAACTTGTAGCGGAACTTGTATCTTGTCAGGTCACCATGCCATCTGGATTGGCAACCCAACAAAACCCTGGGCTGTCAATAATATGGAAGAGCTTTGTGGTCAGTTCTTACTACAAACAGATGACATGCCAACATGAGATGGTGATGCCAATGCTTTAACAACTCCACAACAGCCAACAATTCCTTGTTGTAAATCATGTAGTTGCGTTCTTGAGCCTCCATCTTCCGGGAGAAATACCCTACAGGTCTCTTAATCCCGTCACAAGCCTTCTGCAACAGCACACCAGCCACAGTGTATTTAGATGCATTGGTGGAAACCACAAAAAGAAGCTCAGGATCCACATGTCTTAACACTGGGGAGGAAAACAAAAGAGCCTTGACTGCTGAGAAGGCACTTGCGCACTCAGGCAACCAGACTAAAGTTGTCTTTCTACTAGCAAAATATAAAGGGGCGGCCACTTCAGACAAGTAGGGGGTGAATTTCTTCAAGAACGCACATGTACCCAAGAAACTACAAAGTTGGGATACTGTCACAGGCGTAGCATACTTTTGAACCGCAGCTTCTTTGTCAGGAGCAATGGTGTGGCCATCCTCAAAGATAATATTACCCAGAAAGGTAAACTTACGTTTAAAGAATTCACACTTACTCCTTTTGATGATCAAGTTTGCTTGGAGAATGCGCTCTACAACTGCCAACAAGTGGGCCTTATGGGACTCCTCATCTGGAGAAAACACCAAGATATCATCCATATATGCAATGGCACAAACACCTAGGAGATCCCCTAGGACTGAATCAATTAACTGCTGAAAGAAGGTGGGGCATTCTTCAATCCAAAAGGCATTATGAAAAACTGGAAGATACCCTTCTTGGTTCTGAATGCTGTTAACCATTCCATTCCTTCTGCAATCCTGATTTGATTGAAAGCATTCAACAGATCCAGTTTCAAGAATACCTTGGCCTTCTCAACACACCTAGAGATCTGTGCTTCAAGGGGTAAAGGATAAAGATCCAGAATTGTAATGTTATTCAAATTTCCATAATCAACACAAGGACAAAGGGACCCATCAGACTTCTGAACAAACAATAACAGGGAGCAGATTGACAAAGCCTTCTTAAAAATGTAGCCTTTTGCCAGCATGTCACAAGTCCACTCTTCCAAACATGCGTCTTCTGTCAAGGTTAAAGGGTAAATAGGAGACACAATTCTGATCAGATCAACAGTAACCTTAAAGTCAAAGTCAAACTGAGTGTTTGGGGAGGACCTTGCCTCTGGTGGCGTCAAATGCCGCGGACCAGGGTTGCAAGCATGCCGGTAAATCCAAACTTACAGGGACAGGAAACAATTGTATGGTCTGTGATGATTGCTCTAATTCAGACATATCCAACAGCAAAATACAAATAGCTATACCCAAAGAGTGTTCCACCTGCAGCTCATTTTTCTCCAGTAAGTTTAATACATTATGATCTCTCCACCAACTCACTCCCAAAATGATAGGATACATCAGGGTAGAGCAAACAGAAAACCTTGCAGTAAAAGACTGACCTGCAACTACAAAAGTAACTGGCTTCTTCAGCTGGAAGGAGGGAAACATCTGACAGTTCCCACCCCTAACAAGCAATCCCAGGTGGTACTTGAGTTGTAGAAAGTTGGCAGTCTCCACACTCATGAAATTTTTGGAAGCACCTGTATCCAACAAAATGGATGGCTGATAGATAGTCTGACCATTATTAATGCTATCATAGAACAAGAAGTAACCAGAAGTAGATTTATTTGCAGCAAAGGTAGCAATCTTGGAGGGTCTTGTTTTTCATTGGTGGTAAAGACGGTGTCTAAGGAGGCAGGATGCTCCTGAAGTAACCCTCAATTATTTCTTGGACAGCAGCTGGAAGAACAGGGTTATCACAATCAATGGAAACAAGGGGCAACTCTTTGGACGTAATCACAGAAGATTTTGCAGGTACAAAGTGTTGAAGCATCACCACAGAACTATCAGGACCAGACACTATGGGGGCCTCCTTCACATCACTGGGTTTGTTCACCACCGCCAATTGTAGCTGAGACAAGCTAGGGGGAGAACAATCTTGGCTTTGGTTGGAAGTAACTACTGCGGAGCAGGGTCCAGAAAACCAGGAGCGCGCAGCAGGTTTATCCTCCATTACCAACGTACCTTGCTTGGAAGTAGACAAATTTGAGACCAGAGAAAGAATTTGGCTTACCAAGGCCTCAGTTGTGGTTAACAGGGAATCCCAAACCGCCAAATCCTGGTCAGTCTGGTCAACTGCTAACCACAACGCTGAGAGTTTATTCACCTCAAGAACATCAATTTTACGGCAGTAGGTAAGAAACTGAGGAAGGAATACCAAAAGCAGAGTTGTGCCCTGATGGAAGGCGTACAGCTTACAATATACTTTGAGCTCCTCAATAGATACACACAATTTTTTTAAAAAAGGGTATAGCAATGCACTCTCAGTTAAAACACGTGGATTGCGCTCCACCGCAGACAACAACCATTCACGAGCATCTTCAGAAACCTTTGTCATCACATGGTAAACTTGGGATTTGTGACTAAGGCTTGAGCTGGAATAAAATGATAATGCTGACAAAACTTCATGCAAAATTTCATCAGTGGGTGGAGCAGGAAAATAATCCAGACGCCAAAATGACATGACGTAACAGAAATAGGAAACAGAGGATCCAGTCTCAACAACTGCAACCGGAGATGGAAACCACAAATTAAAGAAAAGCCCAAACTGAAAACTCAGAAATGAACTGATGCAAATAAACATGGTAAACGCAGATATCTTGAAAGAGCAGGAGAAAAGAAACACAAATTCATGACAAACTGCTTCCAAAAACTCAGAAGTAGAAGAGTTGAGTAATGTGATGGAAATCACTGGATAATATGAAGCCGTTTCTAAATGATGGGGAATTACCACCCAAATCCACATAGAATTGATGATTAACCACCAACGTGGCTTCAAATATATTTTTGTAAAATTTCCAATTGTAATACCAGGATTAAGTAGAACAATTAGTCCTAACCAAAGTAGTCCAAGATAAATGACCTGGGAAAGCATCAATGCATCTTCAGCATAAAATTCTGGGCATTGGGAAGGAACACAATTTTCATTTTCAAGAATGGGGAGAGGAGCCGCAAAATCAGCTGGCATGAAATTGACATTGGGAGGCACCAACAACAAAGTTCCAGTTGCAGGGCCCCATCTTCCATAAATGATTTGGTTCAGAATCAGATTTTATGGAATATACCGCAACAACCCAATCACAGGATGCATTTTGAAAAGTAAATTAGAACTTGGGATAAATGATTTTATTTGAGTAAATTTAGGAGGACTCAACTCTTAGAGTTGAAACAGGGAAAATTATTCAATATATATCAGAAAAATTGACTAAGCAATACCACCTGAGTCTTGACCTCCTATTCCTTCTACAGCTTCAAGTAAGTATCTGGTCCAGGTTGCAAAGAACCCTTGCGTGACCATTTTCTGACAACCATGCCAATTATCAAGCTCATATTGAGTGACCCTCATATTACGTCAATTTATCAACGTCAGTTTGAAAGGGGGAGCTGGTTTCAGCTGGCAGACTGGAGCAGCCGTGACCCATTTTTGATTGACTGTTTGGTTTAAATCTGTTAACTTGGTCAATTTTGATACAGGTTTTCCAGCCTTCCAAGACTTCTTACTTGGACAGACAATACCCAGCATTATGGAACCTTCCGTGACAACTCCCATCTCTGACGCTCAGAGATCAGTGGCCCTCTTGGATGCCCTTGATGGAGATGCTTGCCTCTGAGTGCGCACTCTTCTTTGCCAAAGCCAGGAGCTTGGGGATACCTCCTCCCTCCTTACACTGGTCTCTTCAGCAGTGGCTGCTCTGGGTTCCAAGGCCTTGGTTATATTTGAGACCCTTTGTTCCAAAGGCCTTGCCCCTGACCTTGCCTCCCATGTTGAGTGTTTTGCAGTGAAAGCTGCCTCCTTGGATCTCCCTACCAAGATGACAGTGGCTATGTTCTGCAACTCCTTGGATGCTGCTTCTGCTGACAAGAGTGTGTGGGATCCGGCTCCTACCTCCCTCAAGAAAGCATTTGAGTTGGCCCGCAAGCTTGGAGCCAAGCCTGCCTACCAGCCCAAGTCTGGTGTGCTGGCTCACCTCCTGGTCTCCAAGCCCACTCAGGCTAAGCCCCCCAAGACGCCTGCCATCAACGTGATGTGCCGCGCCCGCCAGGCCCCCAATTGGCCCACCTCCACAGGATCCCTCCCTGTCTTTGCAGCTTTGGCTGCCATCTCTGAGGTTTCTTCCTGTGATCCCGCCGCATCCATTCTGACCCTGCATAATAAAGAAGATCTTTCCTATTTCCTTTTTACTGCAACCTTTTACACCAAATTTTTCCAAGCTAAGGCTACAGTTTTGGTAGATACAGGTGCTGCGGGTAACTTTAAGGACCTGGCACTGGCCCAATCCTTGGGTCTGTCCTTGCTCCCCCCTCAGAGCCTTATTGCAGCCAGCAAGGTACCAGTGCTCAGTTATCCCCTCACTAACCCGCTTAGTTACTGTACAGGCTCACACATGTTTGTGAGTAAATTCTCTGCTGTTGAGGATCTTCTGTACCCTGTAATTGTGGGTGTGGGGTGGTGGCAACGTCACTTGATGCAGATTGACTGTCTCACTAATGAGCTTCACTTCTTGCTGGATGGGTGCCCGGGTTCCTTCCCCCTCCTCCCCTCAGGGTGGGAACTTCCTGAGTCATGCTTGTCTCTTGCAGCAACCCCAGTCTCCCCTCCCAAGCTCTTTGCACTTCTGGCCATCCTTGCTCCCTTCAAGGACGCCTTTGACGCTACCCTTTCCTGTGCCATCCCTCCACACTCTTGCCACAATTTGACCTTTAAGACAATGGTTGACCTTGTAAAAATCAACACCCCAATGTACCCTCTTAGCAAATTGGAGGACAAGGCGTTGGGTGCGTGGCTGGACAACATTCTGGCAAAAGGGTTGATAGTCAAGAAGGCTTCCTTGGTTAGCTCCTCAGTGGTTTTCACTAAGAAATTGGATGGGTCCCTTTGGCCATGTGTTGATTATACCCTCCTCAACAACATCACTGTCCCAGACTGCTACCCCCTCCCCTTGGAGGCCTCAATTGCTCAGTCTATTGCCAAGTCTTGTGTCTTTTCAAAACTAGATCTTGTTAATGCTTTTAACCAGGTCCATGTGGTGGAGGGGACAAGTGGCTTACACCCATCAAAACTTGGCGTGGCTGCTTCCAATTCAAGGTCATGCCTTTTGGCTTGAATAATGCTCCTGCAATCTTTCAGCAAGTCATTGAGGACGCCTTGGGAGATCTCTGCTTCACCTGTGCTGTGGTGTACATTGATGACATTCTAATCCACTCCCCTACTCCTGAGCAGCACGCCAAGGACCTGGTGGCTGTGGTGGCGGCTATCCACAAGGCCCAGCTATTCATCAAGCCCAGCAAGGGTGAGTTCTTCAAGTCCAAGGTTACCTTCCTGGGCAACTTGGTCCTGAAGGACGGCCACGCGGTCTCCCCCAACAAGGCCAAGGCCATTAGGGAGTGGGCTACCCCCCGGAATCAGAAGGAGTTACACTTCTTTCTGGGTACAGTGATCTTTCTCAAGAAGTTCTCTCCTGCCATCTCTGAGCTCGCTGTCCTCTGCATCCCCTGGCTGGCAAGAACACCTCCTTTGTGTGGACCCCAGCATGCCAGGAGGCCTTTGAGGCCATCAAGCGGGTTTTTGTCTCCACCCCAGTGCTATGCTACGCCAACACAAGCAAACAGTTCATTATGGCTTGTGATTCCTCTAACGTGGCTGCTGGGGCGTTCCTTCTTCAAGAACACAATGGTCAGGAGCTCCCAGTTGCTTACTTCTCCAAGAAGTTTGCCCCCAACAAGTGCTCCTGGGCGGTGTTTGACAAGGAGCTACAGGCTGTGGTGGATGCCATCAATCATTGGAGACATCACTTGCAGGGCGTTCAACACAAGTTTGTGGTTTGTACAGACCATAATGTGACAGAAATTGCAGGATAGTATGAAGCCGTTTCTAAGTGATGGGGAATTACCGCCCAAATCCACATAGAATTAATGATTAACCACCAACGTGGCTTCAAATATATTTTTGTAAAATTTCCAATTGTAATACCAGGATTAAGCAGAAAAATTAATCCTAACCAAAGTAGCCCAAGATAAATGGCCTGAGACAACATCAACAAATCTTCAGAATAAAATTCTGGACATTGGGAGGCAACACAATTTTCAGTTTCCAGAATGGGGGGCTTCAAAATTGGTTGGCACAAAATTAACATTGAGCGGCAACAACAACAAAGTTTCAACTGCAGGACCCCATCTTCCAGAAATGATACAGGTGAGAATTAGATTGTGCAGAATATATTGTAACAACCCAACCACAGGATGAATTTTGAAAAGTAAATTAGAACTGGGGATAAATGATTTTTATTGAGTAAAATTTTGGAAGGACTCAACTCTTAGAGTTGAAACAGTGAAAATTATTCAATATATATCAGAAAATTGACTAAGCAATACCACCTGAGTCTTGACCTCCTATTCCTTCCACATTGTCAAGTAAGTATCTGGTCCAGGTTGCAAAGAACCCTTGTGTGATCAGTTTCTGATAACCATGCTGATTGACAAGCTCATATCAGGTGACCCTCAAATTACGCCAATTTATCAACGTCAATTTGCAAGGAGGAACCGGTTTCAGCTGACAAACTGGAGCAGCTGTAACCCATTTCTGATTGACCGTTTGATTTAAATCTGTTAACTTGGTCAATTTTGATAAAGGTTTCCCAGCTTTTTGAGCCTTCTTTTTTGGGCAGATAATTCCTGGCATGATGGAACCTACCGTGACACATAAGGCCCTCTGTTACTTCCGCAAGCCCCAGAAGTTACTCCCTTGTCAGGCATGTGTCATGCAGACATTCTCTGGTTACAAGTTCAAGTACAAGTTTGTGAAAGGGGAGCTCAAAATCCTCCCTGACCTGCTGAGTTGCAACCCTGCAATGTACCTGGTGAGGGGCAATGAGGACCCTCAGGTCACCGTCATCCTGGAGTCCTTGATCCTCCTGGATTACGGCTCCCCCCTCTCCCAAACCCCAGCCACGGCTCCAGTTATTTCTCCACAGCTTCTGGTCATTGCCCCTGCCCCCTCATCTGAGGTAGCCCCGTCACTGGCTCTCCCTGGTACGCTTCTGCACAATGTCCTGGTGGCCCAGCACTCCTCACCGGATGTCCAGGCTATCTGAGCTAAGCTGTCTCCTGACTTCACATCCAATGGTCCCTATATTCTTAAGGATAGGATAATTTACCAAAACAATAAAGTGTGGGCTCCAAAGGAATTGCGGCTGTGTGTCATGACAGAACATCATGATCCTCCCCTGTTTGGACATCCAGGCACCAAAAAGCTGCTCAAACTCATCAGGTGCACTTACAGCTGGGTTGGGATAACCAAAGCAGTGGTTCTATGGATTAAGAAGTGTGTCACCTGTGCTCGCTCCAAACCAGACTGTTTAGGGAAAAACAGTCTCCTCCATCCCCTGCAGCAGTCCCAAGGTCCGTGGTCATCCATCTCAGTTGGCTTTGTGGTGGTTCTCCCCTTGTCAGGTGGCTTTGACTCCATCATGGTGGTATCTGACTGTTTCACCAAATATTCAGTCTTAATCCCATGTCTAACCACCCTGGACTCAGTAGGGATGGCAAACCTGTTTGTGAAACATATCTTCACCAATGTTGGCTTATCTCAGGATATCATCAGCAACCAAGGTCCCCAGTTCACATCCATGTTCTGGGAGTCTCTACTGGGGATTCTAAACATTAAGCCATGCAGGTCCACCTCCTTCCATCCCCAGTCAGATGGGCAAACAGAAAGAGTCAACCAAACCATGGAGCAGCATCTGTGTTGCTACGCAAATGCCTCCATGGACTCCTGGTCAAACAATCTTCTATTAGCCCAGTTTTCTTACAACAATATTGTGCTTGCCTCCACAGGGGTGTCCCCATTCCAGGCTACTCTGGGGGTTTCCTCAGCATTTGTGATAGGTCCCTTGCTTCAGGCAAGCGTACCGGCTGCTGCAGACATGGCGGCTCATCTCAAGGCCATTCATCTCAAATTCCAAAGCACCCTAACCAAGTCTATTGAGGCGTACAAGAAAGTGGCAGATAAGAATAGGCGACCTGCTCCCCATTATCCAGTGGGCTCACTTGTGATGTTGGATGTCACCAATATTCAAATGAAGGTGCCCTCAAGAAAGTTTGCCCCAAAGAGACTGGGTCCCTTCAAGGTCTTGGAGGATAAGGGTAATGGTGTGTTTGTGTTGGATCTCCCCCCTCCTATTGGATTCACAGTACCTTCAATGCCTGTTGCCTATCCCCTTTCAAGGGGGACCTCCCCAGCACTCCTGACCCCACCTTGGTGGATGGCTCTCCCGAGTATGAGGTAGAAGCCATAGTAGCCTCGTGTAGGATTTGCAAGTCCCTCCAATATTGTGTATCTTGGAAAGGATATCCCTCATACAATAACAGCTGGGTAAGCTCTTCAGACTGCAGAAATTGCTGGGACCTGGTACAAGAATTTCACAGGAATAACCCCATGGCACTTGGTCCTCCCAAGTCACTTCTAGCGCTCAAGATCTCCAAAGCCCACAAGAATTTCTCGGTGGCTACGCTCCCCCAGGGAGGGATCTGGCCTCAGGAAAAAGGAAAGGATAATGTAAATTTGCTGCCACCCCTGGCATTGGATCACACAATCTTCCCCCGCTGCACTAAGAAAGGTCCAAAAATGTTAGCCAAACCCCTTCATTCTTTAGAGGATTTAGCACACACAGTTGATGAGAGGTTTGTGCTAGCCTATCCCATGGATTCATTGCCCTTGGTTGCCCCCTCCTGGGAAGAAACACTGGTTAATTTAGACTACTTATTGGCCTGGTGTTGCCCGCTTTTAAAAACTATTAGAGCCAGCCAATCAAAGGTTGCCACATCAACGCCCAAAAACTCAAGTGAACTCCAAATGCCTGGGACTTCTTCTGGCCAATCAGATGGGACCGCAGAAATTAGGGTGAAACTTTCCAGTCCCCCTGGCCCTGCCCATCAAAAATTCTCTCCCAGCCAATTGGATTCAGAGCCAAAGGTCATGTGATCCCATCCCCTTGCAACCCATCCCTTTTAACACAGAAAGGGGACTTTCAGTCCCCTGCTTGTCTATTTTCCCATTAGATTAAAGTTTGGTTGTTTGCAATTGAATTTTTAAATTTCTCCAATAGTGAAACACCAGTTTGGAGTTTCCCTAGTTTAAAAGTTAAAGTGTTAGTTTTGCTTGTGAAGCTTACCTTGCAACAGCCTGGTTTGAACCCAACATCTCCCCTGGCACCCTTAGCAGAAGCTTGGGTGTATAGTTCTTCTCAGTTTTTGTTTTTGTTCACAAAAGTGGCATTTGAACCTAAAATTCATTTAAAAATTAATATAATATCTACTTTTACTTTGAGTTTTTTATTGAATTTCTTGTTTCAAACCCGCTTTTTTACTTTTGCACCTCCCAAGACATCTGCAACCACGTCCAAGTCCACTAGACCTGTTCTGATGCTCCTTTTGTTTTTCTGCTTGTGGCTACCTCTACTAGGCTTAATTATGTTGCTTTTAACCTTAAAAACTACACCATTCTTCCCCAAATTTTGAGGGGAACACAACTATGATACTCCCAGTCATTAAATTTGTTGTATTTTCCTTGGCCCCCTTCTTGCTTCTCCTGTGTTTGACCTCACCAGACCTGTGGTTAAAGATCTCCTCTTCTGCGCGGCTCATGAGTGAAGACCTGTCCAGCCTCTTGAGTCTTCCCAGCGGTCTCCTTTATTCTGGAGAGGCCGTGGTGAAGGGCTTGACATGTGATGACCTAGATTCAGGTGATGCTGACTATGCCTCTTTTACTCCTGTGGGTGAGAAGGTGCCAATGCCCTCCTTCCCCAACCTGGAGGAGAGTAGCTTGGCGCCCTTACACACTCCTGTGATGTCCCCTCCTGCCCCCACCTGTACACCCTGGTTGCTTGCCGGTTTGGCGCTGATGGGACTGATTGCATATTTACCTCAGCTGTCCACTGTGATCTCCCTGTGGTCCCCCCTTCAAGCAACCATCCCAGTTCTCCACTGGGCGGCATCCTGGTGGTTTGTTTTTCCGGGATGGGAGCCAAACTTAGTTAGTTTAGCTCCCCTCTCTCACACATAGATTCCCTTACAATTTGGGTATTGGAGGATAGGGGAATTAACCATACATTCTTTTAGTTGGCAGAATTGCTGGCCTTGTAGTGGTGTCCAGAAAAACTTGGTTATTTGCCTGTGATGGCAGACAGGGGGGCTGTTAGGGCACCCCAATCAGGGATGAACCTTCTTACGTAGGCTACCATTCCAAGGAAGGTGCGGAGTTCACTCTTATTTCTTGGAGCTGGCATCTCTGTTATGGCGCATATCTTGTCTGAGTCTGGTTTGATTCTGTCCTTGCTGATAATGTGACCAAGGAATGGAAGTTCTGTCAAGAAAAATTTGCACTTTGATGGTTTTGAGACCAATTGGTTCTCTTCAAGGGTGTGGATGACCAGGAAGACATCTCCCCAGTGTTGTTTCAGGTTGGGACTGTAAATGATGATGTCATCCAGGTAGATGATTGCTCTTTTTCCAATTTTTTCCTTGAAAACTTTGTTTGTGAAGGTCACAAAGGTACTGGGAGCGTTTGTCCTGCCAAAGTTGAGAACAACAAATTCAAAGGATTCATACTTGGTTCTAAATGTGGTCTTTGGAATGTCTTCTGGTTTCACGCAAATTTGGTAGTAACCTGCTTTCAAATCAATTTTTGTGAAGATTTAGGACCCCCCCCCAGGGCGTCAAAAAGGTTGTTAATTAGGGGCAGGGAATACCTGTTCTTAATTGTGACCTTGTTGAGCACTCTGTAGTCGGTGACTAGGCAGAGTCATCCATCTTTCTTTGCCACAAAGAAGATAGCAGCGCCAAAAGGTGACTTTGATGGTTGTATGAGTCTTTTTTGAGCGCTTTGTCAAGGTAAGCTTTTAGGGTGTTGTCTTCTTGAGGTGTGAGGCGGTAGATAGGTTGTGCTTTATGTACACTTCCTTTGAGGTTGATTTTGTGTTGTATGCTGCAGTCAGGGGCAATCCTGGCAGTGTTTCTTGGAAAACAGAGGGGAACTTGTTAACTAGCTGGTCTCAGATGTGGTCCTTTTCATGTCAAGTCTCTGTATTTTTAAAGTGGATAACCTTGTATGTTCAAGTACTCCAATTGATTTTGCTAAGGTTGGTTTCCTCTTCTGTTTCCATGATTTTCACCAATACATGGTCCCTAATAAGTGTATCAAGGTGAGTTGGGTAAACATGGTGATGCACTTCTTTTTTTTGAATGGTGAGGGTAGCACTATCCCAGTCAATGTGAGGTTTGGTCTTTCTCATCCATTCCAGGCCAAGTATAACATCATATTTGGAGATTGTTATGATTGGGCTGCTGAGCGTGTTTTGTACGTCTCTGATTTGGGTGCAGAAAGGTTTTGCCTCTTGAGTGACTGTTGTGCTTCTGTTGTCCGCCATGATAACTCTCCTGATATTGCTTTGAGTGGTTGGTAGTTTCATGAGGTCAGTGAATTTCTTGTCAACTAGGGACTGGTCTGCTCCAGTGTTGAATAATGTGGTTCCCTGATATCTGCAAAAACAGAAAGTATAAGTGAGGAGTTTATTTCCTGTTTGGGCAGCAAACAGTAGAGGGTTGCTGGAGGATACTTGGATTATGGTGATTGAATCCACATCCTGGTCCCTGTACAAGTCTTGGAAAGTGGGGGAGGGCGGCTGGCCTAAGCACTCCCCTGAGCTTTCCCCTCCTTGTTGGTATCTTTGGTACTTGCCTGGTTGGCTTGTGCAGTTCAATTTCCAGTTCAAGGATGGATGTTGTTGGCTCGGTTGGTTTGCTTATTAGGTCAAGTATCCTTTTTTGCTGAAGGACTCTCTTTGCACTTGTTGGTTGCGTGTAGATTGTCAGATTTTTGAGCTGTGTGTTTTCCTTCTAAGAATACATCTTCAAGGTTCTTGCAGTGGGTCATGTCAAACTGACGTCTAATGTGCATAGGGAGGCCATTGTGGAAGTCCAAACGTGGTCTGGGTTTGTCAAAGTTGATGGTGTTGGGCGCGCAGTCAGGTAGATCTTCATACACAGCAATGTACTCCTCAATTGTTCCTATTATCTTGAAGGTTCAAAGTTCTGTCATGATCATCACATCATAATCCTTCATGGAGAACTTTTTGAGGAATGCAGCTTTGAATACCTCCCAGTTTTCCTTCTGGTTGGGGTGTTGGGCTAGCCATCCGCTTACAAAACGTGACGCTGTTCCTGTAACGCAAAGGGCAATTTCACTGACCCAGAGTCTTTGGGGGTAGTCCACTTGCTCAAATTTGCTTTGTGTACTGTTGATCCAGAGAGAGGTGTTTTCCCAATATAGTCCCACAAAAGCGCTGATTTCAGCTGTACACAGGTGCTGGAATACAATATTGGGTATCTCAGGCTGCTTTGGTCCTTTTGTGGTTGGCTCTGTGGGTAACAGTCTGTGGGCTTTGAGGGTGTTGTAATGTTTGATGGGTAAAAGGACGTTGTTGTAGATAACAAGACCTACAGGAACGTCTTGTCCTTCTTTGTAGTCTCTCTAGCCGTTAGGGAGTACCATTGTTTGGGTCTTTTTCTTAGGAGGAATTTTTCCTTTGAGTTGGGTAGGTATAGATAACCTACCTGTGCTACCACTTTCAATTATATACTTCTGGGAAGTATAATAAACAAGATAAGAGGAAGATTTAAGAAGAGAATGATACTTTATTGAATATGGATATAGGGTAATATATAGTATCATGACAAACCACATGCTGTCCATGTACGTCATGGGAGTCATGGGGCTTTCCTAAGTAATGTTTCTCTTGGGTCATGAGGCTTATTCAAGTTGTGTTCCATTTAGGATCTGGATTGGGTGATTCCTGTCATAGATAGTTGACTGATTATGATGCCACCAGTTTACTGGTTGGCCGGTGAACCATTCAGTGAGCCATTTGGTAATCTGCTCAGGGTTTTAATTCCCCAAGAGGGAGTAATTGAAGATGTTGCAACATTATCAATACCTCAGACTCAGCTAATAAGTCTATAAGGCTACTGGAGTTTGACTGGGCCCCTGAAAGTGACCTCCACTTGGGCCATTCAACCACAGAAAATCCTCATGTCTGTGCAGTTGTCTTTACTCACTCAGGTGATTAAGTCTGAGTTTTCAGGCGCAAAGTAACCAACTTTAATTCCCAGAGACCTGATCATTATCAAGTTCTGCAGCTACTTCCCCAAGCAGCTACCCTGATAACGCCTCTGAGAATATACATGCCCCTAATGGTAGCTTCAGGACCTCCCCAAAGCCTCCAGGGAAACACAGACAAGGACAACTTACTGGTCTGTTAGGTAAGGTGCTTACTCACAGACCTCTTGTAAGTGCATAAGGGATTGTGGAGCTACCTTATCCCCTCTCTTCCCTAGCAGTCAATGTTACCTACTAGGTTCAGACATCTCAACAAACACCCTAACAGCCAATGTTACCTGATATGATGGTTCATCTTCTTCCTTTAGTAGCAAATGCTATCTACTAGGCCTCTACCTGTCCCAAAACTACTACACTTTGCCAACTTACATTGTAGAGTCTTTATCAAGGCCAAATCAGCCCTTGCCTGCACAACAGCTTCCATGTGGACTGTCACAGTGACCCTTCAAATTCAAGTGCCCTTCCTTAAAGTAAGACAGGGGACTTTTTTCAGGAAGCCAGGCATAGGAAGAGGCATTAGTTGACTCAAGATGTGGTACTGCCGGGCCAGTGGGTAATGCCCACCATAGGATGGGTTCTAACTTGATAATATAGGAAAAAGATTGCCTAAGCAAAGACCAGGGTCCTGAATTGAGCACCATAGTGTCTACTATTCCCGTCAAAGTAATGTAAAGTACTCCAAACAGCTGGGTGAACGTGGTTTTGGCGGTGGTGGTAGGTTTTGTTGGGCAGTTAGGTTGTGGGGTTAAGGGCGGAATCATGGGGACAAAGTAGGCAGGTAGATAATTGTACTTGTCCTTGAACAATCTCAGCAGCCTCACATACCACTTTCCTTTTTGTCCTATAGTTTTGGTATATCTATTTCTTGCTAAGGGGATGGCAATGATTATGTTCTCCAAGTTGAACTAAGAGTAGGCAGGGTTTGGTGGGTATTCTGTAAAATGCACAGGCCTAAAGGGGGCTCCAGGGGGACGGTATAGTGCCAGAAGTGAGTTGGCAGGTTGGTCTCTAGGAGGGGTGGTTGCCTGGTTGTCTACTTGGCTGGAGTTGAGATGAAATATCACTAAAGCTAAATAAGGTAGGATTTGCTCAAACCCAAGGTTAATAAACTTTATTATCAAAAATGACAATATGGTCATCCCCATACTGCCGGGGTTCTTATACCATGAGATTTTTCTTCTTTGACTTTTACAGGATTCAGGTTTGCGGACAATGCACTGGCAGGGCATGGGTCTTGGCACAGGGTTTTGAGGGCGGCAGATTCTGGTTTTGCTTGATCTGGTGAACAGAAGTGGTGATGCTTTGTTCTGCTGCTGCTGTTCACCATATCACCTGAGCCAGCCAATTGTATTTCCCATTATGGACTGGCAACTGACAGCAGCTGATGCTCATTGGCAGGGATAACAGTAGGCCTTGTCTTGACCTCCTTTAGGCAAGCAACAGCCTCTTCTTAGATCAGGGTTTTCAGTGGCACAAGTTTAGTGGCAATCTGGTGACTATTCAGGGAATCTCTCTTCACAAGCTGGCAGGTTATGAAGTAATTCAATCACTAAAGTTTGTGTCTCAATGGGTTGGTGGGTTCCTGTCCCTCCTGGATGACTTGATTAGTCTTCAGAGGATCAGGTTTTCAGTCTAGGGTTTTTGATGTTGGTATTGGACTTTCAGCCTTGGCTGCTGATAGGCCGACAGGTTCCTGTCCTTCCTGAACAGGGCAAGGCATCTCCCGCGGCCCAGGGTTTGGCTCAATTGGTAGTCTGGCTGGTTGCATCCCCCCTGGTTGGTACAAGGCATTTTCTAAGGACCAGGGTTCAATTTCTAGGGTTTAAATACAAGTATTCAAATGTCATTCATGACACTTTTGGTCCCCTGCTTACTCATTATTTTACACAATTTAAATAAAATTTAGGGGGTTTCTATACTGTTTAAAGTTTTATTGTAATTTTGGACTCTAATTTTGAGTCCTTTTAAATCTTTGAAAGGGTTATTAAAAAACCTCTATTTCTTTATCTTTTTGCTGGTCTTATTGTTTCTGCAGCCTACCTGAACCCTCTGGAAGTAGCCTCAGTGTATAGCTTAAACCTGTTGCCCTTAAATTTTCAAAAAGCTAGTTTGAAACCAAGATTTGAATTAGAAATTCCTATAAAAATTTATCTGAACTTCAAATTCTTCTTGCTTTTGTTTTCTTTCAAACCCGCTTTCACTTTGACAGCTGTTAAAGTTGATCAATATCCTCTTAAAGCTTACCCTGGCTTCTGAAGCCTCCTAAATTTTCATAATTTCTTGTAGCAACCTCTGCTAAGGGAAATTATATAAATTTTAGTGTCAAAAAAAGCCACCAAAGAACCTCAAATTTTCTGTGCAGCTCAAAAATGATACTCCCTGCTGCCAAGTTTGTGGTGTTTTCTCTGGCCCCAGCTTTATTCTTAATTTTGACTACTTCCCCTGACTTCTGAACCTGGTTTTCTTCCTCTTTGTGTGTTGTGGATGATGACCCCTCTAGAATCCTCCACTTTTTGAAGAACCTCCTCTCCTATGGGGAGTCTTTTGTTAAAAGCCTCATGTACAACAATCTGGTACTATATTATCCTGACCTTAATCTGGACACCTATTTGATTGGTTAACCCTTGGCTCCTTCTCTTCTTCATTAGAAAGAGAAGGAACCTAGCCCCCATCCAGAACCCTTAGTTGTAGAGCATGTTTCTTCTTACACCCCTTGGTTATTTGTTGGCCTAAAATGTATGGTGTTGAACATCTAATTTCCTCAGCTATCTCCTGTGTCCTCTTTATGGTCCCCCTTTAGAGCAGTGATTCTAGTGGTTCACTGGATAATATTCTGGTGATTTGTCCTGCCGGGGTGGAAGTCAAACTTAGTTACTTTAGCCCCCCTCTCTCACAGTCAGGAAAGACCACAAGACCCTCCTATATTATTGCCAGCCAAGGGACTTATTGGGTTGCCAGTCCAGATGGCATAGGTATCTGTCAAGATATAGGTTTTGCTACAAGTTCATCAAAGGGATGAGTAATCATTTGGCTGATGCCTTAAGCCAAAATTCTTCTCATCTCCCTGATATGAGTTCAGATGCTGATCTTGTGCCCTGCCCTAGAGGGCAGGCTTTTTAAGAGCTATAAGTTTAAATTTGAATTTAAGTTTGATTTAGATAATTATTAATTTTTATTTAATCAAGACTCTTACCTTGATTTCTTTTGCCTTTTCTTTTTGTGTGTGGTTACTGTTCCCTTATATTATTTTCTTTATAAATACTATTGTAAATAGGTTTTCTTTTTCCCTTACTCTGCTTACGCAACCACTGCTCTTCTGCCCCTGCAGGTGCAGATCTTTGGGTTTTTATAACCAATCCCTGTTTTTTTAACTGTTAACACATGGCTATCATAATCAGCCACCCTCAAATCCCCATATTTCTCTTGGTGATCTCCTTTCATTTTTCCTATAAATAAAGGCCTTAGAAGAGTAAGCTTCTAAGCTGAAATACTAAGTGAGGTTTTCTCAAATCACAATCTACAGGTTTTTTCTTTAATCTTTCAATTTTTTTTCATTCTTTAAACCTTTTAAAATTTTGAACTTATATTTTTAGTCATAGCTTTTGAAATTAACCTTCAAAGTTATGATAAATACATTCCTGATCAAATCTCCATTTTTCTAAATTTGCTAGTGTTTTAATAGCTAGGATAATTAGAATGGAGATAGCCAGACAACAAGCAATTTGCTTGTTGTCACCATTATTTTATATGAGAGATAATGTAAGGTCTCATAGTTTGTGGTAGATGATTGTAAACTAAAGCTTTAATACCGTTTATATTTATGTTGGTCAAATACAAAAAAGTAGGTAAGGTTTGTAGTAACAACTGGACCAGGGCTCCTAGAAGCTTGTAGGAAGTAAAATAAGGGCTGAGGCAATTGATTGATCCTAAGAAAATAAAGTAGAATCCAGTCTTAATGACTGAAGACTTGGTCAAAAAATCAATTTCTAAATCAGGGAATTGCTCATCACTAGTTGGAGGATTAAAACTATCAATAATTAAATTGTGTGTATTATTATAGAAACTACCTAACTGATGAAATAGAAAATCAAAAGGAATCATAAGATCGAGAGTAAATGTTAAAACTAGATTGAAAAAAGAAAACACAAGCCACAAAACCTAACAAGTACCTTTTTTGAGGTGCAAGTCAAACAATCTCAACTTATTGTTGAGACTGGAGAAAACAAGCCTTTTATTGTGCTTTGTTGTGAAATGCAAGAATTGAGATGAAAAGTTTAAACCATTTTTGGTTAGGAAACAATTCTGGAAAAATTGGTTTGGAGACAGAGGAATGAAGTAACTTAACTTAATTAAGTTAATCTGTGAAAAGGAGACCGGAAGGAGACAAAGGCAGTTACAGCAAAGCTCTGGAAGTGAGATCAAGTGAAAAAGTAGGAAAAACCTAGTCCAAAGCTTGGGAGGACAAAAGCGAGTGTATAGTAAAAGTAAGCTTTTTGGAGCCAACTTCTAATCTTAAATTGAGTAGGTCAGGGTTCAAAACCGGGTGGCAAAAGGTAAGAGGTGTTTGAAAATGATATTAACCATAATTTAGACGTAATTTGGCTTTAACAAAGCCAAATCAAACCCAAAAAATAGAAAATGACAGGAAAAGGAGGAGATCATGAATAACTACTAGTAGCCATCATGAGAAGGATTGCAAGCCAGTGAGGATAAAATAAGTGAGAAACAGAATAGCAGCTATGAATAAAGGTGAATCCTGACAGATAGCCCCTCTACTTTCATGTTAATATACTCTCACAGGAAATATTGCAACATAGACATTCCTTTAGTTACAAATAAATCTTTGTTTGACACATTATTTTATATAGTTTGTTTAGGTTTAGTGAATTCAATGAAATCTTTTGTGTCAAACTATAAGCTTTTAGCAGGCCTCATAAAGGTCCTTTTACAAACAGTACCTACTTTCCTTTACTTGTTAAATATCAACCCAAACACTTTACATGGTATAGTATATAATATTTCACCTTATTGGAAAAACCTTAAAGCTGAGTTGAACACTCATACTCTCATTCCAGATGAGGCTGTAGTTCCTTTTAATCTAACTTCTCCCACTATGCTTGCCACCATGCCTATAGCCAAGGATGCCGATCTAGACTTATATTACAAGTTCAAGTTTTTGCAGACGTTGTCTAAGGGTTACAAAAGGTTGCTTGAACTTGCTTGTGAGCACCCAGTAGGTCAACCACAAGAATATCATAAGATAGGCCCCATACTTTACCACCAGGGCCGCTTATGGGTTCCAGAAGGGACCTTTAGGGACAAATTCATGGTGGCGCATCACACCTGTCTTATGGAGGGCCACCCGGGAAGAACAAGACAGTTGAATTAATCTGGCAACAACTTTCATGGAAGGGCCTAACTGTGCAGGTAGCAGCTCACGTTTGTGATTGCTTAGTGTGTGTTTGATCAAAGACAAGCAAAAACAAACTTACTTTTTTGGTTTCATTGCAACTAGCTGCAGGGCCTTGGACGTTGGTGTCAGTTGATTTCATTGGGAAGCTCCCAGACTCTAATGGGTTCAACACAGTAATGATGGTAGTGAACTGGTTTAAAAAATGGTACATTTTGTTCCTGATCCAACTTTAGTTATGTTGGTAGAGACAGCAAGGTTGTTTGTGGATTGGATCTTCTCACTGCAGGGGACTTCAATGAAAATTGTAAGCAAAAAAGGACCTCAATTTATTGCCCAGTTTGGGGAAGCCTTCATCAGAATTCTTGATAAAGCTGTGCAGCTTCACAGCTTTTCATCCCCAGTTGATGGACAAACAGAAAGGATAAACCAAAGTTTGGAGGTCTATTTATGTTGCTACACCAATGCACAACAAGATAACTGGTGTTCAAACTTATCCATGGCCAAGTTCATATATAATAACACTCCATACACATCAACTAAGGTTTCACCCTCCTTTGCCAATGTGGGTTACAATCTGTTGTCTAATATAGGTCCTATGCTGGTTAGTAACGTAGAGGATGCAACAGATTAAGCTGCTGCATTAGAGCAGGTTTATCAGAAGCTCCAGGCTACTCTTGCTGCTGTTATGACAGCTTATAAGGAATACATTGATTGCAAGTGCCAGGAAGGTTCCACTTACAGACCTGATGATCTGGCTGTGGTGAATTCTCACAACATGAAGTTGAAAATCCCATGCCGCAAATTGGGTCCCAAACGTGTTGGTCCCTTCAAAATTGAACATCAAATTGGTCCCTCTGCGTATCAGTTAGAGCTTCCCCCTCCTTTAAAATCTTTCACACCTCCCATGAGTGTCATTTCCCTTCTTTCTGTGGTACACATGACCCCTCTTTTCAACCCATCCTGGTAGAGGGGAAGCCCAAGTATGAATTGAAATACATTATGAATTCTGTAAAAACTGTTGTTAGCTTGAATACCTTGTATATTGGAAGGGTTACCCAGACTTGGAGAATTTCTGAGTTCTCCACTACAATTGTTATAACTCACTTAAACTTATAAAGGAGTTCTACAACCAGAACCTCAATGCTGTTGGTCATCCTGTGCCTTTCTTAGCTGTTATGAGACTCCCTCCTGCCCATAAAAACCTTTTCTTGTCCTATCTCCCAGACAGAGGCATGGTTCCCCAGCTTAAAGCAGAGGGTAATGCCATGGTAGTTTCCATAATACTGGATATTACCCGCCCTAACCAGAAAGCCAAGAAATCAGGGAAACAGTTAACAAAGTTGACCAAGTTGACAGCTTTAAATCCAACTGTTGATTGAGACTGAGTTACTGCCGCTCTGTTTTGTCAACAAAATATGATTATCTAAAGAATATTTTCACTGATAAGTAGGCGTGATAAAATGTCACCCTATACAGCCTGGTTTATCAGAATGATCATCAAAAATTAATCACACAAGGGTTTTTTGCGTGCTGGACAAGGTACTCTTGGAATAAGACAGAATAGAAGCCATGGATTCAGGTGGTATTGCTGAGTCAATAATTTAGATACATGTTGGAAATTTTTTGCAGTTCAACTCTTATGAGTTGAGCCCTCCCTAAAAGTTATACTCAATAAACTTTAAGTTATCTCCTGTCTAAACATTTTTACAATGCATTCTGTAGTGAGTCTTCTACACTATATTCCTTATGACTTGGTTTTAAATCAAACTGTAACTAGAAGATGGGGTCCTGCTTTGGGCTCTACATTGTCTATGCCTCCTAATGTTACCCCAATGCCTGCCAATCTTGGAGCTTTTAACTCAGAATCTGAAACTGCAACTATGGTTACTTCCCAGTGTCCAGAGTTTTATGCCAAGGACTCTCTAATCTTGCCACAGACTATTTATCTGGGACTTTTTTGGTTGGGTTTAATTATCTTGTTAAATCCTAGTATATATTTTTTGAAAATTTTACTAAGCAGTATTTGAAGCTTCAGTGGTGGTTAATTATCAACTCCTTATGGATTTGGGTGGTTATTCTGCACCACTTGAAGACCTCTTTGCAGTAACTGTGCTGCTTTAGAAGAGTTACAAGGGGGAAATGATTGGGGACTAGATAATATTCTTTATTGAGAGATAAAAGTTATATAGTTCTTGTGAATCAAAGATAACAGGAGCATGATTATAAAGATCACTCAATTGGATGGTTAGGGAGGTGGCTTGATCCTTGTAATGAGTCAAGCGCTAAATTGAGCTATTCATCACAAGGGATCATGGTCTGGCCATGTTGCTGGATTTGGAAACTAAAGTCAACTCCCACATTTTGCTTTGGGTCACTAGGAAGTCGGGTTGTGGGTCACAAACCTGCTCTCTCGGAAACTTGCTGGGGTCAACCCTGTTGTTTTGACATCTCCATACTACCCACCAATTTCTGCCACAAGAAGTGCCCAACACAATTTCTGACTACCTGTTCCCAATGCTAAACTGTATCAATATCAAGCTTAAATCCCGGATAATCTCAAAAAAATCCCAAAAGCTCCACTCTTCAGCACCCCTGGGGGGATGTTACAACATCTACAATTACTCCCTCTTGGGAAAACCATTCCCCAAGAAAGACCTGATCATCAAATGATTGATAGCACTCTTGCCGTGCTATCAGGTTGTATGGGGATCAAACATTTTGAACACTAAGAGGAACACTACCTGGACAAGCCCCATGACTGCCATGATGTACAATAACTTTATGTAGCTTATCATGATACTATATAATGCTCCTCTCTCATATCAAATAAAGTATTCTTCTCTTCTTAAATTTACCATTTATCTTGTTTATTATACTTCCCAGAAGTATATACTTGAGAATGGCAAAGCATTGATTTAATTGGCATAAAAGCTGCTCAGGTGCCAGGTGTGAAAAGTGCATATCTGACAACCTTGCATCCTATCAGACAGGTTCCAATTCTACAGGGTCGGCTGGGATGCCCAGCATCTTACTTCATGCTTGGTTGGGACTTTGTTTATGGTTGAGTTGTTTTGTTTGTCCTGGCCGCTGTGAAGGCTGCTGTACATCTCCACGCTTTGGGCTTCAAATCTTGACCTCAGTTGTGTATGTTTCTATTATTTTTTTGGAATCATAGAAATCTTTTGGGGTGGGTATGTCTCTGGTGGTTGATATCTTTTGAGATGGATGGAGTGGGACCTAATGGAACTGTGTTTAAGTCTTAAAATGAAGCCATATGCGATCCATTTGCAGAGATATGGTAAGTATTTGGGGATCTAAATGTTGGGTGGCACTGGTGTAGATTTAGCAAATATCGAGGATGGAATTGAGATGATTTATAATCATCACTGCCTGTTGACGGTGTGTGGCCATCCAGGCTCCAAATGGATTAGCGGTGACTTGAGGCAGGGAAAGTACCGATTGGTTGCAGCATTGTCATTGGGTGGTGAATGGCATGGATTGTTGGTCGCATGACCTTGTCTTAGCTGTGCTCCTGACGCAAGCGAACTTTAAAGCAGCTAACTGATTAGAGCCTGCCCCTGGATAGATGGCAAGTAGAGCTTAGGGAAAGTTTCAGGATAAATCTATTTAAAGGGGCTTGAGAACTCATAATTCTGCAGCCTTTACATCACTTGGTCAAGAGTGGTTTCTAGATTTGAAAGCGAACCACGAGTCGAGGGTTTTACATGTGGTTTTACAAAACTCAAGGCTGAAAGTAAACATTGTTGAAAGCCAGGATTCATACAAATCCTCTTTTGTCAAAAGGCGTATTTAATTTGTAAAACAATTTGGCTAAACGCACACGGGAAAATAACTTGTACTTGATTTAGTATGTCATTTAAATTATTTCAATTGAATTGAATCCGGCCTTGGCAAAATAACATCGGGGTTATAGATTAATTGCCTTTAGTGGTGTAGTTAATTTCAATATGCCATACATATTGGTTCTGGAAGCATAGATCAAGTTAACCTTATTGCATTAATTGGGGTAAAAAATCTAAACATGTCGTCATGAGTGCATAAGCCATGGCGGCAGGTTATCAGGATTTTCTCACAAGTCTGAAATGGTACCAATGAATAAATGAAAGACTGATCTAAATATTATCTACATCCAATCAAGTGCTAGCACATAATATCCACCCAATCAGATGCGTCTGAAGCAAAGGTGAACCACTTAGCTTGAGCAGCACGGAGGATCACGGCACTTTTTGCAGAGTGGCATTTGGTATAAAGCCACGTCGGCAATCTAATAAAGATCAAGATCTCAGAATGGTAGATACAGGAATCAGTAGTGTTCAAGCTCACGGTGGCAACTATGAAGGGTTCGACCATATCACCTTTATGGTCGGTAACGCCAGGCAGGCCGCCTCCTTTTACGTCACTCGATTGGGCTTCAAGCATATTGCCTATCGTGGCCTGGAGACCGGTCACCGCGATGTAGCCACTCATGTTGTTGCCCAGAACAACGTCATATTTGCCTTCCAGTCTGCCATTAACCCAGGAAACATCGCTTTCACTCAGGAGCTTGGAACTCACGGTGACAATGCCAAGAATGTTGCATTTACCGTAGATGATGCCCGTGCTCTTTATGATTTGGCCATGAAGAGAGGTGCTCGCTCCATCCGGGCTCCCTGGGAGGAAACCGACAAGGACGGTACTGTTGTTATGGCCACTATTGCTACTTATGGGGATACTGAACATACCTTTGTTGAGCGCAAGAACTACAAGGGCCCATTCCTGCCCAACTACCGGCCTACTGTCGCCCAGGACCCCCTGGTTGAGCTTCTCCCCAAGGTAGGGCTTAACTTCATTGATCATTGTGTCGGAAACCAACCTGATCTGGAGATGGAGTCTGCTTGCGTCTATTATGAAAAGTGCCTCGGTTTCCACCGCTTCTGG
Organism: Entomophthora muscae; assembly: GCA_014839935.2. NCBI lineage: Eukaryota > Fungi > Entomophthoromycota > Entomophthoromycetes > Entomophthorales > Entomophthoraceae > Entomophthora > Entomophthora muscae. Next base: position 232,577 of record QTSX02006418.1, read on the forward strand.
TCTGTTGATGATTCTCAAATCCATACCGAATACAGTGCGCTGCGCTCCATCGTGATGGCCGACAATAGCGAAAAGGTCAAGATGCCCATCAATGAGCCAGCGGAAGGAAAGAAGAAGAGTCAGATCCAGGAATTTGTCGAATTCTTTGGCGGGGCAGGAGTTCAGCACATCGCCCTCAACACTAGTGATATTATAACTGCAGTCACTAGTCTTCGTGCACGTGGACTTGAATTCCTCACGGTCCCTGACTCGTATTATGAGAATCTTAAGATCCGCCTGAAGTCATCTCGTACAAAGGTGACGGAAGATTTGGATTTGTTGCAGAAGCTCAAGATCCTGGTTGATTATGACGAAAATGGGTACCTCCTCCAGCTCTTCACAAAACCCCTCCAGGATAGGCCGACTTTCTTCATCGAAGTCATTCAGCGCAAGAATCACGAAGGCTTTGGTGCTGGTAATTTCAAGGCTCTCTTTGAATCTATCGAGCGTGACCAGGAGGAGCGTGGTAACTTGTGATTACTAAAGGGTAATCCTATTTCTTAAATCCTTTATTGTGACTATAAACCCCTCCTTTTAAAACAGCTTTTTAGTTTTCAGCTCAGTACTCTAATCTTGGAAAAATATTTTTAATTCAGTTTTTATTTTGTTGCTCCTGAATCTGCTGCAATCTTAGTTTTGAAGATACCTTTTTCAAGTTTTTTAACTGTTCTTTCTCGAGTAGTCTAAAACCAAGTTTTTATTTGTCATGAGACCCAAGCCAATTTTACTCTGTTTAACAAAACGTTGGCAAGCGATCAGCATTTCGCTCTAAGCAGCTGAACCTTGAAGCCCACCAAACAATTCAATTCTAAGAATTAAAATAGAAGTACATTGAATCAAAAGCTAAGTTTGAGAACCCGAAACATCATTTGATAGTTTAAAAAATACCTTGAGGTTCGGCCAATATTATGAATCCATGGCATCTCTTCCCTGCCATGCTGATAAATCTACCCACTGCGCTCGAAGTACATTGTTAACTTTCATCTCTCCCCGAGCAATAAGTATACGTTCTTTCTTCAAGTTGTATTGGACTTCAAATTCTCATCAAGCGGCAGATCCTCTCTGACCCTAACTTGTAAGTATTCATACAGGCATAAGAAACTTGCTGCCACTGCACACGCCGAGCACCGTTGAGAAATCCTACCATATCCCAATGAACTTATTGGGATCCAAGCCGGCTTGGCATTTGCAGCCTGTTAAGCTACCCATCTGGAAAATGCAAGACCAACTCAAAACTACATATCCTAGCCTATCTCAATAGCACCCACAACCTATGCACTGCAACCCGGATTTCAGAACCATGGCTAGTATACAACCTCCAGCTACCATCCAAAGCTATCAAATAAAACTTGGATGTTCAAGCTGACCCCCTTTTATCTTACAAAGGCAAGCGTGGTACATTTAAATAGTCACCATAAACCCTATCAAATCTCCATCGAACCAAACCTTCACATCTAATAGGATCCAAGGCAACAAGAGCACCATTGCCATCCAACCAAGTGAACTCCCAATACAAGCTGAGCCATGCATCCCCCAAGCACAGAAATGTTTCCCAGCATGATGGGAAAGGCATATCTCTGAGCCTTGAAATAGCTTAATAGTAACCACTGGTATCTTAAGGATGTAGAGTGATAAACCAAATCCATAAGAGATTAAAGGCCAATCAAGCTTGTAGGCTAAAATATAGTCCGGTAAATCCCCCAGAAAAGTTGTGGATATAGCAAACTCATAGGGGAAGCCAAAGGGGGAGAACTATAATGGGCTGGGTATTGAGAGCACCTCTACTTCAGTTAAGATAGGCATCACAAGGACAGCTTCAATCTCGACCTGGTTGAAAATTGAATGATATCCCAAGAATCACCCCATGTAAGGGACCCTCTTTACAAGAAAGGATACAATCTCAACACTTAACAGGGGTATTTTACTTTCTACAACAGTGGATATCTCTTCCAATTTCAGGATGGGAGATGGGCAAGGATCATGGCCACACCATAAGTTTAACTCCCAAGACAAGATAGAATACAGGAATAAGATGATCCAGATAGCAACCAGGGACTTCAAAATAGGCATTGCAATGATTCTCTCCAGGAAATACTATTAATCAATCAAGAAAATACTAGAGAGAGCTATGTTTATTGTAGAAATAAATGCTAATCAAACAGTTAGCTGGAAATCTAGAGAGGGGTACTTATACCCAGTCCGGTCAAACTTGGCTGCTGCCATAATGAAGTTGAAACCAAGAATGATGCTCACTACACAGCTGCAGGTGCTTCAGAGCACACTAAATTTAGATTTATTAAGGCGCTTAGTTCCTGGAAAGTTTGCTTCCATGCAGCTGTGTTGAGGCATTGAAGGCAATCAATTGTCAATCCAAAAAGCAGCTGTAACCTGGTTGATCTAATTCTGCAAGAAGGATCATGCTCTCATCTATCAAGCAACTGTTGTCAAGGAAGTGATTCCTGACCCCTCATCACCCACCCAACAGGCAACTTTCAATGTGGTGTATCACTATAAAGCACAAAATTGGGGTACACTATTAGCAGCTCAATAAAGTGAGTGTATATAGACTTTATCCAGGGGTCAATAATATTGACAGTCCACCTTTCAAGATCCAAAAGTGAAAGCAAGCTGAACCAGCAGGCCAGAATCAGTCTTGAGACCCAGCATCACAAATTCCCGGTAGACCAAGCCCAGCCTGAAGCAATATCAGGTGGATCTAGAGCTTCTGCAGGCCCATGCTTTATCCGCTGGAAGGTATAGGTTGGCTGGCCCCACCAATTTCTGATACACTGCTCGGACCAGCTTTGGTACACCCTGGCCATAAAAATTCCACCAGATTTGAGTTCTTTGGACACAATTGCCTGTAAATCAATAAACATAGACAAACTGGTACCGTATAAGGGTTGGTTGTAGCACAAAATAATCCTTTTAAGAGATCTCCTGTAATATGGGGTTTCATAGTTCATTCAGTTATCATACTTATCCTATATTCTTCAAGCCAATATATTTTGATACAGTATTTTTTACAACGGTGGGGCCAAACAAAAAAGTCATATTTAAACATAATAAGCCCAACCTTAAAAATTCCTGATGCAGTGTAAAGATGTGTACAGTTAACAGAGCTTAGGGGCATGAATGGACAAGTTGGCTTAACAGCACACCAAACAACCCAAGCCATAAAAGAGCTTAATTGTGACATGGCACAAAAAGCTTGGGAGCGCTGATAAAGATATTTCTGCTGGCCTTTGGTGTGCATAGGTCGGCCATGTAAATTGGTGACAAAATACATCCAGCCATAACAGGTTGAGAAACCAAACCATAAAAGGGGCGCTATAAGAGCTTGGTCCCCAAGAAAACCACTCAGCTGTTTGATGATGTGAGGTGTGCAGAAGCATGGTACTGATGAGAAGCAACTTTTGGGAAAGCTTCAAATATGGATTTAGAGAAGAAAGAAGTATATTTTATTGGATAATACTTTAGACTTATATAGCTTGCGCTGTAGCAGGGACTTAAGTTGGATCAAAGATAGGGGAGGTCATGTGTGATTTGGATTTGGATTGCTGGATACTTGGACAAGCCATGTGATATTGGTTTGTTGCCATTTCTGGCATGTCAAACTGAATATCAGATTGGCACCAAACTGGGCAATGACTGGATGTTAAGTGTGTTGGCAACAACCAGAATACTAGTACATCCAGCTCCTTGACAGTGCTATGAGAAAGAAGGATAAATTATCTAAGTTTGGCTCTCATTCTGGCGGAACAATTCATCAATATTTCATCTAATGAGCAACTGAAATGACTACTCTGAGAGAGATTCACAAAGAGGTCAGAAAAGGGAGGCAGAGAAAAATGTGTCCAGGCTCATGAGTAACATTCCAGATGGAAACCAGCAGGTACAGTTGAAAGGAGAAGGGTTATTTTCAGGAAGCCAGTCATAGGTAGAGGCATTGGGCGGCTCAGGGTGAGGCGCGGCCAAGCCGGCGGGTAAGGCCCACCATAGAATGGGTGCTAACTTGATAATATAAGATATAGAACGCCCGAGTAAGGACCAGGGTCCGGAGTTGGGGACCACATAATCTACTAATCCTGTCAAAGTAATGTAGAGTACTCCAAACAGTTGGATAGAGGTGGTCTTGACTGCGGCAGTAGGTTTCAGCGGGTGGTCTGGTTGTGGGGTTAAGGTAGGAGTCATATGAACAAAGTAGGCAGACAGATGATTATACTTGTCTTTGAACAATCTTGGCGGCCTTTTGTATCACTTTTCTTTGTGTCCTATATATTCAGTTTCTCTAGTCCTGGCCAAGGGGTCAGCAATGAGGATAGTCTCCAAGTCGTAATCTGAATAGGCCGGGTTGGGGGGTATTCAGTAAAATGCATAGGTCCAAAGGGGGCTCCCGGGGAACGGTATAATGCCTGGGGCAATTTGGCAGGTTGGTCTTGGGGGGGGCAGCGGCCTGGCAGTCTACTCAACTGGGATTAAGATGGAAGATTACTAAGACTAGATAGGGTAAGATTTGTTCAAACCAAAGGTTCATAAAACTTCTTTATCAAAAATGACAATGGGGGTATTGCCGTACTGCCAGGGTTTTTATACCCTGGGACTTTGCTTCTTCAATTTTTGCAGAGTTCAGGTTTGCAGACGAGGCACTGGCGGGGCGTGGGTCTTGGCTTGGGGTCTCAAGGGCGGCAGATCCAGGTTGTGCCTGTTCTGGCAAATTGGAAAAACGACGCTTTGTTTTGCCGCCACTGTTCACTATGTCACCTGAGTAGTCCAATTGCACTACCCCTTCTGGGCAGGTGACAGGCAGTTGCTGGTGGCCATTGGCAAGGTTAAAAATAGGTTTCGTCTTAACCTCCTTAAGGCAAGCTGCAACCTCTGCGTAGGTTTGGGTCTTTGGTGGCTCCAGGTTGGCATCAATCTGATGACCATTTGGGGAATTGTCTCTGGGGGGCTGGCGGGTCTCAGAGTAACTTGTTAACTTGGGTTTGCAATTCAACAAGCAGGCGGTCCCCTGTCCACTTTGTGTGACTCGAGTAATCTTTGGAGGGTCCTCTGTAGTAGGCCGGCAGAACGCGGAGTAATTTACCAATTTGAGCCCGTCTTTTAACGGATTGGCGGGTCCTGGACTGGTCTGGTGGGTTGGATCCACCTCTTGGGAACTGGGGTTTAACTCTTGGATTTTCAATACAAGTATTGAAATGTCATTCATGACAGTTATATATGGGTAGAGAGTCTGCCATAATCAGAATGGAAGGAGAGTGCTTCAAGGAGAACAGGGCAATCATGAAAGCAGGTAGAGCAATGAGCACAAAGTTTAGAGAAGGATCATTATCAGATGTCATGATCTTTACCAGGTAATTAACCTGCAACAACAGCCTTTGAGCACGTCTGAGAAGGTCACCCAAAAATAGAAAATCTGATAAAGATTAGACTTAAGGAACCAGCTGCAGATTTCAAACACCCCCCATAATTCAGAAAAGTTGACCAAATCAAGAAAATAACAGAAGCCAAGGTCAAGAACATTGATTTGATGAGAGTAAATAATAACATCATTAAATTTTCCTCAAAATTCTGAGTCTGGCAGTGGTCTTGCCTAAGATTTTTTGAAGGGGAAAGTGGCTTTCAAATTTAAAAAGAAAAGTTTGAAAATGGGAAAACTCAAACCTTAGGGGATACACTAAGGCTACCGGCATGTATGGGAGAGAACAGAACACAGATAAAATGAATTTCTGCTTTCAAATCAAGATTGAGCAAAATAATTAAGTTCAGTATATAATTTCAATTAAATTTTGAGTCTGATGGTGTAATTAACTTGAAAAGAGGTATACTGAATTTGATTTACACTAACAATCTCTCTAGGGACTAGGCAGTGGGGCCTTAAGGTTCAGAAATGGGGCAAGAACAAACAACACATGAGAAAGAGAAACTTGAGAAAAGTTTCAAAATTGAAATCCAAAAATGAGATTTTGAAGGGTAAAATTTTTATTTGAAAATAGAAAACCAGATAACCTTACCAGGCCCTTCTGGATTTCAAAGGGGAAAAGAAAGTAGTGGATTCTTTTCTTGGGAAAAATTCAGTTTCTCACTTTTTTTGGCTCAAAAAGAAACTTTCTCTTAGTTAGAAAGTAGGCTGAAGAGTTTTAGCAACAGCAAAGAGGACTATCTGATTGGCTACAGCCAAGAGATTGAGGAAAAAAATCCAAAGTAGGATTCAGAGAGGTTTTTGACATCATTTTTCAATTGGCTGGCTCTCAAAAGTTTGAGATATGACCTCAAAGACAATAACAAGAAGTCTAACTGAATCAAGGTTTTCTCAAAAGTGAGAGGGGAATGAGAATTGTGTGGCAGATGACATAGAGAGGTATGTTAAGAAAAATATTTCATCCACAATGTGGTCCAAACATTTCAGAAAATTTAAAGATTTGAGGGATTTTAAGACAGTCTCTTTGTTCTCTGAGGAAAAAAAACTCTGTCCAGTGCCAAAGGGAAAAGTAAATTTACAGGTACCCAGCTATCAAAATAAGATACTTAATAATAAAATAAATCATAAAAATGATAATCTGATTATCTTCTTTTGATGTAAAGTCTGGGAAATCAGTAAAAGTCAGTTAATTAATTCTAAAAAGGTTTATTTATAACCAAAAATTACTATTTTAGGCATAAACCCCCTATAAACAGAAACCGGGAGCTGTTTATGCTGATTTAATGACCATGTATAGATAAAAGAAAACCATTGTCAGGGCCCAGAATGGGCCAGACAAAACCCTATGTTACATAGGTTCAACACCCACAATTGAGCGATCACGCGACCGCTCAATTGCGTCGTTGATTACACAGATTTACCCAAAGAAAACTTTAAGTCCAAGTGGGGAATTGAACCCTGGTTAAGGCCAAGCCTGGGGGCAATTGGAAACCGTCTGAAAGTCATCCAAAAAAGATTTTAATTGGCCTACACCCTCTGAAACCCAGAATTGGGGACTTGGGTTGCCAAATGGCCCAAAATTCCCCTACCAGCTTCCCCAGGGCAAAAATAATGAAAGGATCCATCTAACTGGCAAATCAGGAGTCACCAATGAGGCCCAGCTTGAGAACAACCCATTGGCAATCAATAAGAAGTTGCCAGTAAGTCCAATTGCAGTTTCCCAGCAGGATATAGCTGGGAACACTGGCATCCCCTTTCTTTGTTGACATCTTCATCTAATAAACTTTGTTGGTTAATGCACACTGAGCATTTATACTTTGCAGGGGTTTATTACAAATTTTATACTGCTGGTGCTTTCAAACAGAGAGTACCTCCAGTACCAACGCCAGCGCTGGGAAACGGAGCAACTTCTAGATGCTTCCAACCAACCACTGCCAGCCCTTACCCCATCTCCTAGAGTGCTGGACCAAGAATTAATTCCTGCTCCCGCACTGCGCCCTCCTTTCCTGGTGTTTCTCTGCTCCAACAACTTGCCCAGCTAAGCCTGACCATGAGCGCTGCCACAGGAGAACTTCCTCTCATTCCTTCTGCTTCATTGTATGACTACAGTAAGCTTGGATTTGCCTATTTGACCATGCTGGGGCTCACTGAGCAAGTGATACCCCACATGGGAGTGTGGCGTCCTTGGGCTACTGCTGCCAATTATGTGATGCAGATGGCCCCCGTCATCTACTGGGCCTTCCAGGCTCGACCCTTCCCCTCAACCAAAGGTTCCCCTGGGAGTCCCCCAGGCCATGACAACCATAGTATTGTTAATACAATTTATTATATCTTGGATTAAATTTTATTATATAGTAAAAATTAAAATTAAAATAATAACATATAGGTAATGCAACAAGCATAACTGTGGTTAATAATACCACAAGAATCAAACAACAGGATAAGCATAAAATAACAACTCACACATGAGAGGGCTAGTGAGACATAAAGCAACTTAGAGCTTTCACAAACACAGCAACCAGCTTGGGTCATTAAAATAAATAGAAAGCATATTATAAGCCCCAGTACCAGGCTCTATTTTTTTACCTTCTCACACCTAAGAAGGAATTAGTAGAAATTCAAAATATTTATCTTTTGGATTTCAAATTTCAAAAGTCTATTTCTGGTTTTTTGGACTTATGATTTCTTGTTTTATGCTTTTTTGGCTGTTTTTGAGCCATATGTCACACATTATGTAATTGTATGATTCCTCTGAATTTTTCAGTTGCAACAATTATTTTAGATTTTATGAAGTTGTTTTAACTGTTTTATCAGTTTTGCCAACTCTTGATTATCAAATAAACTACCCAAAGTCATCTATATAAACCAATAAATGGCATTATGTAAATTAATTTAATCCCAGGTACCAAGGTAAATAACAGGATTTAAACCCTGGCCAACTCAGGCTGCCAGCCCTGAGAACCTGGCACATGACTGCTTGCATTTTTAGGCTCAAATACTCTAATATTAAATTCAGAACTTCCCCTGCTGATGATATTTCCCCTTCCAGTTCTTCTGAAGTCATCTCTGAGACAATAAAGAGTCACTGTTTTTACGCAGAGATGACATTTTCAACAATTGGCCTAATTATAATGATCTCAAGTAAAACAGCCAGTGAAACTAACATGGGAAGCTGTGACCCACCTGCCAAGTATATACTTCTGGGAAGTATAATAAATGAGATAAAGGGGAAGATTAAGAAGAGAATGATACTTTATTGGATATGAATATAGGATTATATATAGTATCATGGAAAGCCACATGCTGTCCATGTATGTCATGATGGTCATGGGGCTTATCTGAGGAATTTTCCTCTTAAGTCACAAGGCTTACTCAAGTTGTGTTCCACTTAGGAGCTGGATTGTGTGATCCCCATAATAGATGGTCAAATGATAGTGGTGCCACCATCTTAATGATTAGTTGGTGAGCCATTTGGTGAACTACTTGGGGAGTCAATTCCTCAAGAGGGAGTAATCAAAGATGTTGCAACACACCTATCACTGAAAAGAATTCCAACTACCAGGACACTCCCAAGAATAATGCTCAAGAACAGAAGAAAATGTCACCTTTCCAGCCAACACTGCCAATTAATAGTTGTTTCACTTCAGTGTCATTTGCTGCCCCAGCTCATGGGCAGCTCATCTGCCTAATTCCAAAATACTGACCCTTAAATTCCAAACCTCTGAAAGTAAAGGCTGGTGATAAAGGGGTATATGAACCTAAAACCCCTGTGCCAGGATTTATTGCCATTTTAAATTAAAGGATATGAACCATCAACTAAATCAGTTTCTGTAATATTTCATTCTTCCAATCTACAATTTAAATTCTTTTCCTTAAGGATCAAACAAACACCCATCTGACCACCTGAAAGTCTCTCCACCTGTAGGTTTATACCCCTGGTTCACTCTACAGACTAGTGCACTTTACAGGATATCTCTTGAAGTTGAGTACAAGAAATTCATACTTGAAAATATATTAATATATTACCTCTCTGCCTGCATCAGAGAATACATCAGATTCAGATGTAAAGGCTCCTGGTACACTACTAAGCCACAAATAGTTAGAAATATATACAATCATCCTTCTGATTATCAACTACCAATGAACTTCCCTACTCCAAAGCCAAGCTACAACCCTACCCTGAATCTCCTCATAGACAACTAAGAAAATCTGTTTGGGATCTTGTATATTACCCTCTCCAGGGTAATTGATACTATGATTCTGTGACGGAAATTGCGGGATAGTATGAAGCCGCTTCTAAATGGTGGGGAATTACTACCCAAATCCACATAGAATTAATGATTAACCACCAACAAGGCTTCAGATATTGTTTTGTGAGATTTCCAATTGAGATACTAGGATTAAGTAAAATAATTAATCTTAACCAAAGTAGCCCAGGATAAATATCCTGTGAAAACATCAGAGTATCTTCAGAATAAAATTCAGGACATTGAGATGCAACACAATTTTCAGGTTAAAAGACAGGGGGAACCACTCCAAGATTGGCAGATATTGAATTAACATTGGGCGGTACCAACAACAAATTTCCAACTGCAGGGCCCCATCTTCCAGTAATGATCCATCTTAGAATAAGATTTTAGGGTATATATTGCAACAATCCAACAGACAGGATGCATTTTTAAAAGTAAATTAGACCAAGGGATATTTGATTTTTATTGAGTAAATTTTGAGAGGACTCAACTCTTAGAGTTGAAACAGTGAAAATTATTCAATATATATCAGAAAATTGATTAAGCAATACCACCTGGATCCTGGGCTCCTATTTCTTCCACGTTGTCAAGTGAGTATCTGGTCCAGGTTGCAAAGAACCCTTGGGTGACCAATTTCTGACAACCATGCTGATTAATAAGTTCATATCTGGTGACCCTTAAGTTATGTCAATTTATCAACATCAACTTACAGGGGGAAATTGGATTCAACTGGAAAACTGGAGCAGCCGTAACCCATTTGCAATCAACTGTTTGATTCAAGTCCATTAAATCTGTTAGCTTTGTTAAAGGTTTCCCAGCTTTCTGAGCTTTCTTACTCAGCAAAATAATCCCCAGCATTATGGAACTTACTGTGACAGGTTCCAGCTGCTGGCCCATGGCCATGGGTTGGATGCTCTACCTCTTACATATTAAAGTTATTATTTATTCTCTGATGAGCACTGCCTGCTAATCCTGCGGCCTGCCCTATCCTGGTCTCTGAAAATCTGGCTACTCAAGAATGGTACCCTCACAATAAAGCAGAAAAGTAAGCTTTTAAGCTGAAAATCTAAGTATCACATTGCTAAACTTACTTTTTCCTTCAAATTCATTCAATTTTTAATTCTCTAAATCAACTTTTAAAATTCTTTTTTTTTAAATTAAGTTTTTAGTCTATATTTATTACTTGTATGAATGATTAAAAAGCAAGATATTGATTTTTAAGCTAGTAAATTTAAGAGACTCTTAATTATCAATGTTTATCATTATTCTGATGTCAATTACTTAGATCTTGATATATCTTTGGTTAAAAGCTGCCCACTATTTAACAAACCAGCCTATTTAATTTGCCTTGGTATGCTACATGCCTGCTCTCTGCTTTTCATTATAAGCTTCTGAAAGGGTTTATTGGTTTGCTTCTATAAACTATTCCAATTTTTTTCTAACTTTTAAGCCCAAGACCAAATTTATTACATGATTTGGTGTATACTTGGCTCCTAATTGGGAAAGACCTTAAACCCAGTATACTCAAGCTATTCAGAAAAGTTGTTAAAATTTTCACATATGTTGCAAAATATTCAATTAATCCCTCCCAGAAAAGAATTCCCCAAGAAGCACCCCATTTAGTGAATAATTGATGGTACCCTTATTGTGCTCTTATGTTGTACAGAAATTAATTTTTTGAATCCTAAGTGAAACATTATTTGGATAAGATTCATGACTGCCATGATTTACATGGACAGTATGTGGCTTCTCATGATACCATATAAAATTTTGTCTTCATATGAAATAAAGGATAATTATCTTCTTAATTTTCCACTTTATCTCATTTTATATACTACTAATAAGTATATACTTGACAGTGATAGCACAGGTAGGTCATCCACACCTATGAAACTTAAAGGGTAAAAATTCTCCCAAGAAAAGAACCCAGCACATGGCTCTTTCTACTGGCTGATGCAGATATAAAGAAGAGCAAGACAACCTCACAGGATATATTATCTTCAACAATATCCTTGCACCCAGTAAATAATACAGTTTTCTCAGCACTCATGAGGTCCTAAACCCCATCTAACTCAAGATGCCCCAAAATATCTAACACCATACTTCAGCATCTCTGTACAGAAGAAATTGTGATTTTTGTAGGAACACACTAAGAAAACACCAACCTCTGGATCCAAAGCACTTAGAACAATTTTAAACGGGTCAGCTACAATCAAAGCCTCTGGGAAAGTGAAATTGCCCTACAAGTGACAGGAGCAGCCTCCTGATTTGTGAGCAGCTGGTTCAAAATAAATCCTGATCATAAGGAAGACAGGGACACATTCAAAAAATATTTCTTGAAAAAATTGCCATAAAGAGCTTTGACGTGGTGATAATGAAAGAACTCAGAACCTTCAAGGTGACAGAAACCATCAAAGAATACATTGCAGTATATGAAGACATCTGATACTTTCCCCAGAAGCATTAAATTTGATAAATCTGGGCCATAATTGGACTATACAATGGCCTCCCAACACACATTAGATGTCATTTTGATATAAGCAGATGCAAAAACCTTCAAAAAGTATTCTTGAAAGAAAAACAAGCTACTCAAAAGTCTGAAAACTTACATGTGATTGACAAAAAAAAGAGTACCTCATCCAGAAAGATCACCTTTCTTATTAAACAAGCCAATTGAACCAACAAGACTAACCCTTAGAGTAGAAGTTATAACACTCAGGTAAACCAAATGAGCACTGACACTGCGCCTGAGGAGGGGGAAAACAGGGGGGTGCTTAGGCAAGTTGATATCCCCAACATTAAAAGGCTTGTAAAGGAGCCATAATGTAGATTCAACTCTCATGATCCAATTATTCTTCAATAACCCTGTACTATTTGCTGCTCATAATGAAACTAATCTGGACACTCATCCTTTCTGTTTTTGACGCTATCAAGAAATAGCACTATTTGATACTGGAGTAGTTCAATTCCTTGCTGATGAGAAAAATTTTCACCAAAATTAAATTATCTATTTTCAAAAACAGCATAAAACCTGTAGCTATGGCATATAACAAAAGTTTACCAGTCACCAGAGAAGATAAACTGTTTAGAGCACAGATATAAAAAATCCAAACCATCCTAAGTGGCCCAATCATACCCATACTCAAATATTATGTAGTGCTAGTTTTAGATTGATTGATAAAGGCCAAACCACACATTGATTGGGAAAACTCCACATTCATCATCCAATGTAGAGAAGTTCATCATCACATTCATCTCACACACCTTGACACTCTCATGAAAGACCACATATCTGTCAAGATCAGTGAGACCAAGAAGGAAAATGCCCCCAGCAAGATTAACTGAATACTTGTTATTAAGAGATTATTCACTTCAAGAGTGTAAAAACCCCACAAGAGCACAATATTACATAACAAAAACTAGTCTAATAATTCTCATCTATCTTCCAGGAAAACTTACAGAACTCCCTTTCAACCAAGGCATTTGACACAAAATTGACCTCATGGGAAGTGTAATCTTCACAAGACCTATATACCAGTTAATACCACAATAAGATAACCTTAAAAAGTTAACTACACAAAGCACTAGAAAAAGTTCTTATAAGGCCCTAAAAGTCTTCCTTTGGCCAGCTTTTTTCTTTGTGGCCAAGAAAAACAGTAGCTTATGCCTTATCCCTGATCACTGCTCTCTTAAAAGTCAAAATTAAGAGCAAATATCCCCTGCCTCTGATCAATGACCTTTTCAATGCTTTAGGGGGACCACAATTCTTTACTAAGATTGACCTGAATGAAGGATACCATCAAATCTGATTCAAACCCAAATATATCCCCAAAACAGCATTCATAACCAAGTATGATCCTTTTGATTGTGTAGTATTGAACTTTGGCATGGCCAATGCCCACAGAATCTTTGTTAAATCCATGAATGAAGTGTTCAGATAACACATTAGAAAATGGGCTATAGTCTAATTAGATGACATAATCATCTACAGCCCAAACAAAGAACAACCCTGAAAGGGTATCTGCATAGTGCTTAGTACCATCCAAGACAGCCAGTTAAGTTCCAAACCATCTAAATGCAAGGCTTTCTATGACAATCAGCCTTTTCTAACCACATTATCAGTAATAATAGAGTAAATCCTGATCCAGAGGAAGCAAGAGCTATAAAAAATCTGCTTTCATCCAGGAACAAGAGCAAACCCTGAACCTTCCTGGGGATGGTCACATATTCCAGAAGATTCATCCTGGGCTGGGGAGCGTTGATTTTCCCTTTCCTGAAATATCAGGCAGGACAGCAAACCTTTTTTGGGCCCCTATCAGAGACCAGCACTTCAGCCAGATCAAATAATGCATGATAACAGTGCCTATTCTACAGTATCCCAACTGAGATAGAATTCTCGGGTTAGAAACAGAAGTCATTGATAACACTCTTGAAGGTATACTCAGATTACAGACAACAGATAAGGGTTTCCTTCTTATTGCATATGAGTCAAGGAACTTCTTGGATGGAGAGCAAAGATATCTTACCCATGGCAAAGAACAGATAAAAATGTCTATTATCTAATGAAATGGCGCTGCTACCTAGAAGGTGCACAGATATTCAGAGTGATAACCGACCATAAATCCCTAGAGCTCTTCAAAACACAACAGCCCACCTTACACAGGCAGGCCAGATGAATGAGCCTTATCTAAAGGTACCCATGACCATTGAGTATAAACCAGGCAAAGAATTACTCTGAATGATGCCCTCTCAAGGCTACACCAAAAAACCTACTCTGAACTGGTAGCAATGACCCTGGCTGGCCCATGCCAATAATGGGGGATCTCTAAGATGGCTTTCTCACCTGGAACCCCAATGAAGGTGCAAGAAAAAGCTCTCAGGAACAAATACCTGTGCAAAATTGCATACTTACACCCCACCACAGGCTGCCAGGTGGCAATGCTGTACCCTATGTATTGGCAACACAGATGGTTGGCACCGCCCTTGGTTATCCAATAGGCTTAGTGTGAACCTGAACCAGAAACCTGTATGGATATCTCAAGGCTTGCTGCTGGTGGCAGAAAATCTTGGGCAGCACCAAAGGAGTGCTCGACCGATGTGAAGTATGCGGGAAGTATGCTTGCCCTAAGGTACCTCCCAAGCCTGTGATCATGATCTTCATGACCCGGCTATCCAAAGTATGGGTGCTGGACAATGTAGGATCCATCCCTGAAGATAAAAAGGGGGATGAACACAACATCCCAGCCAGTGGTTATACAACAAGCTGGCCACCCGCACACATCACTGAGGGACACATCAGCAACAATGCAAGGGGATCTGAAGGTGAAGGTACAGCTGGTTGGGCTGAAAGGCCAGAACTGCCCACCACAGATGGAGGGAGTTTAAATTGTACTAAACCAGCTTAGACCTTGCAAGAACGGTATCAGACATGCTGTTGCCAGCCCTGATTGCCTGCAAGCCAGTGGTACAGGTGAGATATTGAATGGCTCTCTGGTAGAAGTGTTGTGCAAGCTATCTACCAGTAGCCCTTGCCTCTGGGCTGATATGCTACCACCAGCATTGATGGTGTGCTGCACCTGAGTGATCTGTAACATGGGTGAAATTCTATATGAACCTGTCTATAGACACCAGCCGGCCATTGTTAGTACTACTCTGGGACCGCATCACTGTACCTAAAAAGATACCTGGTAGTGATAACCCTGCAGTACGACAGGTCAGGCAGGAACAAGAGGGCACAGATAAGGAAAGGGTGAAAAGGGAAGCGATACTGCCCCAGGAGGAAAGATTTCAAGTGGGAGATGAGATTTGGGTAGTAAACCATGATCTACATAAGTTGGAACCAGGGTTAAGAGGACCAGGGGTTGTCATGGAAGTCAAGCCCAACAATACCTACCTTGTCAGAGGCACTGGTGCCCGTACAAGGTTGAAACATATGCACCATGATTAACTCTGCCTCTGTAAAGCAATAAACACCCAAGGCAATGCCCAACTACCTATCTGATACCAGGCTGGATTGATACTGATCTCGAGTGCCAGATATCCTCAATAAAGTTCCAAAAGCTCCACTTTTCAGCACCCAGGGGGAAGATGTGGCGACATGGATGGTTGCTTTGGCTTGGGTAAACGATTGTCTGAGAAGCACCCTGATCAATGAATACCTTGTGGTGCACCTATCAGATGCTCATGCAGTATGGGGATTGGATGGTTTGGATCTGGAATGGAAGGTTGATTGGGTGAACCCAGTGGCTGCCATGGTGTATGCAGATGGTATATGGGTTCCTGTGGTACGGTATAACTGTCTGTCCGGTATGGGTGGAGTACTGTGCCCTTCTTGGTTTCCCAGTTTACCTTGGTTGGTATGCTTCCTGGAAGTGTCTACTTGACACTTGTATGGTCTGTATAGATACCTTGTGGTGTGTTACTTTAAGGTATAGTACCCACCTTATATATTTAATAAAGGTATTGTTATCTTCTTGATCTATCCCTATTTTAGGTAATGTATACTTCCCAGAAGTGTATACTTAGCAAGTATGATTGGTTAAAAGTAAAGTGTGACAGTTTGGAAATACGGAGTTTCTATAGACCTGGATTCTAACTTTATTTAACAGTTGGCTTTCTGGAAGGTTACTTCACCACTGTTGCCATGTTGTGCTGGTGGGATTTTTGAAAGGGATCGATGTTAGAATAGGTATTAAAATCACAACATGATCTAGCGATGAAAATTTCTCGGGGATGGATTATTCAAGCGCTTATCGTGTAACCAAGTAGGGTAGATTTAGCAGGAGGTTTGGGGTAATTTTATTACGTAGTTTTGATGGCACTATACATTATAAGCAATCTCAGCCAGAGTAAAGGTCTAACGGCGTTTTTTAATGGCGGGTCTGGCCGCACTCTCGGGGGCCTTCCTCTTCTGATCATCTGCCCGGGTTAACATTTGTCAGAGCTTAGACTTACCTCTAGTAGCTTTAGCCTCAAGATCATCCCAATCGTCTGCTTCCTCTTCTTCGTCGTCTTCTTCGGATGCAGCAGATCCGGCAGACCCGTCGCTGGCGGCGGAACCTTCTTCAGAATAATCACTTTCGTCACTCTGAGCTGTTAGCTAAAACTTAAGAGAATGCATTACATCTTCGACGAGCTCCTCTGAATCGATTTCAAATTCGCTGGCAGAATCTTCTGAAGGTTCCCCCGAGTCCTAATTTATCAGCGGAGGAAAGTCATGGGAGGATACCTCTGCCTTTTCATCCAAGAACGACCAGCCTCCATCCTCAAAGAACAGAACAGGGTCTTCCTTGATGGTTTTCATGATGGCATTCCAATTTAGATTGACTGGACCTTCCGTGAAGACAACGTCCATTGAATCGAGCCACTCTTTGACGCCATCAAGCTGTTTCATGGGGATGGTGTTGATGTGGACAGGGGTTTTTGAGAAATCTTTGAAGATGAAAACCAAATCAAAGTTCTTTAGGCCAAACTGCACACGCTCCATATGCACGATCTCAACTTCAGCCAGAGTGATGATGAGAAAGGGGGGGTCGGATAGGTGGACTAAGCAGTCACCAGTAGGCATCAGCAGCACATTGGAACGGGCAGGCACGCCTTGAAATCCGATGTCGCGGAAGGGGGTCTCGACCTCAAGCTTGCCACGTGCCGCCTCAGCAATTTTAGAGGCATACTGCTTGAATTCATCGTTGAGCAGTTTAATATGGCGGCGCTCTTCCATCTCGGCACCGATCTCATCTTCGTCGCCGTATAGTCCCTGGCGGCGGCGGTTGCCAGTCTCATCAAAAGAGACATCTGAGGCTTCGCGGAAGAATTGGATATCCCTGGTTTTTTTCTTGCCGATCATAATGGGGTCATTGAGATGCACGTGGATCAGCACTAGTAGTTCGTTTTCGCAAGGCTGGAAGAAGAGGTGCTTGATATTTGAAAACAGCACATCAATGTTCTGGTTGGCACGTGGATGTTTGTAGCGTAGACCATTGGTGTGGATCTCCAACTCACCCGCCATACGCTTGCCTTCAGGAGGAGGGCGAACGAAGATATCAGAAAGGCGACTGACACGGCCATCACTCAGGCGTAACTTATCCTGTTGGATTAAGTCTGCCATATCCTTCTTCTCTATCTCCCTGTTTGTCAGTTTAATTTGTAGGGCAATCTTACTTCTTGGCGATCTCTTTCTTGAGATCAAGGATCCGCTTGTAGATTTCTGTCAAGCGGAAGGTATCGCTACTGCGGAAAGTGAGGGCACGTAGAAAGTGAGCATTGGGGTCAGGGAAAGGCATGTCCTCTTTTTTGGCAACACCTTGGCCTGGTGTCAAGAAATTAAGGCGCAGGTATACATACTCTCCTTCGTCATTCTTGCTAGCATTCTTCAGGGTTGATATGTGGAATGGTACTGCTAACCCATTGATGGGCACAATGATGGATTCCCCACGCTGATCCACCACAATCTAATCATGAGCTTGCATAAAGAAAACACTTACCCCCAGGCTCTTGGCTTCTTTAGGGAACCCCGTTTCGCGTTTGTAACTCTCAAAGTGCTTAAAGGATTCCTGGTTGGCGCTTTTAAATGCTTCACCCTCCCCTTTGAATCGACGGATGCCTTCTTCCTGCTTGGCAAGGAATAGCTCGCGCTGATGTTCTCGGCGCTTCTGTTCAGGGGTCTCTTCCTAATACCGTTAGCTTCGTTTGTGGACTCCTAACCTGATCTTCACTACGGAACTTGGACTTGAGGATAGCAGTCTGTACTGGAGCAGCTTTTTTGGGAGCCTCGGCTTTAGCCTTTTTGGTGGGCTCTTTATCATTCTACAATTGAGTTTAAATAGAGAATTGGATTACCTTGATTTGGTAAGTGGCATCAGTCAGCTCGCGCAAGGCATCTGTCAGTACTAGAGCTCCGTCTGCCAGAACACGTACAGTATCAATCAATAGCAAAGAGTATTTCTTTCCAGTAGTCTTTTCAGTGAGATTCTGGAATCCAAGTGACAGGCAGATAACCATGTTTTCCTGGAGCTTATGTATGCTCTTGGGTTGTAGAGTGAGCCCACTCTCACGGAATTCAATGCCAGTGACAAATCCAATGTTTTTAGTAAAGTGAGACTCTAGCTCAGGTCGATTTTCTGTTATGAACTTCAAGGCAGCAGAATAGAGCTGTGAAAAGGGGACGCCAGGCTTGATTTTAGTTAGAATATGCCGCTGAAGCTCCAGCAGCAAACTATAGTTCCTCTCTTGGGTTTGCGTCACATCAATGAGCAGCGTACGGCCAATGTTACTGCAGTAGTTCTTGTAGCGCACACCGAGGGAGCAAATAATAACCCCAGACGTCAACTCTTTGTTATCAGAAAATGCTGAAGGTTTGAGATCAAAAGCTCCACCGCTTTGAATGATGGGAGTGTAACTCCAGTCCAAACAGCCAGGATCGATCTACAAGGTTTAGTGCAGCGCAAGGACGGCAACTTACATCAGAGGGCAACTTAATTTTATCATGCTTCTTCTTGTTGAGGAGCATGTCTTCCGTTTTATCTGCTAACATCTCGTGGGTTATTTTACGCTCTTCATCAATCACTGAAGTAAGCTCATTGAAAAGATGATGCTTGAGCACTTGAGCACTGGCCTTGGCTGCAGCTTTCATTAATTTCTATAGCGGTTTCAGATATGCTCAACTATTAGATCCTCTTACCAGTTCTGCCTCATCCTTGACTGCAATTGCCAGTGCAACTCCCAGGGATACATCAACTTCTTCAATGACAAGCTTATTCTTATCAACTGTATTTTTCCATTGCGTTATAAACTTTCCTTGTTTCTTGTCTTTAATAAAGGTTCCAATCGGCTAGTGAAACCCATTAGATAAACTATAGCTAATGCACAGCGATTAAAACATTACCCCAGTTGAATTTTCCTTAAGAAGGTCTGTAGCTCTGGAAAGAGCCTTCATTTTATCAGCTTCATCTTTGCTGAAGGTCACTATCTCAACTTCAATAGGGCTTTTGAGATCCTGGAGTGCAGAAAGATACTTGGCTTAGAAATAAAAGTGAGCAAACCAGACAAGGTGCACTTACCTTTGGAGACTGAAGTAACCAACATAAGCTTGTCAAAGGTCAAGGCAACTAAGGTATTGGGGAACTCATAGCCAAATAGCCAAGTCTGATTGATTAAAGTTAATTCAACTTCCCCTTTTACCTGCAGAGTGCTTGTTTTGCTGTAGGGTTTGTTTTCATCTGGAGCATCGTTGATGAAATAAATCGCCTGGACAGAATTGAAGCCCTTCTCAGGCTCGTTCTGATTGGTCTAGATGAAATGAGAATTAATGTTTTTGAAAGCAGTCGAAGTAAAGAACTGTCAGACCGCACTGAACTAAACAATACCTTCCAAAAGGCCAGAAGGGATTTCAGGCGAGCCTGGAAGGCTTTAGTATCGATAACATGGTCGGACATGGCTTTCGAAAATGATTGAAATAAAAAGGGCAAGGTATTGTCAAGCGTTTCAAATCTGCTGCCAACGCGCCCAAGAAGCTGGTTAAAAAGATTGGCAACGGGTTTTTAGGAGCCTCGTCTAACTTAATGGCCCTTCATTAAACTTTTTCGCAAAGACTTTCAGGTCACATCGTAGGATCTGAAGCTTATCAAAGAGGCTTTTTACCAACCAAATCTGATTCAAGTTTCGTCATGCTTGATTTATTACCATCCGTTTAATTTATTATTTCAAAATTCACCGAAAAATGATCGAATAAATAGATCAGCCTGCCTGGGCCAACCGAGCTACTTAACATCTGACCACCCATCCAAAAGAATATCTGAATGTTTTTGACAAGGAGATATTGCAAGAGAACAAACTGACGACAGTTTATCTTCATAATAACATATATGGTAATCACTTCTGCTGAAGGCAAAATTAAATCTAACTCAAGGTTCAACTTTATGCTCCGTCATCAATTTTTTCTTTCGATTTGATGGAAAATAAGGTGACAGAAGCTTTGGTTTTTTTTTAAAAATTGAGATTTTTAAAATTAGCCTAATTCACACATTGCTTCCAGTTTATAACCTTTCTGTGTTTTATTAGCCTGCTTTTTGCCACTATTTAAAAATTATCACCAAAGTTAATTTGATCTTGGAAATAAATTTTTATTCAAGTTTAAAAACATCATAATGAGTTCCACAGCCTTAGTTTCCACCAGTGCTAAGGAATTTGATCCATCTAACCTCATCATTAATGATACTAATAAAGTATTATTTTTATAAATGAAATTTAAATTTGCCAATCAATAAACACCAAAAACATGAAAAAAAGGATAAATTTATCTTATGGCTAATTTAAAAAGATACTTTATAATAAAATAAATTTAATATTTAACAATAAAATATATTTCATAAAATAAATTCAAAGCTAATTTAATGTTTTTCATTAGCTATCTTTAAATCCTTAAGGTTTCTGTCTTGCTAAATCCTACCGATTCTGAAAGAAGGCTTTTACTTGAATTAAAAGAGCGACATTCCTTGATAATTAAGGATTTTTTAACTACGTTTCTTATAGCCCCAGTTATGTAGCATCAATTTCCCGTCATGGATTTCGACCTTAGTTCCAAATCTATCAACCTTATTTTTGGCAACGGATGTATACTTTGAAAACCCAGTCATCTAAAAATTATGTTTTTGCTCGGTATTAAAATAACTGCCCATCTCTATTTCTTCACCCCCTACCTTTTATAAAACAATGTCAAAAAATGTAGGGTTGAACCCAACTTGAAATGCTTAGGATCCAGTTAGGGCTTCAGCGGATTAAAAATGCAACGATTGCAGCAAATGCTGTAATTGTCGCATCCAAGCCGTCTCCCTTTTCATTTTTAGGACTCCCTGACATGAGGGAATCTACAATTCGAGAAGAAAAAACAGTAGTAGACAGTAGGGCTGTGTCAGATTTCGGACGGGTGGCTCCTTTTCTTAAAAGAAGCACCCGTCCGAAATCCGGAAACGATTTCGAGGGAATCTTCTCAAAGAAGATTCTCTTGGAATCATTTCCTTCCACACCCACAAAAGGGTGTGGTTGATTCAGATTTTTTTAAATAAATTTTTATATTTTTTTCTCTCTCTATTTTTTAAAAATTAAAAATAATAAATTCAAAATTAAATTTTATTATAAGTATATTTATAATATAGCTCAAAAATCCAGAATGCAGAAAGTCTTCCGAGACCTTTTTTTTAAATTTCGGATTCCCCAAACGTAGGGGAATCCAAAAAAACGGGTCCGGGGAAGGGAGGACGGGACAATTAAGGCAAATGCCTTAATCATCCCTTTTCGAAGCCGACACAGCCCTAGTAGATGGCTTTCTTTTTACTGGATAAGCCTAATTATACATATATATTTACAATAAAAGTTATTTTTAAATTAATTTATTTATTTGAACTAACATACAGTAGTTTTCAAAGCTATGGCAACAAGCAAAAACAATTCAGATTTAAACAAAATGAACTCAGATTTAAACGAAATTAATTTTAAATGAATTTATATTGATTTACAATAGATTTGGAATCATTTCAATTTTGTTTAAAGCCGAGTTCATTTTGTTTAAACCTGAATTGTTTTGCTTGTTGCCATAGCTTTTAAAACTACTGTATTTTAATTTTATTAAAGTTTTTAAGAAAATAAGTTTAATAAAATCCAGAAAAGACATCTGGTTGTGGACGTGTATGGAAATGATTCCAGAAAAATTGTAATCAAACCAATTTTACGGAACTGTTTCTGGATCTTAAACAGTTGGCTGCTTTTTTATAAAGCAGCCACCATTTCAGATCCACCCCAGCTAACAAAGGCTTATCTGTGAACCCATATATTTCAAAAGTCATAGCTCAATTCTGATTTTTTAAACCAGCCTATTTTCCTTATAGCAGGTTCTCATCATTATATTCCCTGCCACCCATGCTTCCCTTATAACATATCTTTTATCAATAAAGCTTCTTATTATTGAAAATTTTAAAAGATCTCTACTTTATATATATTCATATATAAAAAAGCTGTCAGGATCTTTCAAAAGCTTCTTTTTATGTACACTTCTCAAAAAAGTTCCCTTTAAACCCAAAGTTCTAAGCTTAAGATCTCTCATTAATCAAAGAGAGACAGCCTTCAGATATGGTCTTGAACTTTATAGCCCCCCAAAAAATTATAAAAACTGCCTGCTAAGATTTTGGGTCCCAGTAGGATTGTGTTTACTAGGGTTGTCATGTTAGCAGGGCCTTGGTATTCCAGGATCTGGGTGAAGGCTAGCCCGCTACTAATTGATGAGCTCCAACTACAGTAACCTTAGATTTTCTGTTGGGGTATCAGGGAAGGCAATCAATGAAGAGGTCTTCAAGGCACAAGGCACCAATAGATAAACTGGACAGAAAGGCCATCACAAAGAGATCCTACAGTAAGCAACAAGATAGGCCTGATACTCTGATATTACTTCAAACCTCTTCTGCATTGATATTAACTGGCTTTAATTGCCTGCCTTCCATATCAATTCAGAAAGAAATTTTTATAGAGCCACGAGCTTCCTGCCAGACAGACCTTCAGCACTTTTAGTTTTTTCTAGCCAGCATACCCTTTTCAGGACAATAACCTTAACTCTCAAAGCTAATTTAAAGCCCATAAATCATGGGAAACTTGGAGAGAAAGAGCTGTAGTATCTGGCTGGAGGAGAACCCTGAAGGCTGGAAGGTACCAGATGATCATCATCAACCTGGAAAATTTAGCTGTGAGATTGTGACATCTAAAAGTTCCCCATGCAGCCCAATAGATAGTATTTGGCCTTGAAAGAGACCAACACAGGGGCAGGATATAGGTTGAGTTGAGGATCTTGGAAGTAAACTTTCTCTTGGCTTGGGTTGGCAAACAGGTCATAGTCTAGGTTGGGCCTACCCCAGTAATGTCTGAAGTAAGAAGTAAATGAGTCTTCTATGAGTAAGGACAAAAATTCCAAGAGCATTATTTTGCTTATTTTCTGGAGGGTGCATCTTTTAGTTTTTATTTGCCACCCGCCATGGGTAGACCCTCAGGGTGCCAGACTACTGGTAAATGAGGCAGTGGGGATTGGATTCATCACCCTGATGTCAGGGATCCACTCATTGGTGAGTCTTTCTCCAATTGAATAGAGAAGGGCCCCCAGGTTAAACTTAACTAATGTGGACCCTACTGGAATCCCTATCATTAACATATGTAAAAGATGACCAAATAAGCAAAATCTCCCCAGAAAAGGAGTGAAGTGATTTAAAAGATAGTAGATACTGGTGTACCCCAAGACCAACCAAGGGACCTTGGGATATATAATAGGAGAAAGCCGAGCTGTTTCTACATAGGGGGCATGGTAACAATGTGAACCAAAACAATACCAAATGGAGTCTTCAGATTTATCTTTGGAAAAGGTTCAGGAGTTTTGAAGTTCACATTAGCTTGCCCATGACTAATTAACACACAAAAAGCCCATACAATAAGAATGAGTGTCATGAATGACAAACTCCTGTTGACTATGCTCCTGGAAAAACCTTCACTACAGGGTTCAAACCCTGATACCCTGTGGGCCGCCCAGGTGCCCGCAGTTTTCTGGGCTTGAACCAGTGCAGGATTTGACTTTGGGGAATCTCCTAAGGCTTGATGAACTAAAATTTCTTGCATTGAGGCTCCCCATGCCAAAGGTTCCTGTTAACCCGACCAATAAGAGTGCAGGCCAAGCCAAAGATTCCAAAATAACTTGGGCCACCGCGGCGGGGGAAGCAAAGTAACTTCCCGTGGAATGCGGGTCACCCAAAGATGACCAATCCTACGACCTGAAAGTGTTATTCTAGTTTTCTCAGTTTGAACCAGCCAATGAAATAACTCCTGCAATGGATGCCACCAAGGGCTGTAAAAACCTGGTAAACTGTAGTACCAGGCCCAAAGGATTTTTTAAAAGTTTCTCCATGGCAGATGGGTATACTTATACCCTGGGCTGCCAGGAAGTTGCCCATCACTATTCTTGCAATAAAGTGACATGAACCTTTGGTTCAACCAGGTTATTCCATATTTGATTTTAGTTTTATTTCATTTGCAGTCCACCTCCTGTGGTTCTTTAACTTACACCCATCAACCTCAAGAAACCGCAGACCAACTGCCCAAACTATATTGTCCACCAGGAGCTCTCTTTGGCCTGGTTCATTTCACAGAATATCCCCCCAAACCGGCGTATTCAGAGTTCACTCTAGAGGAAATCCTAATATTCAATCCAGAGGCCAGAGCTAGAGAGACAGAGACCATTTACAGAGAAAGAACCAAAGTCACCATACCTCCCCTACTATTCCGCGACAAGTACAACTATTTGCCCACCTATTGAGTTTCAATGATACCTGCAAGCGGACCCTGGACTATCCTGGGCAAACCATTATCTTATATTGTAAAGTTAGCACTAATCTTGTGGTGGGCCCTACCCACAGGACCTGCCAGCTGTCTGCCCGTAAGTTCTCAAGAACCCCCACAGGCTGGTTCCCTGACAATGAGCTTCATGTTGTTGTTGAAGAGCCCTATTTATCTACTAATAAAGGTTTTAGAAGTTTGAAAATATAGATTTATTGGACTAAGATGAGAATAAAATTGTTGGACCAATTTGCTCAGGAGGGAAAGCTCAGTTTAAATACTGAGTTAAATGTGGGAATATTCAAGGTTGTTACCCTAGCCTGTTGCCAGAATTGATTGTGAAGTATCATCTTGCAAGACTGCAGCCTGCAAGAATTGAAGCAGTGAAGTTTGGCTTTGCTTGGTGGCTGCATTTCAACTGGTAGTCATGGATTTGGGTGTTCTTAGTTGGATGGAGGCTACTTCTTTGGATTGGGTGGAGTTCTGGTTCTGATTGGTTGTTTGTGACAGCAGGAGCTGCAGTGGAGGCATTTTTTGGCAGTTGGAGACTATGATTGGCTTGTTTCAACACTGAGGTGTTTTTGTTTCTTTTAGATTTTATATTTGGAACCTTGTTTTCATTGTGGTTGTTGCCGTCAGTATTATTGCCTGAAACCAAGTTTACTAAATTTAAAGTAGGATTTATATGTTTTGAGAGGGTTTAAAAGTTGTTTTTGCATTCAAACTCTAAATCAGAGCGTATAGTAAAACTGCATTCATTTTTCAATTTTGAACACAGATTTGACGGCTTGCTTTTAAATAATTCCAAGGATAAGAAATCAGTTTCTGCATTAATAAATGCATTGCTTTTTGCATCTTTTGTGACAGTCCCAATTATAAAATTATTCTGTGTAGAAGGAATGAAATTTCTTACACCTGAGTTGCTGCGCTAAGAGGAGATTGTTCCCAATCAGTGGGTTTGTTAAGGCCTTGGTGCACTATCCCAAAAGGCTCTACCATGTGTAGATTGTGCTTACCTCAAACAGCTTTGCTGCCTTTCAACAATTTGACAATATATTAAGACAGAACTAACACTTGTCTAATCTGAAGGCAAAAGGTAGCTCAAAGAGACCTACCTCAGGAAACCTAATCCCTGTTTTACTTGACACCAACAGTCATTATTTGTCTTTGCTCCTAGGAGACCCAAACTTTACCTCCTCCTGTTACTGAGGCACACAAAAGCCAATTAATACATTAAATGGCTTATACACCACTATTACACTGTTCTTGGTATTATTAAGGTATTAGCCAAATATTTACAGTATAGGGCATTGCAAAAGTGGCAGTTTATTACTATCTTCACCACAGGGATTCTTGACGAGAAGAGATTAGGATTATGGGTCAAGCAAGGTTGAAGAGCCTCTCATGTCTAAAACCCCAAGGGTTTCCCAAACTCTCAATCTATACCAGATGTAGCTCTCCTTTTCAAGAGTGCTCATTGCTGTTATCTTGCTTGCAGGGCTGGTAACATCCTACTTGGTTGTGAGAGCTACCAGGTGCAGGGCAAAGTTGAGGGGTGCATCATTGAATCTTTGGAAGCCCATTGTAGCTTGGTTGTTTGCTTTTACAATAGCCCTGTAGAAATTGTCAATGAAAGTGCAGCACCCCACAGGCACCCAATTACAGATACGAGGCTTTAACACATTGATGATGAGAGCAAGAAGCATTACATTCCCATCAGTAATGGCTTCTGGGGCAGCAGCAAGATACTCAGGGACACTTCCTGTTTGTTTGATTGCAAGCAGAGGTGTTCTCACAACAATGAGTGAAAGTTTTTACTGTAGCAGGACTTGGCAGCATCTTTGAACACAGCCCAGGTGACCTTGGGCTCTTGGATGGCCCAGTGAGGCGTTCTGACGCTGTGTTAGCTCACATGGGCTTAGGTACTTGGCAAATGCGGAGACAGATCTCCATGAAATGTAGCCAACTTACAATGTTGGTGCCTTTCACACCACCTGTAAAGGGTTTCAACTATAAGTTCAGCATGTGTTGTGACAGATCAGACTGAGACAGAGTGGTGCTACTGTTGTGCTGTCCCAGGCGGAATTGGTTTTAGACACTGGTGAGAACTAGTTAGTCTTGGTATACAACATAACCCTTGGGTATGTCCCCATCAGAGATGAGGAGGAAGGTTTCCTGGTGAGGTGTAGCTATACAGCCAGCACTTTGTCCTTTCTTGGAGTGATTTTCTTAAAGATAGGCTGCTAATTGAACCTAAAAATTCTACCACTGTTGCAACTGAACCAATAATAGTTCAGTATTTAGATTGGGGAAGACAAAAGCTCAATAGAAAGGAAAAGAGTAGAAATAAGCTGTGCTTATTAGAGAATAGCATAATTGATATATTATATTAATGATCCACAAGCTTATCAGGATATGGTACTGTAGCAGGTTTGATATAAGGTTTTGGCTAGAAATATCTTAAGCAGGGGATCAGCACGTCAAATTGGCATTGCTCCCATTAAGGAGATACTTCCCATAACTTGACATTGTTCAAAGGATTCCTTATACCATTAGATACATTATGGGGCGTCTCTTCAAATGGCCTTGTGTATTATGAGATATGTTAGAGGGCAGGAGAGTAATCATGACTGCAACACATCCAGCATCTATAGGTGGTAACATTAATTTCTTGTATATCCCACTTACGCTGATTCATATCAGCACTTAACAAAATTATGTGAACTATTTGCTTGAGGTTCTACTCCACCAGTATTGTCTTGATCTCTGGCTGGTATGCATACCCCTCAGCAATGTTTATGGCTGTGATGTAATAGTCACACTCATCAGATAAACAGCTCATAAAACCCCAAAAATCTATACTAGACAAACCTAGTTTATATATGTCATACTGGACTTGCTTTTCATCAAAATATTGTATGCTTGCCGAAATATTTACATATGACAAAAAAATACGTTATTACATGATCTCATAGCTCTTTTTTGCTGAAATAAATGACAGAAAAATCATACTGTAAATTCAGAACCTGAACGTAAAAATGCAGGATTGTCAAATCCTTGGTCCAAATTTTGAATCACTTTTGCGGGCAACTCAGCTGAGTGAAAAATAAAATATTTAATAAAATTAACCATTTAATTTGACTTTTTTTGGTTTATTTAAATTGGCAAATTTTGAATCTCTTAAGCAGATAACTCAACTAACAAAAGACAAAACCCAACAAACAAATGCGGGATACATGAATCAGAAATGCGGGATTCTTATGTACAATGTGAGATTTCCTATATTTCAAACAAATCATAGACATCATGTGAAAATTAACAATCTGAAATTGTGGGATTGTCAAATCCAAGAACCAAGTTTCAAATCATAATTGTGATGAATTTGAAATAAATATAATTTATGGGTGTCTCAAAAAGGATACCAAAGGATCTAGAGTGGATTTGTGCTGATTCTTTTAGGAAGCACAGGTATTCTCAAAAATCACCCTATTCCATTTTAGGACGGCTAAAATTTAGATTGTAATATTCACAAAATTGACATATTTAACAATAAAATTGACTAAAATATACATTCCTCCTCTTGAGTTTAAAATTTTAATAAATTTTTATTATGTCTTCTTTCAATAACAACCAAGCCAACAAGCTGTTCCCTGGCCTTGACAAAATCATGCAGGGCTACACTGGGTCTCTCAACAGTAAAGCCTCTGTCTATGGCCACTCCCAACCCGCAGGCCCCTCTGCAAGCCCCACCCAGGAGTCTGTTCTTTCCCCTGCAACTTCCAGCATGGCCCTGTTTGCCCACCATGCACAGGCAGCTGCCAACCCAAATCCCTTATCAGCAATGGCATCTGGAACCAGCCATTTTAGCCATGGGGTCACCCAGAGAGCCCAGAACCCCAAAACAGCCAATCAGATGGCATCAACCAGTTCCCAAGATGAACACATCCCTCCCCCAGCCAATCAGCCTGCAAGACGCAGAAGAAAATTGATCACTCCGGACATTGTTCTTGAAATGGTTGAAAAGCAAGGCAAGCTTATGTCCCTTGGGGAAATTGCGGCCGCAATGGGTTTTGCAAAGTCAACTGTGACTGCAACCCTGTGAGCCCACGCCAACTGTGGCCTCTCCCACCAAGAAGACCCCAACTGGTGCCTGTACCTCAAACAAAGGTGAAAAAGCCTACCCTCTCATGATGGCTATTATGGAGCGTGACCCGCGGATGCCCCTGGTCCAGGTACCTCTCCAGTTGGGACTCCATGGCATCTTCACCAACAAAAGAATAGTGAATTCATGGATGCACAGAGTCGTGGTTGCTGCTAGAATCTTGTCCAATCAAGTTCTTGATGGCCCTATTTTGGTGGATACCAACCCATACAATGCAACTATTATTAATTTTATTAAAGGGAGGGCAATGAGGGCCCGTAATGACGTCATCTTCCTATCATACGCTAAGATATCTGCAAGTATCCAAGACTTTGGAGAGAAGTACATCCAATCTGACGTGTACAAGCGCGGCCCAATCTTGTATTGTTTTGTCGGGGTTTTATTGGCAGTTTTCCCATTGGGTGTCAATTATTACTCAGCAATATTGAACACCGCAGATGGGTATGCCTACCAGACGGAGCTCAAGGCCATGCTGGAGGAGTGGGCCACCCAAAACGCTGTGCACACAGTTGTACTGAGTGCAGAGATAGAGCAGCGGGAATGAGCGATCCAAGAAATCAGGGCTGCAGGGCAAACCTGCTGGGACTACCCCATCAACTATGCCAACATGCATCTTGCAGATGTATGTCTCTACAATTTTGGTTCTGCCCTCAGGCGCTTAAAGCCTACCACCTACAACAAACTATGCACCCAAATTGATAAGGGGTACTGTAGATTCAGAACCTAAAGGTAGAAATGCGGGATTGTCAAATTCTTTTGTGTGAACTCAATAACTTAATGGAATATTTTTCATCCTTTTATATAAAAAAGTAAGTTGTTCTAGGATGAAAATTACTCCATTAAGTTGGTGAGTTCATGCAAAAGAATTTGACAATCCTGCATTTTTACCTTTAGGTTCTGAATTTACAGTATGAGCTTTTCCCTTCCGCATCCGTCCAGGACTTATTTGATCTCATCATCTTCTATGCAAGTAATAGAGATAAGTCCAGAAAGGACCCCCGCCTCCCTCCACGCCACTCCATCCATTTTGTCAAGCCTGCATATGTGACAGAAGAAGAATTTGAGCAATTGAAACAATCAGCTCTTGCTGCCCCTTCCCAGTCAACAAACCCTGCCTCACCAACCCCCCATCAAGCCACCCACCTTCCAACTCTGACTCCCAAACCACCACCCATTCCCTCCCCACCATCTCTGATGCCGTCCCTTTCATAGGCGCAGATGAAGGCAATGTTCATTCTGCCCATTCCCTCCCCTTCCCGTCCTTTGATTAGTAAATAAATATTTTCTTGGTGACTACTATTAAAATTGATTTTTTTCTTTCAGGTCATAATTAATAATATATTTTTTACATTGTTATAAGTTTCCATGTGTAAAGAATGTTGTACATTTGATGTGGTAACATATAATTATTTCTATGGATATTTTCATCATCATTACTAAATTAAAGACAATAAATGTAAATATTGTATTAAAATATTGCAATTAGACGTCAACTCTTGATATTTTGATATTATGTTCATAACTCAATGCATTTTGTTTAATAAAATCCATTGTAAACTTGATCTTTTCCATTATAATTTAACAAAATGGAATGTGTTTATATTAGAGAGCCATTAACACTTAGTATAATATTAATAATTAGTGCATTTTACAGCCTGTATATTTACCTATTGGCAATAATTATGTAAACTTCTTAGTCAGATTTTGTGAGGTAATAATAATGTAATGTGTTAATAGAATACTGTTTAATGTCATTAATTGGCTGATTTTTTTGATGTGGCAATTTTGCGTTTTCTGAAATTTCCGCACTAGTATCCAATTGGTTGGCTTCACATCCAATTACACAGGCAATAGGAAAACAAGCTGCCACCCTGACCACATCCAGTCTTGGGGTGGCGGCTTGTTTTCCTATTGCCTGTGTAATTGAATGTGAAGCCAACCAATTGGATACTAGTGCGGAAATATCAGAAAATGTACAATTGCCACATCAAAGAAAATCAGCCAATTAATGACATTAAAAAGTATTCTGTTAACACATTACATTATTATTACCTCGCAAAATCCGACTAAGAAGTTTACATAATTATTACCAATAGGTAAATATACAGGTTGTAAAATGCACTAATTATTAATATTATACTAAGTGCTAATGGCTCTGTAGTATAAACACAGTCAATTTAAATAAATTACAATAAAAAAGGCCTCATTTATAATAAATTTTATTAAACAAAATGCATTGAGTTATGAGCATAATATCAAAATATCAAGAGTTGACATCTAATTGCAATATTTTAATGCAATATTTACATTTATTGTCTTCAATTTATTAATGATGATGACAAAAATATGTATGTGTCAAAGATAGTACTATAAAAGCCAGTTTTTTGATGGAATTCAAACAAAATGTCATCAATCTATAACTTAATCAAAAAAAGAAGCTCACCTGCAAAGTTGTTGAAATCAAGAAAAATATCAGGGAAATAGTGACAGGAAAGCTGGGGGACAAGGGCCAGCCACTGATCCAGTCAAAATAAGATGCTCTGAACAAATTGGGAAATATTATAGATGAAAAGAATAAAGAAAAAGTACTTAATCTACAGGGAACAATTTTATCAAGTCTAAAGTTCAACAACATGGCATACAATTTGTGGGAGTTCTGGCAGGGGGCCAAAGAAAACAACAAGAAGATAAAACTAATAGAAGGAACAGAAATTCAAAAGGAAATCAACACCAATGAAGAGGAAACCAACCAAATGGAAACAAATGAAAATGAAACGCAAACAAGAAGCAGAAGCGCTTCAAGAAATACAGAAGCTTTATCAAATAAAAATCAAGAGGAAGCACAAGTTGCAAGAATAATAAGGAAAATTAAGCCTAAGAAAATTAATGAAAAGCATCCAACACTCATGAAGTTTGCCAATATGGCGCCTGTGGCTGAGGGGGCCACAGGGGAAACAATCAGTAAGTCTTTTTATGTTTTACTTATATTTATTTTAGTCATCACCCGGGATGGGGATGAGGTTGTGGAAGTGGCAGCTTTTACGCCAAGTTGGTTTTATGGGGGTTACCAGTCACTGGTGGCCCCTATAAAACAAATAAATAAAAACCAAATAAATAAAATAATTCAACAGAATATGAATAATTTTTTAATAGTGAAGCTCAAGATAGGGAATATCAACCACCTGCAGGGTGCTTGCCATGGATAAGGGAAGCCTACAAACTAGGATCAACAATTAAAATCAAAGAAATAAATGAAATTTGCGGGGATATAAAACTGAACTTTGATGAATACATATATGAAAGTGTTCAAAGGTTCCCCTTCACAAATATCAATGAATACAAAAAAAATTTAATAAAAACCAATTTTCAAATTGGAAATGAATATCTTAAATCAGCAATTTTTAATGAAATTTTTAAGTCTCTATCCAATAAAGTCGGGGATGCAGTCCTTGTGAATAATTTTAAACCTTTATTTATTTCATTTGCAGAGGCCTGGGGGCAGATTAAAGTTGGGCGCCCCTGGTACCCTCTTCAAATTCAGCCAAACGTCCTATATCAATAAGTTAGTACAAACTTTCAAAAAATTGTGCATGTTCTCAGAAAAGTATACCTTGCAAAGAATGCACGTCACAGTGTACCTGGGAATCCTTCTCCACTGCATATTGAAAGCCAACATCAAAAAGTTTGAAGATGTACCCATACAAATTGATATATGCCACGTAGCCCTCAACCGACAGAAGACACCACAGGGATACAGGACAGTTGAGCACGTCCTATATGGCTCATTTGCAATAGCAACACTATACGGGTACTATGTGCCCCCCCAAAAAAATCTCCTAGTTGATTCTCTCACCCAATTGCCTTTTATAAGACGTTTGGCCACCACTGGGGTGCTGAGCGCCACCTCTCTAGCAATTGGCACCAGAGTCATCCACCACATACAGAAGAGTATGTGGTCCCAATTGGACGCATTAGCAGAAATTTTAATTTTGGGGTATAATTCCCCGGAATAATCACATTCCCTTGCAATTTGCATTCCCCTAATAAATCATTTTCCCTTGCAACTTAAACTTTTTTATTTTATTTTTTATTTATTATTTATTTTTAAATATTAAAATATTCACTGTTAAAATAATTAATATTGAAATATTTAATAGTAAACATTTAATATTAAATATTTTACTATTAAATATTTTTTATTATATATTTTGATATTAAATATTTACTATTAAATATTTTAATATTAAAATTTTAGTATCTAAAAGTCACTATTAAAAATATTTAATATTTTAATATTGAATAAATCACAATTAAATAAAAATAGGTATATTTCAAATATTTAACCTTTAATATTAAACTTTTAAGATTTGTAATTATACTTTTATTTTATAATTTTTATTTTTTATTTTAATTTTTAGTAGGTGAATTATAATATTAATATATCTAAATATATTACAAGACAATAGTTAAAGTTGCAACCACATCAAATATTTAAAAATAAGTTAAAAATGTTTTTATTTATTATTTATTATCTTGTCAAGTACAGGTCCATTTATTGCAAAGATAAACATGGAGAATTGAATTTATCCACATCATGCGGCCCGCTCCACTTATGTTCCAAACACGTGATTGTTTAGAACTCAAATTACCTTTCCCTCATAATATGATTTGATAAACATATTTGATATACTTGACCTGCGTCCTAAGTACAAATTAGTAAGAGATACATGAAAATCATTGGTTGCTGTGTCGTGTGGCTATAGTGGCACTGAAATACCAAGGAGCAGATGATGACACACAAGGTCCAATTTGTGGCTTAAAAAATTCAAAGTACCAAAATGATTCACAATTATTTAAATAAACTAATTTTTTCTATCTTTTTTTAACTTATTTATTTGTTAGCGCAAAAGCCAATAATATTCAGTGCATCATAATAAAAATAAATCCCTCTTATCTAGTATAATTAATTTTACTTACCTTTTCTAGTATTCTTAAATGTCTATAATATAATCAAACATCACATTATTATATATATAAATAATAATTTTTGAGTCCTAGTAAAAACAAACTAAATAAAATTAAAACTAAATGAAAGCCAGGGCGCCCATTTATCTGATTGGCTTAGAGGCCAGGGCTTTTGGGAGGAATGATTCCAAGTGCTCGTAAAAAGCTGCCACCACATTGGGTGGCATTGCAAATTGGCTGACCTCAAGAATGTTGAAGAGATCCTCGGTGTCCTGAGGGAGGCCTTGTTTCACCTTATTCTTGATCTACCCAAAGACCTCCTCAATTGTATTCAGGAATGGGGAATATGGGGGGAGGAAGAGGAGTCTCATTGGGCAGTCTGCAAGGTAGTGGCTAGCAGAATGGCTATTTTTATCAATGGGCGGGAACTTGGACACAACCAGATCACTTTGTGGAGCCCAACATTATCAAGCACAACAACATTGGTTGTGCCGCCATAATTTATCCAAAGGCACTCCTTGACAGCTCGGAGAAAATCAAGAAAGGTCTCGCTGTTATGAGAGCCTTTAATCATCTGGTATTGATCTAAGCCACGGGGACCCAGAAGAGCAACCATTGAATAGGTCTGGGAACAAACAGCTGCACAATGGGCTACGCCGTCCTTGGACCCCTTCTCAACCCACCCATGCCTAGACCTGAGTGAGTAGGAAAACAACAATTTGTCAATATAGAAGAACTGTACGTTGCCAGTCTCCTTTAGTGCCAGATATGTCTCGGCATAAATGCGTCAATCCTCAATGGTCTTTTCACTGTTTCTGTTGTACGGAGAAACTCCAAGCACCTTCCAAGAGAAGCCCAAATCAACCATTGTTTTTTAAACAAGGGTTTTAGAAACAGAAAGCCCAAACTCTGTGGCAAGCATTGATTGGACAGCAAGCGTGTCCAGGTGGCAATCCCTGGCTACCCACTGCTTGATTGCGTCAATGTGTATGGGCTGAAGGAGTTTTGGCTGTCTTTTTGCCTTGGTGGATTTGGCAATTTGCCCGGTATTGCTATACTTGGTGTTGATGTTGGCAATGTACCTGGCTGTGACACCAAATTGGGACGCAATATCCCAAACTGCCATTCCCCCGTTTAAGCAGTTGAGGAGAGCTTCACACTCACTATTTGTCAACCGATGCTGGCCCTTGACAGGTACCACAGCATCCTGGCTACCAGGCTCAACACAGGGGATTGGGACCTTTGTGTAGAAGGTGGGATCACGCTTGGTTGCGCTGGTGCCGTCAATGGTGGCATAAGACACAGGCACAGATGGCTCCTCAGTGGTGGCCAATGGCTCATAGGACATGTCAAAAACGCGGGGGCAGGAAGTAGCAACTCTTGGGTCAAGAGTGCGGGGCCGGGTGACAACTGGGTATACGGTGGAGGTGTAAATAACCTCAGTGTTTTTGGTGACCCTGGTGTAGGAGACTTTGGTAGCAGGCCTTGAGAGTGGCTTCTGCCTGGGATTCAAGCTGGTTGATCAGGCCTGGGACGCAGGAGGTGGTTGGCTGGCAATGACACCTTGGGAGGCCTGTGTATTGGCATGACTCCCTTCAATTTGTGTTCTGGGTCTGTTCTTGGACCCCCTGGGACGCCCTTGTGGACGGGCGGCCCCACGGGCTGGTGCAGGAGCGGGTTGGGAATGCAATTGACAGTCCATAAAAATAAAATAAAAAATCTATTTTAGATTAAATATGTATTTATTTGGAGTTATTGGTTTAGTTGTGGGTAGTTATTTTCTCTTGAGCTAGCCTTGAATAGTAACAGAATTTCTATATCTGTGATTTGAAGTGAATAATATTGTATACTTTCTGGATTTGAATGATTTTAAAGTTTAATCACTTTTTTGTCTAATTATGGTTATTGAGATTGAATTTTTAGTTTGATTTTAGTTGTGGTGGAGCTTCTTGATTTGGGTTGGTGTTTCCTAGTGTGCTTACTGTACATTAAATTAGGATTCCAGTTCCTGCAATTAATATCTGAGTTTACTAGTGGCATTCAAAAGTGATTGGAAATTTGGTTCTTGGATTTGACAATCCCGCAATTTCAAAAAACATAGTAAACTTAATGAAAATGGTTAATGGATTTGAACGCTTAAAATCTGATTCCAGTTAATTCATTTCGTCTATAGGAAATATGCAGCTTGACTTGAACTTTGCAAAGTGTCTATGAGTTCCTGCATTTTCAAATATTCAAATAAATACTCAAAAAAATCTATTTAATTAAAAAAGGCCATCCTGCAAAAGTGATTCAAAATTTGGACCAAGGATTTGACAATCCTGCATTTTTACGTTCAGGTTCTGAATTTACAGTATGAGTCAGTATTTATCAAACTGGGCTTGTTGATAATTTTTTTATTCATATTTTTTCTGGCAACCAAAGAACTATACATTCATTAATTGATGATTTTATTATTTATTAAAATGCCATAAAGTGCTAGTTGAAGGTGTATCTGAAAAAGTGGCATTTTGGGGACACACTTCATAATAGCCAGTATAAATGGGTGTGTCTTATTTCTTTCAGCCTGTGTGAGAACCAGTTGGTTTCTTTTTGGGTGAGGCACTACATTTTTAGTGAGGCTGTAGGGCTGCAGCACCAGCTGACTTTGAAAACCTCATTGTGACTGCAATTTTTTCTAGTTACATAAGAATTTACCACTTTTCAACTATTTGCTGAAAACTTTTGAGAGTAATGAGCTTTTTTCTGTACCTTTCTGGTTGATGGTCTTCAGAAAAAAACATCCATATTTTCTGAGCTGACTGATTTATGCTGATTTAATTATCTGGGATTTTTACTACTCTTAGTGATAGCCCAACTTGGCTGGCTGCTTCTGAATGTAGAAGGAAAGAAAACATACTCCTGGGTAATGTTACTTCTGGGATCAGATGGTTAGAAGTTTTCATCAACTAGAGCTACTACATTGTGAGATCTGGTGTAATCCTGTCCAGTTTACTGAACCCAGGGAACAGTTTTGTTTTAGTTATTGTCAAATAAAAATATAATAAATTTTATTTGAAAAAAAAATCCAATGAACAGAACAATATCTTAGTTAACTTTATTATTAATTATCTGTAAATCAGTGAATATTATGCATCTAATTTTTAGCTGCCCTAAAACAGAGCTGTGTGATTTTTAAAGAATGCCAGTAATTTATAAAAGAACTGTCATGGATTCATACTGGATCTTTTGTCTTCCTTTTTGATATGATCAAAACTTAAATTTATTTCAAATACATTCATTTATGATTTGAAATTTGATTATTGGATTTGACAATCCTACATTTCATATTTTTTAAATATTTCAGACTGTCTTCAAAATGACAGAATCAAAGAAAATCTCAAATGGTTCATTTGAATCTTACATTTCTGTTGTGTATCTCTCTCATTTGATTGATGAGTTTTGTGTGGCACAAGTTGAATTATTTGCACTTGGGACTTGGATTTTGCAAATTTAAATTAATCAGGAAATGAAAAATTAATGATTGGTTTTATTAAATATTTATTATTTAACTCAGCTGAGTTGCTTGTATTTCTGATTGTAGCTCATGTATGTTGGATTTGACAATCTCACACTTTGTCCAAAATGTTTTGATTCTACAGTATTGTTTATGTAGAGATTGTCAGAGACATTGCTATTGTCAAAACCGCAGGCTCAACCTGCCAGCAAGGTTCCAACCAAGTGGGTTTGTGACCCACAATCCAATTATCCGGTCACCCAAAGCCAGACCAGGAAGTCAACTTGAATTACCAAATCCAACAATATGAACAGATGATGATCCTTCATGGTGGATACCTCAATTTGGCGCTTGACTCATTATCAGGATCAAGCCACCCCCTTCTTCCATCCAGTCGTGTAATCACCAATCTTGTTCCTACTATCCTTGATTCACACAAACTATATAATCACTATCTCTCAATAAAGATTATTATCTAGCTTCTAAATATTTTTTCCGTATAACTCTGCTAAAACAGCACAGTTACAACATTGATAGCACAGGTAGGCTCTCCATCCTACCTTATCTTGAAAAATTCCGCCTGTTGCCCGCACACGCCGCAGCCAACAAATCCTCGACAGAATTATGTCTGGCCTCCCGCCCAACTGGACTCCGTATACTCCTGGTACCAAGATACCTGATGGTTTTGTCCTCTACCAAAACACGGTGATCTCGCTACCCGCCTTCAACGCCCTGTCCGCCCAAGGGTTCTTTCAGGCACCGTCCTTGATGCTGCAACCAGCTGACAAAACCACCATGCCTGCCTATGTTGCACAAAGACTTTGCAGCGCCGCCTTGGAGCCCTTTGCCAGGGCCAACAACAACAATGCGGCTGCATGGATCCAGTCCGCCCAAAGCAAGCTGGCTCAAATGGAATGTCCACAGCAATTCTGGATTGCGGAGATTTCCATTTGCCTGACCCATGACGCTGGCACCTGGTGTGACAAGTGGCATGAAGAGCACACTGACAAGAACTGGGACACCTTCAAAAAGGACTTCTTGGCAAGGTTTGTGCTCAAGGATACAGTGCTCATGATCATACGCCAAGTAAAGAACCTGACTCAGACAGGCACTGTTAAAGAACTTACCCGCGCCTACAAGGAACTCCGTCTCTGTGCCCCATCTGACATGGCCTTTGACACCCCAGCTACACACCTCATGTACTACGACGCTCTCAAGTTGCACGTAATGAGACATGTGAACCTGGACCAGGTAACCAACCTGCAAAGCCTGTACTGTGAAGCGGAGAAAGCGGAACAAACATCCAACGCTTTACACAAGGCGCAGACTGGGAAACAAGAAAGGCCCAAGGACTCTCATCCAAGTGGGTGCTCCTTGCAACCACCTCCTGGAGGCAACGGCAACAACAATAGCCACAAACCCACGGGTTTGAATGGGAATGGAAATGGAAATAACGGTCAGTCAAATTGCACCCATTTCTGTGTCACCGCCACCCAAGGCAACCAAGATGAGGGAAAAGCACAGGGAGAGCACTAAGCAAGCCAAGCTCTCCCCATGCAACTCCTGACTTGCCCAACAGTGAATACCGACCCAAGGACATGGACCAATGCCCAATGATCCAAGTGCCCTCGGAAGACCCAGTACTATACACCATTGCCAGACATCCCAATAAATTGATGTCCTACCCTTTCCGCTTTTGCAGTTACACAGGCTCAGCATGCCTGGACTTGGGCGCAGACTGAACCCTAGTCAACAGTAGCTTTGTGGATAAGTTCAAGCTGGCTACTAATCCTTTGTGGATTAAAAATGTGGTCCTGGCTGACAAACACCATATTGCCGTGACAAAGAAAACTGCCCCTTTCTCTGTCATGCTTGAGAACCTTCACTCCACCATTCAAGGTCCTGTCATTGATTTTCCTAAGTTTGAAATTGTACTGGGACTAGACTGGTTACAAAAGAACAACCCTCACATAGACTGGGTAACCTCAGTGCTGACCATCAAGCGTGAAGGTGTCAACCATCAGATCTATCCTGACTCTGTGGACCAACTCCTAAGTGATCATGTCTTTGTATGCATCACAGAGACTTTAGACGAGAAGGAAATCCTGAAAGCAATTGACTGGGACTCCTGTCAGTATGAAATCATACACTTCAAGGACCACCAGGATACCTCCACGCCTCAAGATTGCGACATTGTGGCCTGTCACCCAGAAATCTTTAAAGAAGTGTTACCTGGGCTACCCCCTGAGAAGCACATCCAACACTCTATCCAACTCAAGGGGGCTGTACCCAAAGCACGTCCCATCTATTGACTGACCCCAAACAAGGACGACGCCCTACGCGCCTATCTCAAGTAGGCACTGGAAAAAGGATTTATTTGCCCCTCACAGTCTACCTTTGGGGCCGCTGTATTCTTTGTGGCTAAAAAGGACAGTACCTTACGCCTGGTCACAGACTACCACACCCTAAACAAAGTCACCATTAAGAATTTTTACCCACTACCACTAATTGACAACCTCTTTAACGCCTTGGGAGGATCCACTGTCTTCTCCAAGATTGATCTAACTGCAGGCTACAATCAGATTTGTATCAAAGAGGAAGACATCCCCAAGACAGCCTTCTACATTAAATATGGTTTCTACAAATGTGTGGTACTCAACTTTGGCATGACCAATGCCCCGTCCACCTTTTTAACCTTCATGAACAGAGTGTTTGCACCGCACATAGGCAAACATGCCCTAGTGTACCTGGACAATATTATCGTCTACAGCCTCTCGGTGGAACAGCACCACAAAGACCTGGAGGAAGTCTTTGCGACCTTGGAACAGCACAAACTGTTAGCCAAGCCCTCCAAATATCAGTTCTTCCGGGAGCAACTACCCTTCTTGGGGCACATAGTCTCAAAAGACGGCATCAAACCTGATAGTCAAAAGATATAAGCCATCTGCAAGATGCCACCTTGCAAGGACAAGTCAGAACTACACACCTTCTTGGGAAGGGTGACCTATGTACAACGCTTCATACCCAACTGTGGTGTCTTGACCGCCCCCTTGTCCGCCATAACAGGCGCCAAGTCCAAGTTTGTATGGACCCCCAACGTGACCTCTGTTTTAGACATCTCAAAGAAAAGCTCACAACAGCTCCCATCTTACAATATCCCAAACAAGACGGAGAGTATCAAATAGAAACTGACGCCTCAGATGCATCCATTGGGGAAGTACTGCAAATTAAGAATAGTCACGGTGACTTCCTGCCTGTAGCCTACAAGTCGCGCAAACTGACAGATGGCGAGTGTCAATACCCGATCCACGACAAAGAACTACTGGCCATCGTACACTGCCTAGTCAAATGGCGCTGTTACCTGGAACGGCAGGAAGAATTCACAGCACTAACTGATCACAAGTCACTCATCTATTTCAAGACACAAGCAAACCTGTCACACCGCCAAGCGCGGTGGATGAAAATATTAGAAAGGTTTAACATGCTCATCTAATATAAGCCCAGGGCTGAGCTCACCATGGCAGACACCCTGTCTCGTCTGTATTTCCGCGCTTCTAGGGGAGAGAATGGGCTCAACCCAGACTGGCCTCTCCTAGTGCTACATACAAAAGACAAAGGATTCCCTGCAGGCACAACCAATATCACCAAAGAAACGGTCATCAAGAATGAACATCTCTTTGCTGACGTATATGGGACTCTTCACAGAAAAATCTCGGATGGCACAACCATTCCCTACATCCCCACACATCAACAAGTTGATACTGTTCTTTGCTACCACAGAGATCTTGGACATACTAAGAGCCAAAATCTATACAAACTCCTAAAGCATAAAGCCTGGTGGCCAACCTTATACCACAATGTCCAGGAAGTGTTAAAACAGTGCGAGGTTTACAAAAAGTTTGCCAAAAGCAAAACCCCGCCTAAGTCTGTACTCCCCATTCAAACCCAACTATTGTTCAAAGTATGGGCTCTTGACATTGTGGGCCCCATGCCAGGAAAGCACAACAAAAAAAT
Source organism: Entomophthora muscae (assembly GCA_014839935.2). Lineage (NCBI taxonomy): Eukaryota > Fungi > Entomophthoromycota > Entomophthoromycetes > Entomophthorales > Entomophthoraceae > Entomophthora > Entomophthora muscae. The sequence goes on from QTSX02006418.1 coordinate 274,288, forward strand.
ACATCATCACAGCCATTGACTTTGCGACAAGGTGGCCAGTAGCCCAAGCGGTGAAGGCACACACTGGCAACGACGTCTGACAATTCATTGGCAAGGAAATAATCAGCAGGTTCGGAAAGCCAGAACTCCTGATAACTGATGGAGTCAAAGAATCGACCTCCAAAGACACCAATGTGTACCTCACCAAAAATGGGGTCAAACACACCGTCACAACACTATATCATCCACAGGCCAATGTATGCGTAGAGTGTCTTAATGGTAGCCTCGTGCAAGCCCTAGCCAAACTCACCGCCGGGAGACCTGAAGACTGGTATAAGCAGCTACTGATTGCATTACTTGTGTGCCAAACCCAAGTGAACAGATCCACCGGAAAAAGCCTGTTTGAACTGGTATACGGCACACAGCCAAACATCATTCAAGCATTGATAGGACCTAAACTGGAAATTCCAAGTCAAGTCCCCCCTTGCTCGGATCCTCAAGTAGTAGAGGCCAACAGCGAACAAGAAGCCAAAGAAAAGAAACGCTTACAAAAGACATTCGTCCTCATCTGCGATAGACATGAAGTCGGGGACGAAGTCTGGGTCATGAATGTTGACAAAAGCAAACTCCAACCCGAGAAAGTAGGGCCAGCAATCATTCTAAAGGTAAATGACAATAACACCTACCTCGTGCAAGGGCTTGGAAAACGCAAGCAAGACAAGACCTTACACCATGATTGCCTACGACCCTGCAAAGCAAGACAGAAACAACGAGAAACCGCCCTGCCTGCTACCAAGCAACAACTGATTCAATACGGCGCCCAGGCTCCTGACGACCTCCCTGACGACCTGCCCCCAGAGGAGGCTGACCTTCAGCCGGGGGGGTGTCAAAACCACAGACTTGACCCGCCAGCAAGGTTCCAACCAAGCGGGTTCGTGACCCGCAATCTGATTATCTGGTCACCCGAAGCCAGACCAGGAAGTCAACTCGAATTACCAAATCTAACAATATGAACAGATGATGATCCTTCACGGTGGATACCTTGATTTGGCGCTTGACTCATTATCAGGATCAAGCCACCCCCTTCTCCCATCCAGCCGTGTGATCACCAATCTTGTTCCTACTATCCTTGATTCACACAAACTATATAATCACTATCTCTCAAAAAAATTATTATCTAGCTTCTAAATTTTTTTTCTGTGTAACTCTGCTAAAACAGCACAGTTACGACACTATCAAACTAAGATAACCTTTAGAATAAAAATATTCAGAAAGCAACATCCCCATGTCAACTCCCCTAAAACTTATTTGGCTTTATCTTTTAAATTTATAATTAAATCTTTAAAATAAAAATTGAATTTAGCTTTTAGCATCAAGAATAACTATTTAAGCCAAAAAGACACAATCCTTAATGTCAAAACAACGGGGTTGACCCCCAGTAAGGTTCTGCCCAAACAGTTCTGCGACCCACAACCCAACTTCCCCATGACCCGAAGCCAGATGAGGAAGTCAACTCAAATTACCAAACCCAGCAACAAAACTCAGTGACAACCTCAGTATGGCAGACAATGTGATTTGGCGCTTTCACTCGGTAGAAGGATCACACCACCCTCTATCCAATCCAATTGAGTGATCGTCACAATTATGTTCCTGTTTTCACAACTCACCCCCAACTATATAATACCCATATCTCAATAAAGAATATTATCTAGTTTCCAATCATTTTTCCTCTTGTAACTCTGCTAAAACAGCACAGTTACGACATTAAATGCATAAGTACAAAAATAATTTTTGTGAATTGTCAACATGGAGGATGTTACATTCTAACTGTTTTCATTCTGAAGGTTACCCAAACTAACCATTAGAGCCAAACAAAAATACAATATCCGGATATGAATCTGCTGTGCTATCTTTCAAAGACCGTTGTTGTTGTATTTCTCGTTTATCAGGTTTCTATCAGTTAGGGCCTAAGCTTAGTTCTGATTTACATTAGGTGGTCATGCTCACTGCTATATTTTTATTACTTAAAGCTATATTTTCTAAGACATAAGGATATTGTTTAAACTGTTTTAGTTGTAAATGATTTGTAGACTAATGCTAATTTTTTATAAGACCACACTTTTAGTCACTAATTTAAATCGTAATTTTAAAGCCTACATAGACATGCTCTTAGTGGTATATCTTAGACAGTTTAAAATCTTTAAAATCAAACATCACTCAACTAAGCAAATAGTCAATTTTGACTACGGTATATGAGCCAAAAATTATAAGACCTGGCTTGTCGAGATAAACCCCCATTTCGTCAAAGCTTAACCTTGACTTAGTAGGTTTGTGTAAACAATTTGGGTGTTGATGGGTTGACTGTGATTCTCATAGCCGTCTTGGTCCCCCTGAGTTGCTAACAGTCAGTGATATTTGTTTAATAGAGTACAAGGCTACTTTGCAAGCAAAGGTTAGATGTACTGGACATTTTACTTTCGCAGGCAATATGCCAATTACAGACCTTAGTTTGAAATTCTAGCTGAAAACAAATGTGAAGAAAAAATAGCTGCAATGTTTAACACCGACATAGCACATAGTATTAGTATCATTTGAAACAATTATTTAAAGCAAATTCATTATGGCTTACGAGGCTTTCAACAGCAGATTAAAGCTGCGTCTAGGCATGAAATAAAGAATCCCATGGTTTTATGTTTGGGCAGAATGAGCGGTTAAAAGAGCCTTTCTTGTGCGTGGGACTTGGAACATGTTGCATATTAAAATACCTTTACATTTACTCCAAGCCAAATGGAGTCAAATCTACAATTGACGAGCGTCCCGTGAGAATGAGTTGGGCTATGGATAAGCCAGTGGCAGGGGCATTTAGCATACCCCAGCAACTGTGACCCGTAGCCACAAGCAAGTTTTCAAAGAAAGGTAGATGGCCAATAATCGGAGAGCCCGTTTCAGAGTAAGGAAGATAACAAGCTTGCTCCCTGATAATCTCATACTCAGACAAAATCGGTACTAAGGTTTGCGCGAACCGTATCAAGTTCTTGGTTGAAGTAAGATTGGGTTTGATCAAGTCTGCAGAATATGGCAGGGCAACACCATCGCCTTCGCCACAAACATACAGGTGACCATTGGATCTAGGATAAAGCTCTAGCTCTTTGGCAGAGCCCTTAATAATAGCCTTTGCAAATAAAGCATGTGCGCTGATGGGATTATCTGCAAGAATTTGTTCTGGGGGTTGAAATATAACGCTGTGTGCCCTAGAGCCTGTTATGGGAAGTTCAATGTCAATATCTCTATTTGGTGGTATTTCGTATTTAAACCAAGAATTCAAACTGGCTGACCACGCACCCATGGCGATAACGGCATATTCACAATCCAAAATTCGTCCATCTTCCAGCTTAACGCCATTAATCATTTTTGGGTTTTCAGAATCAAACGAAAAACCAATCACTTCGCCTTGAAGCACTTTAGCACCCTGTAGCTTCGCCTCATTTACTAGAGTAGTAGTAAAGCGATAAGAATCTACCTGTGCAGTTGTTGACGAGGTCCCGATAGTTGTCATATTGCTTATGAGCTTTTGGTCAAGCCAGTTTAGATTTTTCAGAGAGTTCTATATTTTTCCCATCTTCCAATTCGTCATCTGCATAGATTTCCAATGTTTCGACTAAATAAAATAAGTATATCATTATGAAAGCCTTTTTGCCTCTTCTATAACCATAGTTTTCTGCTCCATTGAGGGTTTTTGCTAAATCTGCATGCAGTGAGAAACTTTTCTGAGCTAACTCATCAATCGGTAACCCTTTACACCAATCCAACGCCAAAAAACCACCTGCTTTTCCGGAAGAGCTACAAGCAATCGCACCCTTTTCAACTATAATAACTTCGATGCTTTTTTTAAGCTCCTTGCTCAGAACAGTTAAATAGTAACTAATCGCAGCACTGATGACACCACCACCACACAATATGATTCGCGTCCTTGACCCTTGACAGGTAGTACCACGCGGAGAACCAGGAAATGATGAAGAATACATGAGTTATTATCTCCTTAGAGACCAATAAGTATCGCTAAAACGGATATATCACCCAGTTCAGACTTCTGTGCGACAACACTTAGCAGCGATTAAATCCTTACCTCCTTGTGCTTTAGGAATCGATCAAAACTTTCTGAATATTTGGTTTGCGATGAGACGTGGCTGAACCGCTCTTTCGTATTAAAAGCAATTACAATGACTGTTTATACTTTGTGGCTCATATGGTAACGCTTTCAGCAAGGAAGTGTCAAGGGTCTGGTTGGCTGCACTCGTTACAGCCAATAAAGATAAGGTACTGAGGAGAGGAAGGATTTACGAAAACGTATTTTATTAAAGCAAGCTTGATCAAGGCTTTATAGTCCCCAACTGCAAGATTTATAATCGAGGCGAATATAACTTGCACTTGTGTAGCTGTAAAATATCTATGGAGGATATTCTAATGAATAAACCAAAGTACATAAGGCCCAGCTCCACTTATGAAGCTTTACTCAATAATTGAAATGATGGCAAAAATAGAGAAAATCACTGTTATTTATACTACTGATATTCATGCTAATCATTAATAATATATTGTATGAATAAAATGCCAAGTGTATACTTCTGGGAAGCATATAATATAAAATAAGAGCAATAAATTAAGAAGAGAATGATGTCATTGTATCAACTATAAAAGGAGAGTGTTATACAGTTAGGTGTTAAGTCAGATAGTGTCTATGTAGACTATCAGAAACTCACTTACTTGAGGAAATGTTCCCAATTCTGTGAGCAAGGGCGGGTGGATTGAGATCTGTAACAATTGTTCCCACAGGAATTAGTACCATACCCATAAGGAATAGTTCTCTGATTATATGTTATCCTCTTAAGAGAAGATTGAACCATCCTAAGAAGATGTAGGCCCCCAAGTATAACAACAAGAAATCAGTAGCAAGAGGGTAAACAATCTGAGAGTCACTGGGTGAAAATAAACTGGGGTCAGTATTTATCTTCTTCTTTACAGATGGATCTTCAGAAAAGATGAAAGTGGTATATCATTGTCCTGGGATAACACAACACTAATCATCTTTTGGTTGAGGGGACACCTTTGAGTCAGAACCTGGTTTGATTCCTATAGGCACTGTACTTAATATCACATTCAGGGGGAAAAGAACTAATTGTCAGGGATCTAACCTTGGGCAGCCGGCCTGTTGTTTTCAGGGGACTCACGGGCCACAGGTTTAGCAGGCAGGGCCCACCACAAGATCAGGGCTAACTTTATGAGGTAGGACATGGACTTTCCTGCCTAGGACCACAGGCCGGCAGCCGGGATTATTGTGTCAATTACCCCAGTGAGGGTGATATACACAATCCCAAGCAGCTTGCTTGTGTGGTCAGTTGAAAGGTCGGGCAAGAAGGAAGGCATTGGCTTGGGGGTCATGGGTGGCTCCACATTGAGCTTATACACAGGCAAGAAGTTGAACTTGCCTCTAAACAGTTTGAGCTTGGTTAGAATCCAGGGACCTTGTCGGTTGTATCTAAATGCGGATTTTATGTGGGCCAAGGGATATAGTTCAAGGAACTTTTCCAGGGTGTAGTCTTTATAGTCAGGCTTTAATAGATACTCTGTGAAATAGACAGGACCAAATGTCAGGAAGCCAGGCATAGGTAGATGCATTGGTTGGCTCGGGACGGAATACAGCTGGGCCAGAGGGTAATGCCCACCATAGGATGGGTGGTAACTTGATAATATAGGATACAGATCACCCAAGCAAAGACCAGGGCCCTGAATTGGGCACCATAGTGTCTACTATTCCCGTCAAAGTAATATAGAGTACGCCAAACAGTTGGGTGGACATAGTCTCAGCTGCGGTGGGGGTCTCCATTGGGCAGTCAGGTCGCGGGGTTAAGGGTGGAGTCATGGGAACAAAGTAGGCAGGAAGATAATTGTACTTGTCTTTGAATAATAAGGGCGGCACCTCAATCCTCTTTCCTTCACATCCTATGTATTCAGTTTCTCTAGTCCTTGCCAAGGGATCAGCAATGAGGATGGTCTCCAAGTTGTACTCCGCGTAGGCAGGGTTGGGCGGGTATTTGGTAAAATGCACAGGTCTAAAGGGGGCTCCTGGGGGACGGTATAGTGCCTGGGAAGGGTCAGCAGGTTGGTCTCCAGAGGAGGCGGTGGCCTGATGATCTACTTGGCTGGAGTTAAGATAAAAGATCACTAAGACTAGATAAGGTAAGATTTGTTCAAACCAAAGGTTAATAAAACTTTATTATCAAAAATGACAATATGGTCATCACCATACTGCCAGGGCTTTTATACCATGGGTTTTTTCTTCTTCAATTTTTGCAGGGTTCAGGTTCACAGACAAGGCACTGGTGGGGCATGGATATTGGCTTAGAGTCTTGAGGGTGACAGATCCAGGTTGTGCCTGCTCTGGTGAACAGAAGTGGCAATGCTTTGTTCCGCCGCTACTGTTCACCATATCACCTGAGCCAGCCAATTGTATTTCCCATTATGGACTGGCAACTGACAGCAGCTGATGCTCATTGGAAGGGATAACAGTAGGCCTTGTCTTGACCTCCTTTAGGCAAGCAACAGCCTCTGCATAAGTCTGGATCTTTGGTGGTGTAAGGTTGGCAGCAATCTGGTGACCATTTGGGGAATTGTCCTCAGGAGACTGGCAGTTCTCAAAGTAACTTGTCAACTCAGGTTTGCAATTTAACAAGTTGGTGGGTTCCTGTCCACTTTGTGTGACTTGAGTAGTCTTTGGAGGGTCAGGGTTTGATTCCAGGGTTTCCGATGTTGATTTTGAACCTCCAGTATTGACACTTGGCAGGTTGGCAGGTTTCTGTTCCTCCTGTTTGGGGTCATCTATCTCTGGTGGTCCAGGGCTTGACCCAACTAGCAGTTGGGCGGTTCCCTGTCCACTCTGGTCAACATAAGGCTTTCCCTGAGACCCGGGCTTCAATTTCCAGGTTTTCAATACAAGTATTGAAATGTCATTCATGACACCAAAGGGAACACCTGGTGGACGGGAATCTATGAGCAGGAGGGCAGGCAGGCCGTGAGATCTTTTACCAAATTGATAGATGGCAAAAAATAAGGCAATAACTGTGGAAGCCAAAATAATATAACCTTTATTCAAAAATGGCAATAAGTTTGGAGCACAGAGTCCTTAGTTCTATATAGTACCCCAACTCCAAACTTAATATTTTCCATGGGGGGTTCATCAGGGCACCAGGAAATGTGAGGCTGGGTGGTCTGGACGCTTGGGTTCAAAAGCGGAAAAATAGCACCTGGGAAAGAAGTTCTCTCATTGGTTAGAAATCCCAAATTGGTTACCTGATTCTCTTGTCCTTGGGCTGTGTTCATGGGATCGGGCCATGGGCCCGCGCTTACTTTGGGTGACACATCCTGATTGGCCACTAGGGCAGTCTTCAAGTTCATGAAGTGTCTGGTAAGAATTTTGTCGCATTTATTAAGTGCCTTGATTACTCCTCTATTTGGTGCAATGATTCTTTTGGTTTGGCTGGCTTTACCTTTCAAAAAATTATTCTTGTCCTTGGCTTGGGGGATTCAGTCTCAGAAAAATGCAGGTAGCCAGCCCGTTGGTCCTCAGGGCTGGCAGCCCATGGGAAATCAGGGCCAGGGTTTGAATCCCACCCTTGGGCCTTGGTTTCCAGTGGAAGAGAATTGACAATTCTGACACTAATAATTATTTATACCTAGTTAAACTCCAGTTGGGAGCCTTGGGCAATTTCATGATCAAAAGTTTAAACTTTGAAAATAAGCTTCAGATAGTATTTGGGAAATTACAGACCTTATTGATTGAGCAAATAAAGTAGTTTCAAGATTTTCAGCTTGAATAGAAGATCAAATATAAATGAAACAGCAAGTAAACATAGGGAGAGTTTGCAAGCTTAAACTCTTAAGAGGTAGAAAAAATATTTAAACTTGGAGTTGCAGCTGTGATTGTGAACTAACAACCTTTTAAACTTACCCTTAATAATACATTCATAAATTTAAAAGCCTAGAAATTAATATTTCAGCAAATAAATGCTATTGAAAACAAGGTCCCAAAAATAGAAGATTCCTTACTGGAAGAGCTCAAAAACAACAGAAAGGTAAGAGAAATGTGTTTTTATCTTCATAACACTCATCAACCTCCTTTAAATCTTAGATAACTGATGCTACAACTTTGGGAATGTTATCTAGTGTAACAAGAGCTTCTGATTGGTTTGTTATGGGAACAATATTAGATTCAAAGTCTGAAATAAAGTAGTTTTAAAAGCTATGGCAACAACCAAAATACCTCAGATTTAAACAAAATGATTTCAGATTTGAACAAAATCTAAGTTGCTCAAGATTCAGGATTAAATTAATTTAAAAAAATTCAGTTAATAAATGAACTTTCAAACAAAAAACAAAATTTCACTAGCCCATTATACAAATTTATAGCAAATATCAAGCGGTGTTGTTTAAACCACAAACAAAATGAACTGAAACAACAAGTGAGATGAATGGATGCTATTCCAGAGTATATTATAATCCAATCAGGATTCATATGGGGCACCAACTGTCAGGAAGCCAGGCATAGGTAGAGGCATTGTGCAGTTTGGGATGGGGTGCGGCCAAGCCGGCGGGTAAAGCCCACCATAGAATGGGTGCTAACTTGATAATGTAAGCTACAGATTGCCCGATTAAGGATCAGGGTATGGAGTTAGGGACCATGGAATTCATCAATCCTGTCAAAGTAATATAGAGTACTCCAAACAGTTGGGTAGAGGTGGTCTCTGCTGCGGCAATAGGTTTCATTGGGTGGTCCGGTCTAGGGGTTAAAGGCGGAGTCATGGGAACAAAGTACACTGGCATGTAATTGTACTTGTCTTTGAACTCTACATGCAGTATTTCAATCCTTTTTCCTTTGTGTCCTATGTATTTGGTTTCTCTAGTCCTTGCCAAGGGATTGGCAATGAGGATGGTTTCCAAGTCATAATTCAAGTAGGCCAGGGTGGGTGGGTATTCAGTAAAATGCACAGGTCCAAAGGGAGCTCCAGGGGGACAGTATAGTGCCTGGGGCGGTTTGGCAGGTTTGTCTCTAGAGGGGATGGTTGCCTGATGGTCTACTTAGCCAGAGTTAAGATGGAAGATCACTAAGACTAGATAAGGTAAGATTTTTTCAAACCAAAGGTTCATAAAACTTTATTATTGAAAATGACAATGTGGTCACCACCACACTGCCAGCGTTCTTATACCATGTGATTTTGCTTCTTTGCTTTTTGCAGGCTTCAGATCCATGGGCGGTTCACCGGTAGGGCATGGATCTTGGCTTAGGGTCTTTAGAGCAGCAGGTCCTGGTTGGGTACACTCTGGTGAACAGAAGTGGTAATGCTTAATTTTGCTGCTATGGTTCATCATATCACCTGAGCGGGCTAATTGCATTCCCCTTTCTGGACTGGGGACTGGCAGCAGTTGGTGCTTATTGGCAGAGCTAGTAGTGGGTCTCGCCCAAGCCACAACTTCTGTGTAGGTCTGGGCCCTCAGGGGCACCAGTTTGGCGGATCTTGGCTGGGCTGGCTCTGGAGAACAGAAGTAGCAATGCTTTGTTTTGCCGCTGTTGTTCACTGGCAACAGTGGCAAAATTGACTGTAAGGATGTAAAAGTGAGAATCTAAAAGTGGCCATGTTAAAACTTTTTAAATTTTCAAAATGGCTTTTTATAATAAAGTAATTACTTTTTCTTGACTTTTTTAGTTGAGAGAATGAATAAAAAGTATTTTATATGACCATAATAAATTTTAATTTCAGATGAGCTGTTTTAATTTAATTTTAAAATTTTAAAAGTGTCAACATGGCCACTTTTAGATTCTCACTTTTGAATTCTCACTTTTACATCCCTACAGTCAATTTTGCCACTGTCGCCTGTTCACCATGTCACCTGAGCTGGTCAATTGCAATAATCTTTCTGGACTGGAGACTGGCAACAGCTGGTGTTTGTTGGCAGGGCTAGTAGTAGGTCCTTTCCCAACCTCCTTTAGGCAGACCATGTCTCCTGCATAGGTATGGGTCTTTAGTGGCACCAGTTTGGCGGCAATCTGGCAACCATTCAGGGAATCCTCATTATTAAGCTGGCAGGTTGCAGGGTAACTTAACAATTTGAGTCTGTGACTTAATGGGTTGGCAGGTTCTGGGCCGTCCTGGGGGCCAATACGCCTTCAGAGGACTGGGGTTCAACTCTTGGGTTTTCAATACAAGTATTGAAATGTCATTCATGACACCAACAGAAGGACTAAAATGAAATGAAATTAGAGCAATATAGAAGCGAGATTCCACAAGCACAAAATGAAATGAAGTCACACAAGATGTGTAGTATGAGCAGTCTAAAAAAGAAAAATATCAATTTAAAAGCCAATCAACAGCTATTCAATTTAGGAACAGAGGCATTTTATTCATTTTCATGGCTTCTGATTTGTATGAAATGTTTTTGAGAACCTTCCAAATATGAACTTGAGATTACAATAAAAATAGATCATAAAATTTTAAACTTCTACTTTTAGTGATTTTATCCTAGTTTTTTTACAATGGTTTTTACTAGCAACATTTTTGACAGCACCAGCAACCAAGCCAGCAGCAGCAAAGCCAGCTCCAACAGAGGTGAGGCTCAGAACGTGGAGGCACCCGTTTACACCCAAGCCTTTGAGGCAGATAACAAGGAAGCTGACCTGTACCTGACCCCCAACCCATATGGCTTTGACTTGTTTAGTAGTCACTTAGTGTCTAGCTCTTCCCCTGCTCCCATACCCACCCCTGCACAAGCTGCCTGCTAATCAACCAATCAGGATGGCAACCTCAATCCAGAACAAATTGCTACCACCACCCAACCTGTCCCCCCTACAGCCAATCAGGCTTCAGCTCCCATGGCCCAGCGCCCCAAGCACAGAATAATCACTGCCCAAATTCTCCAAGAAATTGTGGCACTCAACCTGCAGGGTCTGTCCTGGGATCAGATAGCCAGTCGATTGAAATTCACCCAGGCTACTGTCATGCGGGAATTCAACAACCTGATGAATAAGGGGAATCTGATCAGAACAGCCAAGAAGCCCAAGAAGGACCCCAAGCCCCAAATCACAGAAGCCTACCCAATATGCTTGATCTATTACAGCAGGACCCCAAGCTTCCCTTGACCCAGTTCAGAAGCAACTTGTGCACCATGGCATTTGGGTGTCTGAGCGCATAGTGCAGATCTGGATGTATGGGAAGGTGACTTCAATATGGATTATTACCAATGTTGCCGGCAACTAATGAGATGGCGCTGAGGATTCCCTGTATGATTATGCCATTGAATCCACCCTGGTTCAATTCCTGACTAGTCTAACAGATGACATCATGTTTGTCTCGTGCTACAAGTTATCAATTGTGTTTGACAATTTTGGTGAGCAAGGAAAAGCCGCCGGTAAGAATAGAAGGAAGAAGGTCAAGAAGGGGACGTTCATTGGTGCATTTCTGGCTGTTTCAGACAAGGGTTTTGTCTACTATCAGAAAAACCTAGATTTTACCAATGACTACAAGTACAGCCACATCCTTGGTGGATTACTCAACTCCTGGGATGGCTCAAATTCCAAGTACAGGAGTTTCTTGAGCTACCAGATAGAGGGTAGCTCTACTGCCCTCGAGGCTATCCAGGGACGCGGGCAACAGGCCTCAGTCTACCCTGCCGGTCATGCAGACATCCATCTGGCTGATGTTTTGCTCTTTAATATTGGAGATACACTCCAGGAGCGCCGCCCTCAGGCTTTCAACAACCTCTATCTTGGGGTCCTTGACCACAATTCTCTCTTTGGTCACCAAATGGTGGCTGACTTGTTTGCGCAAATGGTTTTCCATGTGAACATGAGCAACCAATCACGCAAGGATAAGCGCCTCCCACCCTGTACCACAGCCATCTACCAGCCCATCCAGCTAATGACTGATGAGGAGTACAATGATTGGTATATGGCGGCCATCACGCGCAATCCTCCTGCCTCCACCCCCGCCACCAACACCCCCCACCCGCAAACCCAACCCATCCAATCCCAGACCCCCCAGGCCAGCATCGCCTCTACGTCTTCCTTCCTGCACTATTCTGCCTACTAGGCATCACGCTTCCCCGCCCCAATAAACCCCCTGTCACCAAACATTTTCTATTTATATTATCTTTATTTTGAATTTCAATTGTTCATGTTCTCTTTTTTTTAGTTGGTTTTATTCTTTATGTTCAGCTTATTTCTATAAAATCATATATTTACTATGCCATGTATCTAGATCCAGAACACAGTTATTTTTAGCACCCAAACACAGCACCTTGTGAAAATATTAACAACAATTTGGTGGTTGTCAAAAATTTGACTTAGAAAATTATAGGTTAATTGTGTTTAGATAAAGTTGTTACTGATCCAAATTCAAAACCTTAATGATAAAATTTAAGCCAATCAGGAGCTGAGTGATAAAGTGATTGTTGTGACATAAAGGGTCATTCAATAATTCTTTGATGCATGTGCACTAATTAATATGATTGGCTGGTTGTTTTGCTTTTGTGCGCCATTGCTGCTGTGGCAAGTTGTTGGTGAACTAGTGCTAACCCAGCAGCTGATTGAGCACTAGTCCACCAACAACTTGCCACAATAGCAAAACAACCAGACAACCATATTAATTAGCACACATGCATCAAAGAATTATTGAATTACCCTTTATGTTACAACAATCACTTTATCACTCAGCTCCTGATTGGCTTAAAGTTTATTATTAAGGTTTTGAATTTGGATCAGTAACAACTTTATCTAAACACAATTAACCTATAATTTTCCAATTCAAATTTTGACAACCACCAAATTGTTGTTAATATTTTCACAAGGGGCTTTGCAAAGTGCCAAAAATAATATGGTAATTAAGGAAATAATGCTGACACAAAGCAAACAACACATATTGAGTTAAGTGTAAAACATATACACAATGGGTAAAAAATGGGATAATATAGTAAATGGAAAACAAACAGGAATAAACAAAGAGGCAACAGTATCAAAATAATACAGAATTTATTGGGGTGAAAGCTATAAAAACATAAGAAAAGGTTAGAAAAAAATCATACAAGATAACTTGAAAAACTACTCAAAGACCTCAACTTGGCAATTGCCAAAATCAAAGACATCAACCACAAGGTCAAGGCAAAAGTAAAGACCTCCGTTCTTACAGGGGGCAAAATTGAAAAGGTGTCCACCAAGGCACTCATGGCCAAGATGCCAGACATCCCCAAAACAACAATCAAGCACCTTCTAAATTTCCAGAAGATTGTTGTGAAAGGCCTTCAATTCAAGTCCTTTGCCCTCTCCGCACTGTCTGTCTGGGTTGATGACCCTGAGATATATGCACATCTCAAGCCAGCTAAGCAAGCAAGAACTGAGGATACCCAATTGCCAGCGCAACTGCTTGCGCCAAGTATGGCCAAGCCGGTTGAGGCTGCGGGCAAAGAGGAAACACACAAAGGTAATCATAATAATAAAAATTAATAAAGATTTCAAAATACTTACCTTTTTTTCTAGAAAATATAGATGGTGAACTCCGCTGGGTCTTGGTCCCCTTTTCCCCCCACATTTTATCCCAACTATGTAAATCACGTGGCTAGGCAGCTGTTTCTGTCCCCCTGTCTTGCGCAAGCTGGAGGACCACATCCACAGTACCTTTTAAATGTCCCAGGAGGTGTTAGCTGGGCTGAAATCTGGCAAGGGGGCATCCAAGTGTGCAGTTACTGCCTACAAGGATGCCCAACTGGTCCTCCTGGACCTGGTATCACTCAGTGGAGTTTACTGTGTAAACTCCATTGAGCTTGTTTGGGACGTCCTGACAATGCTCCCATTCAAGAATATACCGGAGATGGGCCGGCCCACGTGACTACTTGCTTCTGCTTCCTGGTGGAGCATACACTCTCTTACCTCCTAGAGAACTTTGGGCGCTGTGATAAGATTAGCTGTTGCAGACACAACAGCTGTAAAGAAAACAAAAATCCTCCTGGCGGACTTTGGGCTGGCCTGGAGTGCCAAAGAGACAGGGGTACCTCTGGCAATGGATCTCACCTTTGCTAAAACTAAATATGAGAAAAAATAAGTGTAGTATACAATAAGCTGTGCAAGTTTACTGAAGCCTTTGCTAGGCAAAGGATTCACCTTGTGGTTTACCTTGGGTATCTTTTCTTCTTTGGGATAGGCACCAGTTTAGAGGACCTAGACGGGGTCCTTCTCAGGGTCAACAAGGCCCAGCTCTCACTGGACAGGAAGAAGGTCCCCCCAGGTACAACTTGGTGGATCACGTCATCCAGGACGCCCTGGTCCTGGCTGGTATCAACAAGTTTGCAGCCCCGCCAGAGAAGCTGCTCCTGCATTCCCACCTGATCCTACTCCCTTTTACTGGCCGCAAAGAATACTTCAATCAGGGTGTATCCACTATATATGGTGTGGCGGTAGAGGTTGTGCACCATCTTCATTGCCAGGTGGATGCATACCAACAAACTAACTACAGGCGCTCCTAATATATTCTATATTTCAATAGATTTATTTACACCTTAGATTATTTTATTTATAATAACTTTTATAATTCTTATTTTAGCAAACAAGTTTTGCAAAATAAATCCCAGAGAAGGTCATCATATAAGCATAAATATATTTACTTTAATAAAATTTACTTCTATTGTGTACACTTTACATTTAACTTTTTTTAATTTTATTTTTATATTTATTTGACAAAAGTGATATAAATATATTCACGTAATCCAGTATCAAGTGTTTGGGATAACCTCAGATGATATTATAAAAAATTAGTATAAAATAAATAAATTATTACCTTCAGTGATGTTTCTGCTGAATGTAATTGTGGTCTTAGAAGCTTCTAACTATAAAATAATAATTAATAAATCTTAAATAGTAAATTAGAGAATATAAAAAAGTTGGAAAAGCTAAGCTTTTAATCAATTGGCTGTTTGGTAAGGCACACGGGGATAAACAAATCAGTGTGGCCATAGAATTTGGCCACAGTATCAGCTGGGAGAGTGTAGATCCCGCCCTGCAGCAAATCAAAGAGGTCCTCAGTTCCAGTTGGGGTCCCTTGCTTGACAACTTGCTTGAGCCACCCAAAGACTTCCTTGATGGGATTTAGGAAGGGCAAATAGGTAGGGAGGAAGAGAAGGCGCAAATTTTCTGTGGCCAATTTCTGGGGGCCCACTGCAATGCTAGTGTCAATCATTGGGAATTCCTCAAGAATATCAGCCACCTTATGTAGACCAATGTTGTCCAGCACAATTACATTGGTGAAGCCCAGGCTTGTGTGCCTCAGGTGCTCCTGGACTAATTGGAGGAATGCTAGAAAGGTACAGCTGTTGTGGGAGCCCAGTATCATTTGGTATAGCTCAACCCCCTTTGGACCAAGGAGAGCCACCATTGAATAGGCTGTGGCGCGGACTGCAGCACGCTGAGCCACCCCGTCATTGGAGCCTCTGGGGACATAGCCATATGCATTATGCATCAATGAGACAAATGCTGATTTGTCAATATAGTAAAATTTGACCGTCCCCTTGGCTTTGAGGGCAGTGTACGCCTCAGCGTAATTTTTCCGGGTCTTGATATTGGCTGGGCTGTTCCAATTGTAGGGGGATACCCCGAGCTTTTTCCAGGAAAAGTGCATTCCCTTGACCAAATGATAATAGAAGGAAATTGAGGCCTCAATCCCAAAAGTGGACTTGACCATGGCCTGTATATTTGCCAGTTCAAGATGGCAGTCCCGGGTGATCCACTGGCAGATTGCCCATTTGTGCTCCTTGGTGAGCATGGTCAACACACGCAAGAATTTTTCCGCGGCAAGGACTCGACCCGTGTTGAGGAACTTGTTGAAGGTTTTCAAGGCGTACTTGGTATCCACCCCAACAAGAGCCATGGCCGCCTTGTAATCACCAGATTCCCACATTAGCTTGAGCAGGATGATGTGTTTGATATCTGGGATGCGCTTCTGGGCAGGCTTAGCAGGAGTAGTTGAATTGGAATCCTGATTAGCAACTGATACACAAGGCATTGGCACCTTGGTATAGAAGGCTGTAACTTTTTTTAACACCAGCTGTCCCTCATCAGTTTTTTAAAACTTAGGCTCCTTGTCCTCTTCCTGGTTATCATCACTGACGTAGGGCTCATAGCTAGTGTCAAGAACAGGATTCACCTTCTTCAGCATGGCTAACAGGACCAACTCTTGCTGGTACACAACATCAATCAAATACAAAGTAAGTTCTACCTCCTTGTTTCTAACTTTCTTTGTAGTGGTGACCTTGGTGGGCTTCTGGGTCAGCTTGGGGACCTGAGGGTTGATGCTCTGCACCCTAGCAGCTTGTGCTCCTTGAACCAGCTGTGTCAGTGCAGCATCAATATCAAACTCTCCTCTCTCATCTCCTTCCTGAGTAGGCACTTGGGTTGCACTAACTCTGTTCTTTGACTTGCAGGGACAACCTCAACTGCGGCGCACAACGGGTGCATTGTTACTCTGTGGTTGTGTTCCTTCCATTTTACAATTTAATAAAATACTAAATAAATTTGCAATTAAGTTACTCCCTAATTTTAATTTTTGCTTTTTATATACATATGGATATTTAATTAGAGTTTTACCCACCCACTATCCCAACTATAGATTTTTTATTTCTAAATTAGTTGTTTTTGGTTTTACAACACCCATTTTAGAATACCCAAAAAACTTTCAACCCATTTTCCCATATTTTATGCCAAATTAAGCACCCAACACAATATTTTTAAAATTTATGTCTCAGATCTTGTGTCTTATTTTAGATACCTTGTTATTATTCTCAATTACAATCCATTGCACATAACATTTGAGTGATTTTGTTTACATAGTGAGTTGCTATTGTGTTTTGTTTTTGGATTGAGTTTTGACTCACTGCGCTTGGGTGTATTTTGTCACTGAGTCACATAGTAAACATATGTACACCAATTGTCAACTCACACCATTTTGTTTGTGAATCAATGTATTTCAGATTGTATGTTGATTAGTTTCACTTTACGTGTGAGCACTTCTTTGCTGTGTTGACCTATTTTTCCCATTAACGCCAAAAATCCCTGTTAACCAGGTGTATATTTTAACCTGATAGTTGAATTTTGCTTAAATCTGAAATCATTTTGTTTAAATCTGAGGTATTTTTGGATGTTTCTATAGCTTTTAAAGCTACTGTATTTATTTGTGCTGTTTACTGTAAATTCAGAACCTGAACGTAAAAATGCGGGATTGTCAAATCCTTGGTCCAAATTATGAATCACTTTTGCGGGCAACTCAGCTGAGTGAAAATTAAAATATTAAATAAAATTAACCATTTAATTTGACTTTTTTTGGTTTATTTAATTGGCAAATTTTGAATCTCTTGAGCAGATAACTCAACTAACAAAAGACAAAACCCAGCAGACAAACACAGGATACATGAATCAGAAATGCAGGATTCTAATGTACAATTTGAGATTTCCTGTATTTCAAACAAATCATAGACATTGTGTAAAACTTAATGAATCTGAAATTGCGGGATTGTCAAATCCAAGAACCAAGTTTCAAATCATAATTGCAAGGAATTTGAAATAAATATAATTTATGGGTGTCTCAAAAAGGATTCTAAAGGATCTAGAGTAGATTTGTGCTGATTCTTTTAGGAATCATAGGCATTCTCAAAAATCACCCTATTCCAATTTAGAACGGCTAAAATTTAGATCATAATATTCACAAAATTAACATATATAACAATAAAATTGACTAAAATATACATTCCTCTTCTTAAGTTTAAAATTTTAATAAAAATTTATTATGTCTTATTTCAATAACAACCAAGTCAACGAGCTGTTCCCTGGCCTTGACAAAATCATGCAGGGCTACACAGGGTCTCTTAACAATGAAGCCTCTGTCTATGGCCACTCCCAACCCGCAGGCCCCTCTTCAAGCCCCACCCAGGAGTCTGTTCTTTCCCCTGCAACTTCCAGCATGGCCCTGTTTGCCCACCATGCACAGGTAGCTGCCAACCCAAATCCCTTATCAGCAATGGCATCTGGAACCAGCCATTTTAGCCATGGGGTCACCCAGAGGGCCCAGGACCCCAAAACAGCCAATCAGATGGCATTGACCAGTTCCCAAGATGAACACATCCCTCCCCCAGCCAGTCAGCCTGCAAGACGCAGAAGAAAACTAATCACTCCAGAGATTGTTCTCAAAATGGTTGAAAATCAAGGGAAGCTTATTTCCCTTGGGGAAATTGCAGCCACAATGGGGTTTGCAAAGTCCACTGTGGCTGCAACCCTGCAAGCCTACGCCAACTGTGACCCCCCACCAAGAAGACCCCAACTGGTGCCCATACCTCAACCAAAGGTGATACAGCACATCCCCTTATGATGGCCATTATGGAATGTGACCCACAGATGCCCCTGGTCCAGGTACATCTCCAGTTGGGACTCCATGGCATTTTCACCAACAAAAGAACAGTGAATTTGTGGATGCACAGAGTTGTGGTTGCTGCTAGAATCTTGTCCAATCAAGTTCTCAGTGGCCCCATTTTGGTGGACACTGACCCCTAAAATTCAACTATTATCAATTTTATCAAAGGGAGGGCAATGAGGGCCCATAATGACATAATCTTCCTGTTGTATGCTAAGATACCTGCAAGTATCCAAGACTTTGGAGAGAAGCGTATCCAGTCTGACGTGTACAAGCGTGGCCCAATATTGTATTGGTTTGTTGGGGTTTTATTGGCAGTTTCCCCATTAAGCATCAATTATTACTCGGCAATATTGAACACCACAGATGGGTATGCCTACCAGACGGAGCTCAAGGCCATGCTGGAGGAGTGGGCCACACAAAACACCGTGCATACAGTTGTATTGAGTGCGGAGATGGAGCAGCGGGAATGGGCAACCCAAGAAATAAGGGCTGCGGGGCATACCTGCTGGTCCTACCCCATCAACTACGCCAACATGCATCTTGCAGATGTATGTCTCTACAATTTTGGTTCCGCCCTCAGGCGCTTAAAGCCTGCCACCTACAATGAACTATGCACCCAAATTGATAAGGGGTATGAGCTTTTCCCTTCCGCGTCCGTCCAGGACTTATTTGATCTCATCATCTTCTATGCAAGTGATAGTGATAAGTCCAGAAAGAACCCCTGTTTCCCCCACGCCAGTCCATCTGTTTTGTCAAGCCAGTATATGTGACAGAAGAAGAATTTGAGCAATTGAAGCAATCAGCTCTTGCTGCCCCTTCCCAGTCACCAAAGCCTTCCTCCCCAACCCCCCATCAAGCCACCTGCCTTCCAACCCTGAATCCCAAGCCACCAACCATTCCCTCCCCACTATCTCTGATGCCGCCCCTTTCACAGGCACAGATGAAGGCAACATCCATTCCGCCCATTGCCTTTCCGTCCTTTGATTAGTAAATAAATATTTTCTTTGTGATAAATTATTAAAATTGATATCTCTCTTTTAATTCATAATTTATAATATTTTCTTTTTACATTATCAACATTTCCCATAATTAATACAATGTTGTAAATTTTACAAATAGCTTAAAATTAAGAGCATATATATTTTTCATCACCATTAATAAATCAAAGACAATAAACATAAATATTGCATTAGAATATTGCAATTAGACATCAACTCTTGATATTTTGATATTATGTTCATAACTCAATGCATTTTATTTAATAAAATCCATTGTAAACTTGGACTTTTTCATTACAATTTAAAATAAATTGACTGTGTTTATATTAGAGAGCCATTAACACTTAGTACAAATATTGATACATAGTGCATTTTACAGCCTGTATATTTACCTATTGGTAATAATTATGTAAAATTTTCAGTCATATTTTGCGAGGTAATAATGTAATGGGTTAACAAATTACTATTTATTGTCATTAATTGGCTGATTTTCTTTGCTGTGGCAATTGTGCATTTTTTTATATTTACACACTAGTATCCAATTTGTTGGCTTGTGTTCCTATCACCTGTGCAATTGGATGTGAAACCAACCAATTGGATACTAGTGCATAAATATCAGAAAATGCACAATTGTCACAGCAAAGAAAATCAGCCAATTAATGACAATAAACAGTATTCTATTAATACATTACATTATTATTACCTTGCAAAATCCAAATAAAAAGTTTATAGAATTATTACCAATAGGTAAATATACAGGCTGTAAAATGCACTATGTATCAATATGTGTACTAAGCGTTAATGGCTCTCTAATATAACCACAGTCAATTTATTTTAAATTGTAATGAAAAAGACCAAGTTTACAATGGATTTCATTAAACAAAATGCATTGAGTTATGCACATAATATCAAAATATCAAGAGTTGACGTCCAATTGCAATATTCTAATCAATATTTACGTTTATTGTCTTTAATTTATTAATGATGATGAAAAATATGTCTGTGTTGAAGATAGTACTATAAAAACCAGTTTTTTGATGGAATTCAAATAAAATGTCAGCAATCTATAACTTGATCAACAAATTAGAAGCACACTGTCATGAATGACATTTCAATACTTGTATTGAAAACCCAAGAGTTGAACCCCAGTCCCCAGAAGGCGGATCAAACCCTCCAGACCAGTCCAGGACCTGCCAATCCGTTAAGTCACAGGCTCAACCTGGTAAATTACTCCGCAATCCGCCGGCCTACTACAGAGGACCCTCCAAAGACTACTCAAGTCACACAAAGTGGACAAGAACCCACTCACTTGCTAAATTGCATGCCCAAGTTAACAAGTTACTCCAAGACCCGCCAGTCTCCCAAGGACAATTCCCCAAATGGTCATCAGATTGATGCTAACCTTGAGCCACCAAAGACCCAAACCTATGCAGAGGTTGCAGCTTGCCTTAAGGAGGTTAAAACAAAACCTATTCTTAACTCTGCCAATGACCACCAGCAACTGCCAGCATGCCGTCCAGAAAGGGTTGTGCAATTGAACTACTCAGGTGACATAGTGAACAGTAGCGGCGGAACAAAGCATTGCCACTTCTACTCACTAGAACAGGTACCACCTGGATCTGCCGCCCTCAAGACCCTAAGCCAAGATCCACGCCCCGCCAGTGCCTTGCCTGCAAACCTGAACCCTGCAAAGATCAAAGAAGCAAAGTCCTATGGTATAAAACCCCGGCGGTATGGTGAAGACCACATCGTCATTTTTGATAAAGAAGTTTTATGAACCTTTGGTTTGAACAAATCTTACCCTATCTAGTCTTAGTGATCTTCCATCTTAATTCCAGTCAAGTAGATTACCAGGCCGCCGCCCCTCCCAAGACCAATCTGCCAAATTGCCCCAGGCATTATACCGTCCCATGCAGGCCCCCTTTGGACCTGTGCATTTTACTTAATACCCCCCAACCTGGCCTATTCAGAGTAGGACTTGGAAACCATCCTCATTGCTGACCCTTTGGCAAGGACTAGAAGTACCAAGTATATAAGACGTTAAGTAAAGAGGGTTGAGATACCGCCCTTATTGTTCAAAGACAAGTACAACTACCTACCAGCGTACTTTGTTCCCATGACTCCACCATTAACCTCAAGACCAGACCGCCCACTGGAACCTACTGTCGCCGCCGAGACCACCTCTACCCAACTGTTTGGAGTACTCTACATTAATTTGACAGGATTGGTGGATTCTGTGGTCCCCAACTCCGGACCCTGGTCCTTACTTGGTCAATCTGTATCTTACATTATCAAGTTAACACCCATTCTATGGTAGGCCTTACCTGCCGGCTTGGCTGTGCCTCACCCTGAGCCGCTCAATGCCTCCACCTATGACTGGCTTCCTCATGCACACCTGCAAAAGGTTGTTGAAATAGAAAAAAATATTAGGGAAATAGTGACAGGAAATCTGGGTAACAAGGGCCAGCCACTAAT
Organism: Entomophthora muscae; assembly: GCA_014839935.2. Taxonomy (NCBI): domain Eukaryota; kingdom Fungi; phylum Entomophthoromycota; class Entomophthoromycetes; order Entomophthorales; family Entomophthoraceae; genus Entomophthora; species Entomophthora muscae. The sequence continues at coordinate 296,234 of QTSX02006418.1, forward strand.
CCAGTCAAAAGAAGATGCTCTGGATAAATTGGGAAATATTATAGATGAAAAGAACAAAGAAGCATTACTTAATCTACAGGAATTTTTTTATCAAGTCTGAAGTTCAACAACACGGCCTACAATTTGTGAGAGTTCTGACAAGGGGCCAAAGAAAACAATAAGATCAAACTAATTGAAGGAACAGAAATCCAAAAGGAAATTAACACCAATGAAGAGGAAAACAATCAAATGGAAACAGATTAAAATGAAACTCAATCAAGAAGCAGAAGCGCTTCAAGAAATACAGAAACTTTATCAAATGAAAGCCAAGAAGAAACACAAGTTGCAAGAAAGATAAGAAAAATTCAGCCTAGAAAAATTAATGAAGAGCATCCAACGCTCATGAAGTTTGCCAAAGTGGCGCCTGTGGCTGAGGGGGCCACAGGGAAACAATTAGTAAGTCTTTTTTATGCTTTACTTATATTTATTTTAGTCATCACCAGGAATGGGGATGAGGTTGCAGAAGTGGCAGCTTATACACCAAGTTGGTTTTACAGGGGTTACCAGTCACTGGTGGCCCCTGTAAAAAAATAAATAAAAATCAAATAAATAAAATAATTCAACAGAATATGAATAATTTTTTTAATATTGAAGCTCAAGATAGAGAATATTCACCACCTGCGGGGTGCTTGCCATGGATAAGGGAAGCATATGAACTAGGATCAAATATCAAAATCAAAGAAATGAATGAAATTTGCGGGGATATCAAACTGAACTTTGATGAATACATATACAAAAGCATTCAAAGATTCCCCTTCACAAACATCAACAAATATGAAAAGAATTTAATAAAAACCAACTTTCAAATAGGAAATGAATATGTGAAATCTGCTATTTTTAATGAAGTATTTAAGCCACTATCATATAAAGTTGGGGATGTAGTCCTTGTGAATAATTTTAAACCTTTATTAATATTGTTTGCCAAGGCCTGGGAGGCTGATTCAAGTTGGGCGCCCCCCGGAACCCTCTTCAAGTTCAATCAAACATTCTATATTAATAGGTTAGTTCAAACTTTCAAAAAATTATGCATGATCTCAGAAAAGTATACCTTGCAGAGAATCCACATTGTGGTACACCTGGGAATCCTCCTACACTGCATATTAAAAACCAATGTCAAAAAGTTGGAGGATGTACCTATTCACATGGATATTTGCCACATAGCCCTTGACTGCCAGAAGACACCACGAGGATATAGGACAGTTGAGCACGTCCTGTATGACTCATTTGCATTGGCAACACTATACAGGTACTATGTGCCCCCCCAAAAACCTATTAGTTGATTCACTCACCCGCCTGCCTTTTATCAAATGATCAACAACCACTGGGGTACAAGGCGCCACCCCTCTAGCAATCACATCCAGGGTTTTCCACCACATACAGAAGAGTATGTGGATCCAATTAGATGCATTAGCTGAAAATTTATTTTTGGGGTATAATTCCCCAGAATAATTGCATCCCCTTTGCAATCAACATCCCCCAATAAATATTTTCCCCTTGCAAATTAATTTTTTTTACTTTTTATATTTTAATACTAAATTTTTTAATATTGAAATATGTAATTTTTAAATTTTACTATAAAAATTTTAATATTACATATTTAAATATTAAAAAATTTAGTATCTAAAAGTTAATATTAAAATTTTAATAATACATATTACAATATTAAAATTTTTAATATCAAATATTTCAATATTGAATAAATCACAATTTAATAAAAATAGTTAAATTTTGAATATTTAAACTTTAATATATAACTTTTACAATTTATAATGATAATTTTACTTTTAATTCAGTAGTTTTAAAAGCTATGGCGTCAAGCAAAAATACTTCAGATTTAAACAAAATCCAACTCTCAGGTTAAAATATACACTCTGTTAACAGGGTTCTTTGGCGTTAATGGGCAAAATGAGTCAATACAGCAACAAAGTACTCACGCACAAAGCAAAACCATTCAAAATATAATCCAAAATACATGGATTCACAAACAAAATGGTGTGAGTTGACTTTTGGTGTACATATGTTTACTATGTGAATTGGTGACAAAATACACCCAAGCGTGGTGTGTCAAAACTCAATCCAAAAATGAAACACAATAGCAACTCACTATGTAAACAAAATCACTCACACAATGTGTGCAATGGATTGTAATCATGAATGATACCAAGGTATCTAAAATAAGACACATAATCTGAGACATAAATTTTATAAATATTGCGTTGGGTGCTTAATTTGGCATAAAATCTGGCAACATTGGTGGAAATTATTTTGGGTATTCTAAAATGGGTGTGGTAAAACCAAAAACAACTAACTAAGAAATAAAAAATCTATAATTGGGATATTGGGTGGGAAAAAATATTAATTGAATATCCATAAACAGATAAAAGCAAAAATTAAAAATAAGGAGTAACATAATTAAGTTTTAAAATGAAAGAAACACAGCAACAGACTACCATTGCACCCGTTGTGCGCCGCGGTTGTGGTTGCCCCCGCGGGTCAAAGAATAGACTTAGTATAACACAAGTGCCTACTCAGGAGAGAGGTGGGAGAGGAGAGTTCCATAGTGATGCTGCACTGACAGCCGGTTCAAGGAGCACAAGCTGCTAGGGTGCAGAGCATAAAACCTTGGATCCCAAAGCTGACCTGGAAGCCCACGGTGCAATACGTCAATTTGAATGACACTATCTCAAAAACACCATCTAGAAAGACACCATCTCAAAAATGTGTCCAAAAACACCATCTAGAAAGACGCCATCTCAGATTTATGGCTAAACTGCGCCAGATAACTTAAAATATTGATAAAAGCCCAAAAAACATTTCAAAAACTATAAAAAAAACATTTGACTAGACTCAAAATCATCCAAGAATTTCAAATCTGCAATAAAAATATGGGGTCAGCTAATATCAACTATAGTGCTCAAAGCTCCAAAGTCAACACATCCTAAAACAGTGCTATTTTTGTATTAAATTTTAACACTATATTAAACATGTATATACATATTAAAAGTTAAAATCAAATATTTGAAAAAAAGAATTTTATTGTTAAAGAAAGTGGATTATACATTAGATCCAAGGGCCGTGGCAATGCCTTTGAGATGGGTAAGGCAGCCCTCTCTGGTGTAATAAGCCAAAGCCGCTTTTGTAACTCTTGCAAACTTGACCTGCTGGCCAGCATGCTTGGCTATAAAAGCTTTGCCTTTGACAGCCTGGGAATATAGCTGATCCCTGTGCGCATGCTGAACCTTCAGCTTCTTGATGATCATATTGAATATAGGCTTTGTTGTCTTAACCAGGCAGGAAAATTGGTTATGCCAACCTTCAAGTGAGGAGGTGGTCTTAGTTACGCCGGCTTTGACCTGCTTATAGCAGTTCCAGTTAATTGAGTTGCCGCCCTTGCGGATGCGGCAATGTCCCTGGAATACACCTACCCACTGGTGCTCAAAATACTGTATAAAAGGAGCAAAGGCTTCTTGGTTCCCAAGAATGTAATCATCATTGAGAAGCTTGTTGTAAAAAAGGTTAACCTCTTCCTTTTTGACCATGGCCAGAGCAGCAAATCAATTGAATATCTTTCTGGCCTCCTTTGTACCATCTTTGTATACCAGCTTATTGAGGGCTGGGTTTTTCATCAGGTTCTTGCACAGAGCCTGGCGGTAGTGAAAGAAGCAGCCTTGGGGCCTGCTCCTAAATAACTTGATAAAAGCGTTGGCCTGTGCAGCCTCAAAGTCAAACATCAACATGGTATGGTAAGGAAGGGACTCAGGCGTTTTTTTGGTTATGGCCTGTTGCTCTTGGGTAGCCTCTGGGCTGACCTTCTTCTTCTTGCGGCCCCTTTTCTTGGTTGGCTCTTCTTCAAGCGTAGGCAAGATAGCATCCAGTTTTTGCTTGAGTATATTCAAGGCGTGGATATAAGTCTCTTCCCTTTTATTAGAGAGAAAGAAGAAGAAAAAGGAAATTGTATGTTCATTGACCTGACCATGGATGGCCCAAAGCTGATAAAATAGCTTAGGACAAGAGGCAAAATTCCCATTGGCAAACCAGGTATCACACTTTAAAAGGTGTACAAGATCCTCTTGTGTCAAAAAGCACAAAATACGGTTTGGTGAACCTTGCCCTTTGTCGTGTAGCAAAAAAGGGCTTTCCAAACATGGTAGTCTTCTGGACTTCCGAAAGTACAAGCTCGTCAATACTTCTAGTGCTGACGCCAATATTGGCATCAATTGACCGTTGATCAGTCACATACTGTTGGAGTCTGGTCTTTTCTCCAACCTCCTCTCTCTGATCCTTATTCAGGTAAAGGAGAGCATGAGTTACCAGCTCAGTTGAAGTCAAGTCCTTGTTGAAAGGAATGGCTTGGCAAAGGTACCAGTGCATAATATAGTAAAGAATCATATCAGAGCCCAAAAAGTCATGCTCAATGGTGAGCTCCTTGACTTGGGTAAACCCAATTGTAGTTAATTGCGCAGGGCAACCTGGACTATCACATTTGTAGTGATGGTTTGCCATTTTTTTCTGGTCATTGCATATGAAAAGGAAGCTCTCCTTGACAAAGCCAGCACCCCCCTTCTTGGTCATAATGGGAAACAATTCAGGAAAAATAGCTGGAACTATAAATTGCCCGTTGATGTTGTAGATATTGGCAACTGCATGTAGGTCCCACTTTAGGATAGGCTCCTCCTCTGAGGCTGCAAAACCATGGTCACCAGAGTTGTTTTTGGAGACTCTTTCATTCTCATCTTCATCATTGGAGTGAACATGCTCCTCCTGGAGATCAGAGGGGGAGTAGAAAAAGGGAGAGTGGGGAGGGGGTAGGGCTATCAGCCTCAGGCTTGGGGGAAGGTGTGGGGGTCTTGGAAGGCGTTTTTTCTTTAGGAGTCTGCTTAGAGAGGGTAGCCTTGGTCTTTCTTGCCTGAGCGGGAGCAGCCATGCTCTTGGGAGCCTTGGGGTAGCTTTGGTGGTAGGCTTGGGAGGCATCTAAGAGCAAATTTGCGTCAGAAAATGCAAATTTGGGGAGAATTTTTAAAGAGAAAAATGAGAATGTGTTAAATATAAAAGTAGTAAATATTTTTACATGGAATTTTAGAAAAACTCTTGAACTATATACCATCGAAATTATTATGTTTTTTTATTCTGTAAAAATTAAAAATTTATTAGTAGCGCAAGTATGCAAAACTGTGAGTTTTGACTGAAAACTTGCAAGTGAAATGGATTTTTCAAGATGACGTAATTGAGATGCTGTAGCTCAAAAATATAGTGTTTTTGACCATTTTTTATATTAAATTAACAAACTTCTGATGGAGCTACCTCAACTGGGCCAAAGAGTAAAACTTGAATATTTTTAAAACTAGCTTATACAACTGGGGTTAAAAAGTACCCAGTTGTTTAGAGGAGATAAAAAATACATAAACACAAAGTTTCAGACGGTTTCTTACATTTTTTATTTAATTGAGATTTGGCGCTGAACTGTACTTTGTAAAAGTGGAAACAGTCAATTTGTGATGGCGTGCTCTTTATAGCGTCCTATGACACCATATGCTAAAACAGGTTAATTCTTAGTGCCACATTGGTGGGCGCCACTCCTATTGGACACTTATTTGTTTAGTAGATTTTGTAATGGGTACATTTTGCACAATGGAAATACCCTCATTACTAAATAAAATCACTAGTAAAAGATTGTATTATTGAAACCCAAATAGCAAAGTTCACACTATGATGAAGAATAAGGCTAGCATATTAAACGTGGATTTTTGAATGACTGTGTTGCAGAGGGGTAGTACTATCAAAGTGGTGCTAATTTGGGTTAATTTATTATGTAGGTCTTAAATTAATACCATATTTTATTCCCAATTAATAAGGGAAAGGCTTGGATTAATCACATAAAAGTAAGATATAATGACAAAAAATCAAAGAACACACCACCTTGCCATTTTAATTAAAGCTTAGGTGCCACAGCACCAACAGAAAATTATCTCAGGCGCTGCGGCGCCGCTTTTCAGTAGGTTGGATTTTGTCTTTACAATTTTAAATCTACTACCAATCCAAAATATCTTTTTTGATTATACTATTCAGACTAGTGCTTAGAAATATGATTAAAAATTAGATAACCATTTTGGGGATTCAAAAATAGCGCCGCGGCGGCGCTTGATGTAAAAGTAGAGCGGCACCATGGCATCCAAAATATTTGCAAGGCGGCGCCTGGAGCTTTTTTTGGGTGGCATGGTGATGCTTTATGTATGATAGAGACGGCGCAGTGGCGCATGTCATTGGATATTCTGCAGTAATGATCCAAAATCTACTGTCGATTGAATATATATATATATATTTTATATTATAAATTTATGACAATGAGGTTGCAGTAACTCTATTCTGGGAGCTCCGTCATAATTGGCATCATTGATTTTATTCTGCTAATTTATGGAGTTGGCTGCTGTAATCCTAATCTGCAAGCTCCGTCATAATTGGCATCATTGCTTGGTCAAAATTTCCAACATATCCCCCCATTTGACCAAACACTACTTTCTTTCTTTCCAAGATGAATCCCAACACCAACAACAACAGCAATACCAACATGCGCCAAGCCTACAACAAAATGATGGCTTCAATGGATGAAGCGGAGCGGCACACTTTTCAAAAAATGCCGCGCTCAGTTTGTATTGCTTTCTTGAATCAACTTTGGGCCAGTGACTCCTAGTTTTGCAAACAGGACTGCACAACCACCGTGGCGGCCTCTGAGCGTAGTACTGCACTAAACTCTAGTGCTGGGGATTTCCCTGATGAGGACTCCATGTTTGAGGAGCCTCTTCCTGTCATCAGTGCGCCCCCAGCGGCAATCCTTCTGGTGCTCAGCACCCATTTCCTCAACACCTTCCTTCCACTGGCGCGCCTCCCCCTACCACATCTTCAATGCTCCGCGCCTGCTGCAACTCCAACCTTGTGGTGGTTGACTACCCCGGCCTCCTTAGCAAGTTTGGGATCTGCCACCACGAGGAGACAATGTATAACTTTTTACAGGCACTACACTCCAACAAGGATGCAATGACCCCAATTCAGGCAGGGGAGTTATACCACAGCTGGTATGATGCCTCCTGTTTGGCTGCTAAGGTGCGTCTAGGGCTGAAGTCAGCTACCTTGGCCCCCAGTGAGATTTCTGAGCAACATGCTCATACCATTGTTATCTGAAATGAGTATATTGACAAGGTGGCTTGGGTTTGGGCTCTTGAGCTTTCAGCAGATCCCAGCTTCTACCAGACCTTGGACTTGCCCGTCCAAGCCAACACTAACCGTTGCTTCTCCGCCACGTTCAAGGCTTATCTTCAAGCCATTACCACTGGCAATGCTTCCCTTTACCTTCCTTTGGCTGCCGCAACTTGCCACTTTATGTGGTATCCTCCCAAAAGTTGCCAGCCTGGCCAGCCCGGGTACGCTGGTTGTTGCCTGGAGCATTACCACTCCCTGGCTTATCAACTCTGTGCCCCCCTACTGCTATCATATTCCTACATGGAAGATGCGTTGATGGACTGCTTCACCATAGGTGCTGCGTTCTCTGCTTGTAGTGGCTGGGGCCATTTGGTGCCAGTCAGTCAGATCTGCCTTCCCCTGTGCAACTGGTCTTCTATGTCGCGCAACTCCCAGTTGGCCTGGGCCCAAATGCTGGTGATCCTGGCTCACGTGCGCCAGTGCCTGGACGACAACCACTACATGATGCCCACCCATGAGTGCCCAGTGATTACCATCCAGTGCACCGCCAAGCATCCCCGCCCCGTCAACTGCCAGTCCTCTCCTCCTGCCACGTCTTCTGCTCAGCAGCGTGGAGGCGCCCGCAACACAAGGGACTAATCCCACACAGCCTGCCGTTTATTACAATAAACTTGTTTTGCCTATCCTCTTTTTTATTGTTTCTATTATTTTTTAGTTCTTATTTTTTATTATATTAAGTTTTTATTGTTGTAATTATCTTCTAAATTTAGCGCTTATGGAAATATTGTTGATTAGTGGAGTTTTTATGTTGGGGATTGAAATTTTGCGCTGCTGCGGCACTAAATTTAAAAGTAAGATGCCGTCGCAGCCTAAAAGATGTTTGCAAGGCAGCGCGGCAGCGCCCAGGACTATCCCAAGTTGGCACCGTGGCGCTTTTGATTTATTAAAGGCGGCGCAGCGGCGCTTAAAGCTGGCTAGTTTTGCAGTTGAATTTGCAAAGTTTTGGTAACCTTATTTTGATAACAGACTTTTTATTTTGATTTGAGATAGCGTTTTTGTGTTGCAGTTTTTTGTGATGGCGTATTTTAGGATATTTATTAAGTGTTTTTATAATAAAAAATCTTATTTGGATAACACTCTTTTTATTTTGATTTGAGATAGCGTTTCTGTGATGCGGTTTTTTGAGATGCTGTATCAGAAACCAATGTGTAAAAAATAACTATTTAATAAATTTTATTAAGTTTTTTTAGTTTCCCTGATGTAAATCACAACACCATCTCAAAAAAAATTTGAGATGGTGTCTTTTGCTCTGGCTTTTTTGAATTAATGTATTGCACTAAGCCCACCAAGGTTACCACTACCAAAACAGTTAGAAACAAGGAGGTAGAACTTACTTTGTATGTGTTTGACGTTGGGTACTGGCAAGAGTCGGTCCTGTCAGCCATGCTGGAGAAGGTGAAGCCTGTACTTGATACTAGCTACAAGCCCTACATCAGTGATGGCAATCAGGAGGATGACAAGGAGCCCCAGTTCTACCAAACCAATGAGGGACAGCTGGTGTTAAAGAAAGTTGCTGCGTTTTACACCAAGGTGCCCATGCCCTGTGTTGTGCCCAACACCAACGAGCCAATCCCCACTGCTAAAAAGCCCACTCACAAGCGCATTCCTGACATTAAGTGCATCATCCTTCTCCGGCCCATGTGGGAATCTGGTGATTACAAGGCGGCTGAAGCTCTTGTTGGGGTGGATCCCAAGTATGCCTTGAAGACCTTCAACAAGTTCATTGATAACAGTCAAGACCTTGCCGCGGAGAAATCCTTGCGTGTTTCAACCATGCTCACCAAAGAGCACAAATGGGCAATCTGCCAGTGGATAACCCAAGATTGCCATCTTAAACTGGCAAATATACAGGCCATGGTCAAGTCCGCTTTAGGAATTGAGGCCTCAATTTCCTTCTATTATCATTTGGTCAGGGGAATGCACTTTTCCTGGAAAAAGCTTGGGGTATCCCCCTACAATCAGAACAGCCCAGCCAATATTGAGACCTAGAAAAATTACGCTGAGGCGTACACTGCCCTCAAAGCCAAGAAGACAGTGAAATTCTATTATATCAACAAATCAGCATTTGTCTTGTCAATGTGCAATGCATATGGCTATGTCCCCAGAGGCTCCAATGACAGGGTGGCTTGGCGTGCTGCAGTCTGTGCCACAGCCTATTAAATGGTGGCTCTCCTTGGTCCAAAGGGGGTCAAGCTGTACCAAATGATACTAGGCTCCCACAATAGCCAGACCTTCCTATCATTTCTCTGATTGGTCCAGTAGCACCTGAGGCGCACGAGCCTAGGTTTCACCAAAGTAATTGTATTGGACAATGTTGGTCTCCACAAGGTGGCAGATATTATTGAAGAATTTTCATCAATTGACACCAGCATTGCAGTGGGCCCCCAGCAATTGGCCATGGCAAATTTGCACCTTCTCTTTCTCCCTGCCTATTTGCCCTTCCTAAATCCCATTGAGGAAGTCTTTGGGTGGCTCAAGCAAGTTGTCAAGCAAGGAACCCCAACAGGGACCAAGGATCTGTTTGATTTGCTGCAGGCCGGGATCCATACCCTCCCAGCTGAGACTGTGGCCAAATTCTATGGTCACACTGATTTGTTCATCCCTGCATTCCTAGCCAAACAGCCAATCAATTAAAGGCTTAGTGGGACCAACTTTTTTATACTCTTCTATTTACTATTCAAGATTTATTAATTATCATTTTATATTTAGATGTTTCCAGGCCTGCAATCACATTCAGAAGATCCATCAATAGATGTAAGTAATTTATGTATTTTATTATATATTATTTTACTATGCCATCTGAGGTAATCCCAAACGTTCAATGCTGGATTACAAAAAAATATTTATATCACTTTTGTCAAATAAATATAAAAATAGTTTTAAAAAAATTAAACGTAAATTGTAAGGTTGAAATTTATTTTATTACCGTATTATTTTATACTTTTATGAAACCCATTTCTGCAATATATTTTCAAATCTTGTTTGCTAAAATATTATTTGAAAAATTATTTATAATATAAAAATATAGTAGAGTATAAATATATTTATTGATATAGAGATAAAATTAAGTGCACCTATAATGGGTTCAGTGGTATGTACCCACCCCGCAATGGAGGTGGCGCACAACCTCCACTGCCACACCGTGGACGGTGGATGCACCTGTATTAAAGTATTTGCGCCTGCTGGTAAAAGGAAGGATTATGAGGTGGGAACGGAGGAGCAGCTTTTCTGGCAGGGCTGCAAACCCAAAGATGCCAGCCAGGACCAGGGCGTCCTGGATGACGTGATCCACTGAGTCATACCCAGGGGGACCTTCTTCCCGTTTAGTGCAAGCCGGGCCTTGTCAATTCCCAGAAGGACCTTGTTCAGGTCCTCTACAGATGTGCCCATCCCAAAGTAGAATAGGAACCCCAGGTAAACAACCAGATGAAGCCTTTGTCCAGCAAAGGCTTCTGTAAACTTGCACAATTTGTTGTATACAGCGCTAATCTTCTTCTTGTGCTTGGTTTTGGCAAAGGTCAGCTCCATAGCTGCAGGGACCCCGTCTTGTTGGCACTCCAGGCCAGCCCAAAGTCTGCCAGGAGGATTTTTGTCTTCTTTATGGCTGTTGCATCTGCAACAGCCAATTTTGACACCGCGCGCCCAAAGTTCTCTAACAGGTAAGAGATGGTATGCTCCAAGGGGTAGCAGAAGCAAGCAGCCGCATGAGCCCGGCCCATCTCCAGTATATTCTTGATGGGAGCGTTGCCAGGACGTCTCAAACAAGCTCAATGGAGTTTACACAGTAAACTCTACTGAGGTTAACCGGATCCAGGCAGACCAGTTGGGCATCCTTATAGGCAGTAACTGCCCACTCAGATGCCCCCTCACCATGCAAAAGCCCAGCCAATGCCTCCCTGGACATTGGGAATGTACCATGTATCCTGTCTTCAAGCTCCTGCAAGACAGGGGGGGACAGGAAAAGCTGCCTAGCCACGTGATTTACATAGTTGGGATAAAATGTGGGGGGAAAAGGGGACCAAGACCCAGCAGAGTTCACCATCAAAATCTTCTAAAAAAAGGCAAGTATTTAAGAATTTTTATTAATTATAATTTTTTAGGTTACCTTATTGGGTTTCTTCCTTGCCGGCGGCTTCAGCCAGCTTTGCCATTCTTGGCACAAGCAGTTGCACAGGCAATTTGGTATCCTCTGCCCTGGCACGCTTGGCGGGTTTGAGGTGGGCATACATCTCCGGGTCATCAACCCAGACAGACAGCGCAGAAAGATTGTATGCCTTGAACTGGAGGCCCTCAACCACAGTTTTTTTAATATTTAGTAAGCGCTCAATTGTCTTCTCTGGGGTATCTGGCATTTTTGACATTAGTGCCTTTGCGGACACCTTGTCAATTTTGTTCCCAGTGAGGACGGCAGACTTCACTTTGGCTTTGACCTTGCAGTCAATGTCCTTTATTTTGGCAATTGCCAAGTTGAGGTCTTTTAGCAGCTTCTCCCATTCTCTCATTGATTTTTTACTAACCTTTCCATATGTTTTTATAGCTTTTTCCCCAATAAATTCTGTATTATTTTGATACTGTTGCCTCTTTGTTTATTCCTTTTTGTTTTCCCATCTGCTACATTTTTCCATCTTTTTACCCATTTTGTATATGTTTTACGCTTATCTCAATATATGTTGTTTGCTTTGTGTTGGCATTGTTTCCTTGATTACCATATTATTTTTGGTGCTTGAAATAGCCCCTTGTGAAAATATTAACAACAATTTGGTGATCAACTGAATTTAAATTAGAAAATTATAGTGTTAACTGTTTTTAGATAAAGTTGATATTGATCTGCTTTCAAAACCTTAATGATAAACTTTAAGCCAATCAGGAGCCGAGTGATAAAGTGATTGTTGTGACATAAAGGGTCATTCAATAATTCTTTGATGCATGTGCGCTAATTAATATGATTGGCTGGATATTTTGCCATTTTACGCTATTGCCGCTGTGGCAAGTTGTTGGTGGACTAGTGCTAACCCAGCAGCTGATTGGACATTAGTCCATCAACAACTTGCCACAGCGGCAATGGCGTACAATGGCAAAACATCCAGCCAATCATATTAATTAGCGCACATGCATCAAAGAATTATTGAATGACCCTTTATGTCACAACAATCACTTTATCACTCGGCTCCTGATTGGCTTAAAGTTTATCCTTAAGGTTTTGAAAGCAGATCAATATCAACTTTATCTAAAAACAGTTAACACTATAATTTTCTAATTTAAATTCAGTTGATCACCAAATTGTTGTTAATATTTTCACAAGGGGATGTGTTTGGGTGCTAAAAATAACTGTGTTCAGGATCTAGATACACAACATAGTAAATATATGATTTTATAGAAATAAGCTGAACATAAAGAATATAGACAACTATAAACAAAGAGAACATGAACAATTGAAATTCAAAATAAAGATAATAGAAATAGAAATTTTTTGGGACCAGGGGGTTTATTAAGGCAGGGAAGAGTGATGCCTAGTAGAAGAATGGCGCGGGAAGGAAGACGTAGAGGCAGTGCTGGCCTGGGGGGTCTGGGATTGGATGGGTTGGGTTTGCGGGTGGGGGGTGTTGGTGGCGGGGGTGGAGGCAGGAGGATTGCGCGTGATGGCCGCCATATACCAATCATTGTACTCCTCATCAGTCATTGGCTGGATGGGCTGGTAGGTGGCTGTGGCATGGGGTGGGAGGCACTTATCCTTGCGTGATTGGTTGCTCATGTTCACATGGAAAACCATTTGCACAAACAAGTCAGCCACCATTTGGTGACCAAAGAGAAAATTGTGATCAAGGATCCCAAGATAGAGGTTGTTGAAAGCCTGAGGGCGGCGCTCCTGGAGTGTATCTCCAATATTAAAGAACACAACATTTGCCAGATGGACGTTGGCGTGACCAGCTGGGTACACGGAGGCCTGGTGTCCGCGTTCCTGGATGGCCTCAAGGGTGGTGGAGCTACCCTCCATCTGATGGCTCAAGAAAGCCCGGTATTTGGAATTCAAGCCATCCCAGGAGTCAAGCAATCCACTGAGGATGTGGCTGTATGAGTGCCTATTGATGAAATCAGGGTTTGTCCAATAGTAGACAAAACCCTTGGCTGAAACAGCCAGAAATGCACCAATGAATGTCCCCTTCTTGACCTTCTTCCTTCCATTCTTGGTGGCGGCTTTTTCTTGCTCACCAAAATTGTCAAATGCAATTGATAACTTGTAGTAAAAGACAAACATTATGTCATCTGTTAGACTTGTCAAGCATCTGACCAGGGTTGATTCAATTGCAGTGTCATATGGGGAATCCTCAGCGCCATCCTATTGGTTGCTGGCAAAATTTGTAAGAACCCTAATTGAAGCCACCTTTCCGTGCATCCAGAGCTGCACCATGCGCTCAGATACCCAAATGCCATGGTGCGCAAGTTGCTTCTGGACCTGGGTCAAGGAAAGCTTGGGGTCCTGCTGGAGGAGGTCAAGCATTATTGGGTATACCTCATTGATCTGGGACTCTGTGGCCTTCTTTGGCTTCTTGGCCGTCCCAATCAGATTTCCCTTATTCATCAGGTTGTTGAATTCCCGCATGACAGTAGCCCAGGTGAATTGTAATTGGCTGGCTATCTGATCCCAGGACAGACCCTGCAGGTTGAGTGCCACAATTTCCTGAAGAATTTGGGCAGTGATTATTCTGCGTTTGGGGCGCTGGGCGGCGGGAGCTGAAGCCTGATTGGCTGAGGGGGGAGCAGGTTGGCTGGTGGCAGAAAGATGTTCCAAATCAGGGTTGCCATCCTGATTGGTTGGTTGACATGCAGCTTGTATAGGGGTGGGTGTGGCAGCAAGGGCAGAGCTAGACGCTAAGTGAATCTCAAACAAGTCAAAGCCATATGGGTTGGGGGTCAGGTACAGGTCAGCTTTCTTGTTACCTGCCTCAAAGGCTTGGGTGTAAACAGGTGCCTCCACGTTCTGAGCCTTGCCTCCATTGAAGCTGGCTTGGCTGCTGGCGCCGTCAAAGATATTGCTTGTAAAAACCATTGTAAAAAACCTAGGATAAAATCACTAAAAGTAGAAATTTTAAAATTTAATGAATTATTTTTATTGTAATCTAAAGTCCATATTTGGAAGGTTCTCAAAACCTTTTCATACAAATCTGGAGCCATGAAAATGGATAAAATGCCTCTGTTCCTAAATTGGATAGCTGTTGATTGGCTGTTAAACTGTTATATTTCTATTTTAGGCTGCTCATACTACACTTCTTGTGTGAGTTCATTTTGTTTTGTGCTTGTGTAATCTTGCTTCTATATTGCTCAAGTTTTGTTTCACTTTAGTCTTTCTGTTGGTGCCTCATATGAATCCTGATTGGATTATAATATACTCTGGAATAGCATCCATCCATTTCACTTGTTGTGTCAGTTCATTCTGTTTGTGGTTTGAACTACACTGCTTGATGTTTGCTTTAATTTTGTATAATATGTTAGTGAAATTTTTTTTTGGTTTGACAGTTCATTTATTAACCAAAAATATTTAAATTAATTGAATCCTGAATCTCACGCAACTTGGATTTTGTTTAAATCTGAAATCATTTTGTTAAATCTGAGGTATTTTCAGTTGTCACCATAGCTTTTAAAACTACTGTATTTTAATTTTTATTTTAAATTTTAGTATGTAAATTATAATATTAATATATCTAAATATATTACAAGACATTAGTTAAAGTTCCAACCACGTCAAATATTAAAATTAAGTTAAAAATGTTTTTATTTACTAGCTTGTCAAGTACAGGTTTATTTATCACATAGATAAACATCAAGAATTGAACTTATCTGCATCATGCAGCTGGCTCCACTATTGTTCTAAACAAATGATTGTTTAGAACTCAAATTACCTTTCCCTTGTAATGTGATAAGATAAAACATGTTTGATATACTTGACCCACATCCCAAGTACTAATTAGTAAGCAATACATGAAAATCATTGGTTGCCGTATTGTGTGGTTATAGTGGCACTGAAATAACAAGGATCAGATGATGACATGTAAGGTCCAATTTGTGGCTTAAAAAAGCCAAAGTACCATCAAGGATTCACAATTATTTAAATAAACTAATTTATTTCTATCTTTTTTTAATTTATTTATTTGTTAGTGCAAAAGCCAATAATAATATTCAGTGCATTATAATAAAAAATATTCCTCATACCTAGTATAATTAATTTTACTTACATGTTCTATGTATTCTTATATGTCTATAATACATTCAAATGTCATGTTATTATATATAAATAATAATTATTGAGTCCTAATAAAAACAAACTAAATAAAATTAAAACTAAATAAAACCCAGAGCGCCCATTTATCTGATTGGCTTGTAGGCCAGGGCTTTTGGAAGGAAGGATTCCGAGTGCTCATAGAAAGCCGCCACCACATTGGGTGGCATTGAAAATTGGCTGATCTTGAGAATATTGAATAGATCCTCAGTGTCCTTAGGAAGGCCTTGTTTCACCTTATTCTTGATCCAACCAAACACCTCCTTGATTGGATTCAGGAATGGGGAATATGGCAGGAGGAAGAGAAGTCTCATTAGACAATTGGTAAGTTGGTGGCTGGAGGTGTGGCTGTTTTTGTTGATGGGGGGATTTGGACACAACCAGATCCACTTTGTGGAGCCTGACATTATCAAGCACAACAATGTTGGTTGTGCTTCTGTAATTTATCTGCAGGTACTCCTTGACAGCTCAGAGAAAATTGAGAAAGGTCCCGCTGTTATTGGAGCCTTTAATCATCTGATACTGGTCCAACCTGCGTGGACCAAGAAGCGCGACCATGGAATAGGTCTGGGAACGGACAGCTGCACAATGGGCTACGCCGTCCTTGGACCCCTTCTCAACCCACCCATGCCTAGACCTGAGTGAGGAGGAAAACAACAATTTGTCAATATAGAAGAACTGTACGTTGCCAGTCTCCTTTAGTGCCAGATATGTCTCAGCATAAATGAGTCAATCCTCGATGGTCTTTTCATTGTTTCTATTGTACGGAGAAACTCCGAGCACCTTGCACAAGAAGCCCAAATCAACCATTGTTTTGTGGACAAGGGTTTTGGAGACAGAAAGCCCGAACTCTGTGGCAAGCATTGATTGGACAGCAAGCATGTCCAGGTGGCAAGCCTTGGCTACCCACTGCTTGATTGCATCAATATGAACGGGCTGAAGGAGTTTGGGCTGCCGCTTAGCCTTGGTGGATTTGGCAATTTGCCCAGTATTGCCATACTTGGTGTTGATGTTGGCAATGTATCTGGCTGTGACACCAAATTGGGACGCAATATCCCAAACCACCAACCCCTGTTCAATCAGTTGAGGAGAGCTTCACGCTCACTATCTGTCAACTGACACCGGCCCTTGGCAGGTACCACAGCATCCTGGCTACCAGGCTCAACACAGGGGACGGGGACCTTTGTGTAGAAGGTGGGATCACGCTTGCTTGCAGTGGCACTGTCAATGGTTGAATACACAATAGGCGCAGATGGCTCAATAGTGGCTGCTAATGGCTTGTAGGTGGTGTCAAAGACGCGGGGGCAGGAAGTGGCAACTCTTGGGTCAAGAGTGCGGGGCCGGGTGACAACTGGGTAAACGGTGGAGGTGTAAGTAACCTCAGTGTTCCCGGTGACCCTGGTGTAGAAGACTTTGGTAGCAGGCATTGAGAGTGGCTTCTGCCTGGGATTCAAGCTGGTAGTTCTGGCTTGGGATGCGGGAGGTGTTTGGCTGGCGCTGACACCTTGGGAGGCCTGTGTATCAGCATGACTCCCCTCAAGTTGGGTTCTAGGTCTGTTCTTGGACCCTCTGGGACGCTCTCATGGACAGGCTGCCCCGCAGGCTGGTGCAGGAGCGGGTTGGGAATGCAATTGATGGTCCATAAAAATAAAATAAAAAATATATTTTAGATTAATATGTATTTATTTGGAGTTATTAGTTGAGTTGTGAGTAGTTATTTTCTCTTGAGTTAGCCTTGAATAGTAACAGAATTTCTATATCTGTGATTTGAAGTGAATAATATTGTATACTTTCTGGATTTGAATGATTTTAAAGTTTAATCACTTTTTTTGTCTAATTATGGTTATTGAGATTGAATTTTTAGTTTGATTTTAGTTGTGGTGGAGCTTCTTTATTTGGGTTGGTGTTTCCTAGTGTGCTTAGTGTACATTAAATTTGGATTCCAGTTCCCGCAATTAATATCTGAGTTTACTAGTGGCATTCAAAAGTGATTTGAAATTTGGTTCTTGGATTTGACAATCCCGCAATTTCAAAAACATAGTAAACTCAATGAAAATGGTTGATGGATTTGAACGCTTCAAATCTGATTTCAGTTATTCATTTTGTCCATTGGAAATATGCAGTTTGACTTGAACTTTGCAAAGTGTCTATGAGTTCCCACATTTTCAAATATTCAAATAAATACACAAAAAATCAATTTAATTAAAAAAGGCCATCCTGCAAAAGTGATTCAAATTTTGGACCAAGGATTTGACAATCCCGCATTTTTACGTTCAGGTTCTGAATTTACAGTAGCAATTATTCAAACCCAAAGTTCATGAAATTTGATGCCCTCTTCAGGTATTCTAGCATCCCATCCCTTTTGTAGCCCATATGTACTAGATTGTACATTATGTCTTTCATGAGTTCATGATGGCTTTTCTTGGAAAAGAAAGGAACCCCAGTTTAAATATACCTAAGGATCTTATCAGACCTGTATTTGACTTCTTCAGTCCTACAAAAAGCTTGCCAGATGATGACTTTATAACTCTCACTAACTTGGCAAAGTGGTCATGCCATTCTTTCAGGGAAAAGGTGATCTTGGTACCCTCAGTCAGGACAGAATTATCAAAGTTTCAAATAATCTTGTTCTTTCCTGGTATATATCTCTTCTCCAAAAACTTCTAAGTCCACTGATCCTTGAAGTAGTCAATAAATCCTTCTATCAGCTCCTTATTAGCCACATTTCATTTCTGACAGGAAGATATTCTGTCATTTTTTCCTGCCAACTGATTTTCAGTCAAATTTGATCCAACTGTAATTTTCTTCATACATAAAATTTTCAACTTTACAATAAATCTAAAATTTATTTATAATTTATTTAACAATAAAAACCATGCTTCATAAAACTAATTATTTTTAACTTTATTTTTTGTGGTTAAGAGTCTTAATTTATAAGTTTACTTTTTGAAGAGCTAATTAAATTAACTTTTACTCCCATAAAATAATAATATTAAAAAATTTAAAGAACAACTTTTACAGGATAGATTTTTTTTATTATTTACTTTTTATTTTTTATTGCTGCAAAGTAAAAAATTTAAATATGAAGAAATTTAAAGTTGGATCAAATTTGACTGAAAATCAGTCACAGAAAAAAATTGACGGAGTAAATTTCTGCTCCATTTCATTTATCTGCATCCATAAGCTTCACTGCCTTCAATATATCATCCTTCTTCAGAAAGCACAAATCAGAATACCTTCTGACCATCTGCTTGGTGATCCCTGAGGTATCTGAGGTGTAATTCTTATAAATTTCCTTGAAGGTCTTGATCTTTCTGAGGCAGGCTTGGCAAAAACAAAAGTAGCATCCTTGGGTTGCACAGCCAAAGACCTCCCTGGGTGCTGTAGATTGAGCAGCCTCAAAGCCAAGCAGGACTAGCTTTGGGTTTTTGAGCCTGATTAAGCCAATAGGATCCTTGGGTTGCCTTCCTTCTGAATTGGGCTTGATCTCTTGATCCTCTAGGACAGTTGTCAGTATTTTTTTCTTGATGATCTTCAGAGTGCACACATAGTTCTCCTGCTTGGTTCCAATTGCAAGAAAGTAGATAAGAGGCACCACAATACCCTCTACCTCTGCATGAATAACCCAGAGCTGGTTAAAGATCTTGGGACAGCTTTTCAGGAAGCCAGTCATAGGTAGAGGCATTGGGCAGCTCGGGGTGAGGTGCGGCCAAGCCGGCAGGTAAGGCCCACCATAGAATGGGTGCTAACTTGATAATGTAAGATACAGATTGGCTGAGTAAGGACCAGGGTCCGGAGTTGGGGACCATGGAATCCACCAATCCTGTCAAAGTAATGTAGACTACTCCAAACAGTTGGGTAGAGGTGGTCTCGGCTGCGGCGGTAGGTTCCAGTGGGTGTTCTGGTCTAGGGGTTAAGAGCGGAGTCATGGGAAAAAAGTACACTGGTAGGTGGTTGTACTTGTCTTTGAACAATAAGGGCGGTATCTTGAACCTATTTCCTTTGTGTCCTATGTATTTGGTACTTCTAGTCCTTGCCAAAGGGTCAGCAATGAGGATGGTTTCCAAGCCGTACTCTGAATAGGCCGGGTTGGGGGGGGGGGGGTATTCAGTAAAATACACAGGTCCAAAGGGGGCTCCCAGGGGACGGTATAATGCCTGGGGTAATTCAGCAGATTGGTCTTGGGAGGGGGCGGCGGCCTGGTAGTCTACTTGACCGGAATTAAGATGGAAGATCATTAAGACTAGATAGGGTAAGATTTGTTCAAACCAAAGGTTAATAAAACTTTATTATCAAAAATGACAATGTGGTCTTCACCATACTGCCGGGGTTTTTATACCATGGGACTTCGCTTCTTTGATCTTCACAGGGTTCAGGTTCACAGGCAAGGCACTGGCGGGGCGTTGATCTTGGCTTAGGGTCTTGAGGGCGGCAGATCCAGGTTGTGCCTGCTCTGTTGAAAAGAAGTGACAATGCTTTGTTCTGCTGCTACTGTTCACCATGTCACCTGAGTAGTCCAATTGTACTACCCATTCTGAACGGAAGACTGGCAGCTGCTGGCGGTCATTGGCAGAGTTAGCAGTAGGTTTTGTTTTAACTTCCTTAAGGCAAGCTAAAACTCTGCATAGGTCTGGATCTTTGGTGGCGCAAGGTTGACATCAATCTGGTGACCATTTAGGGAATTGTCCTTGGGAGACTGGCGGGTCTCAGAGTAACTTGTCAACTTGGGTATGCAATTTAGCAAGTGGGCAGGTTCCTGTCCACTTTGCGTGACTTGAGTAGTCTTTGGAGGATCAGGGTTTGATTCCAGGGTTTCCAACGTTGATTCCAAAACTTTAGTATTGGCTCTTGGCAGGTTGGCAGTAGGTCCTTCCCCAACCTCTGTTAACCAGGTTACATCTCCTTTGCAGGCATGGATCTTTATTGACACCAGTTTGGCGGCAGACTGGCAACCATTCAGGAAATCCTCTGTAGCAGGCCGGCGGGTTGCGGGGTAATTTAACAATTTGATCCTGTGACTTAACGGATCAGCGGGTCCTGGACTGTCCTGGAGGGGTTGATCCGTCTTCAGGGAATTGGGGTTTGACTTCTGGGTTTTCAATACAAGTATTGAAATGTCATTCATGACACAACTGGCAAAGGTGGCATCAGATAGCCAAACCTCCTTATTCTTAAGCACTTTCAGATGACTCTTGGCCGCATATATGATCATCTTCTCCTCAACCTCATTGGTTTCTTCATGAAGAAAAAATAGGGAATATTCATTAGAAAACTTGACTTGATCATCAATGGCAAGTTTTTTGCTGTTTCTGGATTGTTGACTGGAATTAAATCATCTCTTTTTTGTTATAAATCTGATGAGTTAATGATAGGTATGAATTATTGATTGTTGAGAATCATTGAAGTTTTGATAGAGCATGGGTGACTATGTCTGAGGAGGACATATTTGATTTCTGGGGGATGTTGGTGATCAGATATCACTTCATTAGGTGCTCAAACAGATCTTTAGGAGAAGGATGTGTATGGCCTTCAGGGGAAGTTTTAAGGGATCCAAATCTATTGGCAAAAATCATTGAGGGACATTATTTATGCTCACAATTGAATTGCTTAAGAGCACCTGATCTAAATACATGGTTGCTGTATAAGTAGTGGCCCTTATATACAACAGATGGTCTCTTCTGAGCATTCAGCATGAAAATGAATGTGGAAAGCTCATCAGAGATAAAAAAAGCCCCATCCTTGTCACATAAGTTTTTTATTCTCTCTGGCTGAAAGCCAGGGATACCCTTATTAGCCTTTGTTCTGGTTAATGTTTCTTTATTGAAATTGAAGTTTCTGTTGGTGTGAGACTTTGGGTAGTCTTAAGAGAACTATTTTCATGTTATGAGCATCCTCTTCATCTAATGCTTTTTTCACCATACATTTGTGCTTTATCTTGAGTATCTTGGTTAGGCTTTTTTGTAATATTTCTCCTTTTTTTCATTCTTATCTTCCTTTGATTTGTAGCTTTCGATGAGATTTTCATCCCCTACACTGCTGTAGAAGAACCTATCTTAGGAGCTGCTGCTGGATTTATCTGGCTGCCATTCAGAAGATTTTCTGGCTTCTTTATTTTGGGTACTAACTTCCTTGGCCTTGTTGGCTGGCTTGAGCCATTTCTTGTGAGGCATATTGAATAAAAAATTATTTGTAACTATGTTAAAGTTAAAAATTAATTTTTTAAATTTCTGTTCTTGCTTTATTTGTCTTGTTCTTTATTGTTTCAGGTTCACTATTAAAGATTATAGTGTTCCTTGTTAGCCTCAAAAGTTGGATCTTTTTAGGGGATTTTGATTGATGATTTTAGGGTACTGTTTTAAGTTATTTTGATAAATTCAAAAGGGGGCTTTTATAGTAGAATTTTGGGGGTCTGATATGGGGTTTTAGTCTTTAATTATTTAAGCTTCCTAAATCCTATTTGATCCTGAAATAAATTGCTAACTTTTATTTTGGTCCAAATTTTGCTATTGACAGAAAGTTGGTCTGACATTTAACTGGTCTAAAACCCTTAGCCAGCTAAGAGTTTTGAGGCTGGGAGTGGTTAATCCTTAAGGGTTGATAAAAAACTTCTCTGAAAAAGCCAAAAACGTTATGTTCATACCCAAAAACATAGTGTGGTGAAACCTATCACCAGTTGGTTGATCTTCCAGATATGTTGTTAGGTTACTTCTTGAATTGAAAGAGATCTTGATTGTCCCTCAAATAAATAAGTCATTCTGGATTGCCTAAGCCACCAACTAGCTTCTGGATTAAAATTTGCACTAATTAGGTGTTAAATAGCTAAATCAATTAGTTAACTAACTGCAGGTACTAACTGACATCCCCAACCTTAAGTTCTCTGCAAACTCCTTGTGCCGCTGGGGCTGTTCTCAACTTTCCCCTGATTGCTGTGTTGATCACCAGCTGTTCAGCTTTCATTTCCCCCCTGTCTTTACCCCATGCAACGACCAACTTACCTTGATCTGTAAAGTAAGTTATAGTATATAAACTCATTTTCTTCTTTCAATAAATATATATGTTTAACTCCTTTTATTAGCTACACCATCAATTATTTTATTTGAGTGTATAATTTAAAGGCCACAAAGGCTAGTCTCTTCATATTGACTACATTGTCAATTAGCTTGACTAGGAGTCACTACTTGAGGAGTCACTTTTGATTAGTTGCTGCCACTACTATTCTAAACCCTTTGTTATTCCTTGGTTCAAATACCTGTATACAACTAAGTACCTGTCCGGCTTCTGACTGGTATTGTGTTCAGCTACTTTGACCGACTGATAGATCTATCTCTTCATTCCATCAACCATTGTTTAGTCCGTAGACTGACCAACTATTCCAACTCATAGTTTAAAGAGCACCACACATAGTGCCTGGACCCTATTGATCAAGCTTTAATTGATGAAATTCCTTGTTAATATTAAGATAATACTATAGTTAATACTGTAGATTCAGAACCTAAAGGTAAAAATGTGGGATTGCCAAATTCTTTTGCGTGAACTCACCAACTTAATGGAATATTTTTCATCCTTTTATATAAAAAGTAAGTTGTTCTGGGATGAAAATTACTCCATTAATGTTGGTGAGTTCACGCAAAAGAATTTGGCAATCCCACATTTTTACCTTTAGGTTCTGAATTTACAGTATAATAAAATAAGTCATAATTTATTATATTTTAATGCAGAAATATTTCTTTTTCTCTTATCATATATTAAATGGTTATTAAAAATTAAAATGACTAAGTGGTTGCATTTTTTATTAATACAATTTTGATGGCAATTTGAATTGATTAGGTTTGATGGAAAATATGGCCGTTTTTAATCGGAATTGAATTCCATTTTGTTTCTTGGATTTCCTTTCATTTTCATATAATAGATGGTGTCAGGATTTTTGGATATTGACTAATTAACGGATTCAACCAATTATTGCGGGCCAGCTGTCAATCACTCTTTGGATAGTTCTAACAAAATAACGCGGGCCAGTAGCTAATCACTCTTAGGAATGGTTTCAACAAATTAATGCGGGCCGCAGGTTTGTGGAATCAATGATCAAATCATATCCTGGCACCAACAAATCTATGCATTACAATTAATGAATGGAACATGCAATTACTGCTCATTAATTAGTTCCCTTCATCAAGCACCTCAATATGCACTTCACAATAATTATTATTCTAAACTCAAATTGTATCCTAGAATAAGAGGGCCGTCATAAGAACCGTCATCTGCATTATGTCTAGCAGAGTCCAACATGGACTGGGCCACCAGGCCAAAACACTCTAAGATAAAAGGCTCTGAGCCTATTGTATTAGAGTAGCTCTGATTAGTGTAACAATCATCTCGTGAACTAGTAGCCAACCGTTGGCTAGCTACCCCTGGATAGTGGCCCAGGCAGGCAGCTGAAAAGAGATTCAGCTGTGTGGCGTGTCTAGAACAAACACAGTAAGCCAAGGAAGTCGTCAAGCGAGCTTCCACAAAATTCACCCTGAAAAGGCCGGGCCTCCTGCTGTGTTGACCTAATGCTACTTCAGTCTCTTCCTAGCGTTGTGAGCTAACTCGGATAAAACGCGGGCAGGCGGGCCGCCTTAAAGCCAGTCCATTAGAATAAAAGACTGCTGATTTCTTAACGACTTGATGATTGATCCAAGTCTTATTTACTCAATATGATCCTCTCTTAAGTTCTATTAGTGGAGAGCAAAAGATGATACTGTCGTCATACAGTATAATTGTCTATAGTAAAATAAAGAGACAACCCATGAACCGTATCCAGAAGTAGGAAGAACCGTCCCAAATCCTCTGGGCTTTGGGCCCAGTCAGACTTGCTACTTCTGCAGAAAACAAAGTATTCCGGACCGCAGGTTATGCCAAAGTCACAGGTTCTCTGTACTTTCCTAATGTTAGAAGACTTAGGATATAATCTGGTGGATGATAAAATACCACGGTCCGCAGATTTCTGACAGATGGTGTAAATAGATTAAAATTTAGCCAGATGACAGAAAATACCCTGTGGGATTTAAAGAATGGGGTTTAGCTTACGTTAAGCGTTATTAAAGCTAAGCTAATCAAGAGAAGAAGAAACCAGAAAAGTTATTCAAGAATGAGTTCTGTCAACCGTTTTTTTGTCAAAATGATGGGAAATCGGTTGACGGAATATCTAACTGCTCTAGTTAGACTAGCCAAAATAAATAGGCTTTACAGTATGCTTTGTGAGAAGCAAAGGCTTCTGCTAAAGTTGGTAGATGCGCTATTGGATTGATAAGATTAGGCTGATGATAATCAATCTGGCCAGTAAAATATTATTTATGGTATTCTATTGAATTAATAAAAAATATAAGGCATGATTCGATTATAAAGCTCTATTTAACATTTAATATGATGAAAAATATAGAGGGATTAGCCTCTATTTACATTGCTAATATTTATACTAATTATTAGTGATATAACGTATGGATAAGGTATAATACACTTCAGGGGGTGTGCTAGAGGCCCATCCATCAATTCACATAATTTACCATTACAAATCACGCTAAATTGGCATTAGCACTGCAAACCTATTAAAATCCATCACACCCGATCAGGTAAGATTGGATCGTCGATCAGACAGACCAGACTAATTCAGCATAAATGTTGTATAAAAAGTTAACCGAGTTGGATTCAAGGTTGAGAAATCAATTAACGGCGACAAAAATCAAAGGTTCTGCCACTACAACTAATTTATTCCCCATCATACCCATCATGACAATTTGGAAACTTATGTTATTAAGGAATATCTGAATGCTTCATGCCGCCTGATTTTGCTACCTTGGAATATTGGAAACAAACTTGGCCTCTTTTTATTATATGCTTTAAAATATTGACTTCAATGATGCCAAAAGGTTAAGATAATTTGCCAAAATCCATAATTCTTATTGGTTCCCGATTCATCAAAATAAATATTAATAGTTATTTATAGAGAAGGAAAATTTTCCAATCTTGCAAAACAAATTGAACAAATTATCCACAAGGGCTTCAAGAGTTGACGACACAAGTGTTGATGACATCAAGTGGTGCTTTGCAGTGTTTGAACACGTTCTCTTTAAGCAAGAGTTAATTCCCCCTATATAGAACATCCCTAGAGCTTGATGCTAAACAGAATAACCATCACTTCCGTAAAGCCAAGCCAACTACTTCACATACCACATATTCTTTAACCACTATGGCCATTAGTAAGTATCCAATCCACTCCTGTATTGACTTTTGGTAGAGAATTTTTCAAAGGTTCTCACTGAATCAACAATCAACCAAAATATCATCAAGGTTGAGTATGCCGTAAGAGGCGAGCTTGCTATCCGTGCTGAGACCATAATGCAGGTAGTGCTAAATCCTTTAGCCTGCTGACCCTGGAATAGGATTTGACCAAAGGAAAGAAGTATCCTTTTGATAAAGTCACTAGCTGTAATATCGGTAATCCCCAGCAGCTTAACCAAAAGCCCATCACCTTCTTCCGCCAGGTACTCTATACCAGAGCTCCAAATAACAAATTTTAGGTCGCTGCCTTGACCGAGTATACCGAACTTCTTGCCGAGCCAAAGAAGTTGGAAGGCTTATTTCCAAAAGATGCTATAGAGCGCGCATCTTTATTCATGAGCCATATCAATTCTGTGGGTGCTTATAGCCACTCTCAAGGTTAACTTTTTTTCTGGTCGCGAACTAAACATTTTAGGCATCTCCTTTCATCCGTCAGAGAGTGGCCAAGTTCATCCAAGGTACCTTAGTTTTTTTGATAGGTCTAAGTTTTTCGAGAACGTGATGGCTTCCCCTCAGATCCTGATAGCATCTTTTTAACGACTGGGTAGTTCTATAACTGTTTAAAATTCTCATTTCGAACTAGTGCCTCTTCTGGAGTTCAGCTTGGAATCCAACTGATAACACAGAATTCTAATGTCGGGGTGAGTGGAGCTTTTTAAGATATTTTACATGTTCCCTTCTAACTATTTGTAAGGTTATGATTCCAATCCCTCAATATCCTCTTTACACCGCAACTCTTGCCTTGTTTGATGCCAAGCCAATTCCTTATTATCTAGACGAAGGAAACGATTGGGCACTTGATGTAAGCAGGAGCTTCTTCCTTTTCTGACTCTTTAAAAGATTCAACAGCTGCGGGAGAATCTCCACAAAGCACGAGGCAACAATATCGATGTTCGTGCTCTCGTCATTATTAACCCCGGAAACCCTACTGGCCAATGCTTGAGCTTTGACAATATGAAAGAGGTATGTTCGTTTCTAAATGTAGTCTGATGGTGTAAGGTGATTGAGCTTTGCTATCAAGAACGTTTAGTATTGATGGCTGATGAAGTCTATCAAACAAACATCTACCTTCCTGAAACAAGACCCTTCCACTCCTTCAAGAAGGTCTTGATGAGGTAATTCGGCCGCAACTTCAGGCTAACATGACTAGTATGGATGAAAAATTCCACCAGCTTGAGCTCATTTCTTTCCACTCCATCTCCAAGGGAATGATTGGCGAATGCGGGCGTCGTGGCGGGTACTTTGAGCTCAGCGGAATCGACCCCAAAGTTGTTGCTCAAATTTACAAGATTGCTTCTGTCGCCTTATGCCCGAATGTGCCTGGACAGATTATGCTTGACTTGATGCTGCACCCTCCCCAGAAGGGAGATGAATCTTACGACCTTTACCAGAAGGAATATACAGGCATCTTTGAATCCCTCCAGCGTCGGGCTATCAAACTCCACGAGGCCTTTAATTCCATGGAAGGCATTACCTGCAATCGGGCCCAAGGCGCCATGTATTTGTTTCCCAAAGTCCAGTTCCCCTCCAAGTTCCTCGAAGAATGCAAGGAGGCAGGTAAGAATCCTGATGACGTCTATTCGATGGAGATGCTCAATGCAACCGGAGTGGTAATGATTTATTGATGATTTGAAGTTTAACATTCTAGTGTGTGATCCCTGGCTCTGGCTTTCAACAGGTAGAAGGTACATACCACTTCCGTTCTACTTTCCTTCCTCCTGAAGATCGCATTGATGCCTTTATCTCCAACTTAAAGAAGTTTCATTGTGACTTCATGGCCAAGTGTCAGTAGGTTGTATTAAACTACTCATATTATTGTCGTATGTACTTCAGAAGCACCTAGAGCTTCTGATTTTCTCCGCTCCCTTATAAATTACTTTTCAATCAACGCGCTGAAAAATAAGTAATCCAACCATGCCTCCAAAAAAGTAGGCTTATATAGTCGCACTATAAATATTAGCTTTATATTTGAAAACTCATTTACTAATAAGTCTTAATACGGGCTACGAAACCTAAAGGTATAGCTATGAGTTAAAACATTTCTTGGCCTAATGTTTCAAGTAGTTATAAATATCAATTGAAGATATATTGATTCCAAACAAACGTTAAAGAAAAGGACACTTGATCCTTACCTCTTATAAAGCAAATCATATCTAAATCCTTTTACTGAGTGTAGTGATGCTAAGGCGACCTTTAGAAATTCAAGAGAAAAGGCTAATTTCACTAAAGCAATCAAATTGGCTTTGTTCCTGGTAAGGTATTGGGACCAAAGATGAGTGGAGGGCTGGCTGTCATCATATTCTTGGCTGGGATAAGGTGAGACGAGGATATAGAGCGCATAAAGACTGAAAGCTTTAATCGATCAAACTTCCTCCTTGACACCCCTTGGAGGGATTGGTCCAAGCAGGTGTGCATTTCAGTATGGGTTTGATTTTTCTTCACCAGCCTGATGATCCTAGAGTCTTTGGGAGCTCTACGCTACAGTGTTCTCTTTTACTGTGGCAGCTTATTCACAGAGGTTGCTTTTTGAAAAGCAGCTTTCCAAAACAATCCTAGGCCCAACTCCAGTAGGATAGGGCACCATCGAATCCTAAGGGAATTCGGCCCCTATTTCAGCCACCTGTGGAAGAGCCTTTTAAGTTTTACTTTTTAAAACAAAATAATAGATGAGCTTTTAAAAAAAGATAAAAATATATTTTTATCTATTCTTACCACATCTCCTGGATTTCACCTAAAGGTTTCTCACTGGATATCAAGACAACACTATTTTTCAGAGGGCTGTATAGCCATAATTACCCAAGGCTCATCTAAATTTTTTAAATGCCCCATGTTTGAAAAATCCACAGTTCTAGATCAAATCTAAGTTTACCATTCAAAAGAAGTCAAAGTGATGTTCCACTCAGGAATGGTCTGAAGGAGCTCCAGTCAGGGTGAGCAATAGTTCTGATACCAGTCTCCTTGGTATTTCAGAACTCTATTGGACACATGTTATGCTGTGGGAGATACTTGATAAATTGATATGATTTTTTTTATACCAAGGCTAGTTTCTTGTACCTAGCAAGGCTGAAGTGCTGGTGTATTTGAATTCCCTGTGATGATTAATTTTCATGACACCATTTTTTGCAGCAGTCATTTTTTGCTGAGTCTGATGCTCTTTAGTATGAGATCTCATGTTTCTATAGCAGGTTTCTCTTGTTAAATCCATATATTTGGGTCATTATTTTTCTTGTTATGCCTAAGCGCTGGACTGATTATTTTATAACTTAATTACATTATTCATATTCAAATTATTCAGAAAGATTAAAGTACAATCAATGTCAAATCTTTAACTGATCTTGGGCTTAGATATTTTTAAAAAAAATAATTTATCAATTTTAGAATTGAAAATTGCACCTTATAATATTGCTGGAAATATCTTAAGTGCTACTACATACTACAAGCTAAAAATATTTATGATGAGTTGCATGGGAGAGTAATAGCAGCCCCAAATCTATAAATGCTATTACCCTATCTTTGGCTCATCATAAATATTCTTAGTTTTTTTCAAAAAAGGTTGTTGTTTTTGAAAGACTGATAGCTCTATTTAAAATACACCCTCTAGTAAGCTGCCCTACTTCATGAACATGTCCTAATGCACCACTAGCATCTTCTGATATTTTTGTTTCTCTGGTATCATCACGTGATTTCAAATGATAAGTTATTTCAGAATATTCTGAGAAACTTTCAAATGTTAAAGGTGAAGTATACAACTTCCCATCTTTCATCAAATATGAAAGATTAATGCACAGATTTTTAACTTTGAGCTCTCTCCTTATAGGCCTAACTTTTCTCTCATAAATATAAAAGAATGATTTTTGAGAAATATTTGAGCCTGATAGCGCAGATTTATATAATTCTTTTTTTTCTTCTTGCTCAAAAATATTTTTAATATCATTTATATTCTTAATATAAAGCTGATTTTCTTTCTCTTTTAATGTTTTTGATATTACACCAAAGTGACCATCAACAATACTTTTCCCATGACATTCTACAAATCTATTGTATTTAATAGACCCTTTAATGTATTGTGGTGCCTCTTTAAATAGATAATATAAGAATTCATAGGATCTAAAATGGTCTTATTATCAGTCCATACTTTGATATTATTTATTTTTTTAAACTTATCTGATTTAAGAAGACTTATTAGATATTCACCTGAAAACAAAGAATCATGAGACAATATTTGAGATAAAAAATCATGGTATACATATTTAACTTTATTGTTTTCTTTAAATACCAATGCAAACCCCAATAAAGAAATAGGTCTTTTGGAATAAAAACAGTTATTGGTTTCAATTGGACCACCACCAACTATTAAATTCTCCTTAAAATCTATGACTATAATACATGATTCATTATCTAATTCATTGATATTTTTCTTATATTCCCTATTTTGATGAGCATAAAAGTCTTGGTGCTGATCAATAGCTTTTAAGTCACTGTTTATAGATTCTGGCAATAATAAGTTTTTACTTTCACATTCTTCTTTTCTTTTTTCTAAGGATGATTTTAAGTTACAAATATTACACATGTCAGTTTGTTTTTTACTCTTTATTATATTTTTTGGTATTAATTTATAATAAGTTGAAAGTGATATTGAAATTTCATTTTTTATTTTCATATTTTCATATATTTCTTTTTTGTTTTTAATAGAGAATATTTTATTTCAGTTGAATATTCATTCATTTCTTTTTCAATGTCTTTATAAATTTTTTCTGATGCTTTTTTTTGTAAACTGACTTGTTTCAAAAGAATTTTCCAGTAGTTTTTTAATTATTTTTTTGATTATTTCTTTTTTAATGAATAGTTATTATCTTTTTGGCTCTTTTTGTTTAAGCTTAAATTTTTATTTCTATTTATTTTTCTTGAGTATTCAAACTCACTTTTGGTTATATTAAATCCCATATCATTAAGCTCTTTTAAAGAGTAACTGGAAGTAACCAGAGATCTCAAGGCTGGAAGATGCTTTTGAGGAGCAGATTTCAGAAGATCCTTTAAGTTGTCAATTATCCCATTTAGTTTCTGATTTTGAATTAAAGGAATGAGCTCTGTTTTCCAAACTCAGTTTGAGTGAGGAAGTGATTGATGAAGGAATTAAGATTGCCTCCAGAAACAAAGAGAAATGCTTTCTTTAGCATAGCAATTCTTTCTCTTTTTGTTGATGCTCCCAGTGAGGAAAATGGCTTCATGGCAGAAGTAAAGTTAACAGATTCCATAATATTGGATTTGTGATTGCTGATAAAGAGATGCTTTGTAGAGATGCCTTGCAAAAGAGTGCTGGTTGCAGGAATTATATCTTTTTGTGAAGATGGTTTGAAGTAAACCTTAGGTGGTGCTTTAGCTCTTATATACCAAGCCTTATGACACCATTCTGAAAGAAATGATGTGACAGCTTTATTTACAATTTCAACTTGAATTTATATTTCTAGAATAAATGAAATTCTCAGTTTTCATGCACAAGTGATATATGTGTATCAGCTAAGCATCAAATTACATCATATCCTCTTTGTAATCTATGCAAATCAATTAAAATGATGTATTAACTTAATTATAACTGTTCCGCATATTTTTAAAATGATAAAATATTAAAGAATTGTATTTAAAAATGCTTAATTTGAGGCTTGCAGTTCACTTGAACCTCAAAATTCATCTAAACAGCAAATAAATTAACATCCTAACTTCAAACTACTATAAAATCCTAAATAATTAAGCTTTTTAAATAAAATAAAATGCGGAAATAATGCTCTTAATCTTATCTTTAATTTTGTTAAATAAAAAGCATATATTAATTAATGAAAAATTAACTTTTTTAAGCTTTAAGCAATCTATTTTTTTTCATTATCAAAATAATATAATAAAATCTGACATATGATTTTTTAAATTGCTTTTGCTTTAATATTCAATATTATATATATTAATATTTTAACATCAATGAAAGGATAAGATTCTTAGCTTCATTTTGATAGTTTACAGTGTGAAAAAATATAACTTTTTGTTGAGTTATTACTGTTTTAAATGTAAACATTTGTAATTTGATTTTTTCAAAATTGAACTGTGTTATGCTGCGACTTGGGCAGCATGTATATTAGAAAATGACCTAATCCCTAAAATAATGATCCATTTGTTTAGTTGTTGTGATTGATATATTAGTTTTTTATACAAGTGAGTTTAAAAAATTAGTAACCTATCAGTGTTTTTTGTTAGGAAGATGTTATTCAAGGATATAGAAAAATGCTCTAAAGTTAAACTCAATTAAAGAGAGCCTCACAGAAACCCCAATCATGAGTAAGTTAATAAGCTGCCTTATCAGTCTAAAGCGTCCCAAGGAGAGAGAGAATTTCTGGAGGGAATAGTACACTACAACACATACCAACAATTATCAGGATACATTTGAATGAATTGCTGGAGGTATACAGGATGATTTAATATACAGAAGATGAAGATGGCAGAGCCCAAAATTGTACCAGGCTGATTCCTATAAGGGTTTAGTTAAGACTGGTTAAGAATCAGAAAACTCTACATTGATGTTAGCCAGTGCTATACAAAAAACAGGAGAAGTAGTATGAAAAATAGATTGAGCGGCTTTATTTTAGGGCCAATAGTAAATGGTATAACTTTTATACCTCTAACTACTAATAAAAAAATGAAAATATAGCTGATGAATTCATCACTTTATAAAGATTTTGAAGCAACTCTCTTCAACACAAAATAATGTTTAAGTACTAGGGGAACAGCAATGCATGAAAATGAGCTTATCAAGCAATGAGCAGTACATGGTTTTCCAAGCTAGATAATGCAAGGTTTGCAGACAGCTGCAGCCTACAGAAGCAAGAGAAAGGGTTTGGAAGTCAAGTGTCAGGATACCAAGTCCTGTGGGCTAGCTCATCAGCCAAGGAGGCAAGAAGCGCTGGTAGGCAGGGCCCATCACATGATATGCACTAACTTGATAACACAAAAAAAGAGCATCATAACTACGAACAGGGTCTGATAGCATAAATCATGGAGTTTATCAACCTAGTGAGAATAATGTACAAGATACCAAAAATCTGGCTGACACATGCATCAGTAAAAAAGGTTATTTTTAGGCAGACAGTTCTGCTTGATATTTAGAAATGAATTCATGAGCACTAGTTAGGCAGGCAAGTAAGTATACTTGTTGTTAAACAACTGTAGTTATATGATATACCAGACACTTTTTCAATTAATTCAGCCTGGTATTATATTATGGGACAAAGGATTGGATAATAGGATACTCTCTAGGGTAAAATCTTTATAAACCAGATTTAGAAGATACTCAGGGAAATTTACTGGGCCAAATGGTAAACTGAGGGAACAGTGAAAGTTGGGCTGTAAGTTCTCAGGCCAGTTGGCTTGTGGAAGCACCTTGGACTGAGGGTGCAGCATGTAAATGATAGAAGACAAGTAAAAGATAAAGTAAATTTGAATGAATCAAAGTTTCATAGCACTTAACTTCAAAATAGTCAATAAGCCCAGCTCTGAATTGAAGGGTAAGCATACTTTTCTTACCAGGCTTCAAATCTAGGAACCAGAATTAAGAGCTAGGAGGGCACATCTGTGAGTTTTGAGTGTGACAAAATTACAATGGGACTGGAAAGCTGTTAATTATTTGTCTCAGGAAAATAGCCATTGGTGTCAGGGATCCAGCCTGTGGGGGGTTCTTGGGAACTTGTGGGCAGACAGCCCGCGGGCCCAGCAGGAAGGGTTCACCACAAGATTGGTGCTAACTTTACAATATTAGATAATGATTTGCCCAGGAGGGCCCAAGGTCTGCTTGCAGGTACCATCAAATCAATCAAGCCGGTAAGAGTGATATACATCACTCCAAATATCTGAGTGAAAGTGGATTCATTGGTCACAACAGATTCTTGCAGGCAGTTGGGCTGCAGGGTGAGAGGTGGTGTCATTGGAACCAAATATGCAGGAAGGTAGTTGTACTTGTTGCAAAATAGCAGAGAAGGTATGATGATTTTGGTGCTCTCTCTGTAAACGGTTTATTTCTCTCTAGTTCTAGCCTCTGGGATGTAGATTAGGATTTTCTCTAGGGTGAACTCCGAATACGCAGGTTTGGGTGGGTATTCAGTGAAAGGTACCAGGCCAAAGGGAGCTCCTGGTGGACAATAGAATTCAGGCGGCTGGTCCGCGGTTTCTTGGGGTTGGTGGGTGTGAGGTACAGAACCACATGAAGTAGATTGCAAATGAAATAGAACTAAAACCAAATATGTAATAACCTGGTTGAACCAAAGGTTCATGTCACTTTATTTCAAGAATGGCAATGGTCAACTTCCTGGCGGTCCAGGGTATAAGTATGCCCATCTGCCATGGGTAAACTTTTACAAATTTCTTTGGCCCGGGTGCTACTGTCTACCAGGGTTTTCCAGTCCTCAGTGGCATCCTTTGCGGGAGTTAATCCATTGGCTGGTTTGAACTGAGAATACTCAAATTTCATTGTCAGGTTGTGGGGTTGGTCATCTCTGGGCGGCCCACGTTCTATAGGAAGTTTCTTTGTTTCCCCTTCTGTGGTGGCCTGAGTTATTTCAGGATCTATGGCTTGGCCCGCCCGCTGATTGGTTGGGTTAACAGGAACCTTTAGCATGGGGAGTGCCAATGTAGGCGATTTTGGTTCATCAAGCTTTAGGAGATTCCCCAAAGTTGAATCCTGCTCTGGTTTGAGCCCAAAAATCTGCGGGCGGTCGGGCAGCTGGTCCTGCGGGCTGGTGGCCTGCAGGGTGTCAGGGCTTGAATCCCGTAGTTGAGGTTTTCCTATGAGCATAGTCAACAGGAGTTTGTCACTTGTGACAATTGGGGTTTTCTGTTCTTTTGTGCTATTTTCAAGGTCAGGCTGGCAGAAAAAGATGCATTGGTGGCAGACATTTGGCTGAATTCTGAGTGTTTTATATTGATAACTTCTCTTGGAAAATCAGATAATATGCCAATTAAAGATATCACTACAGTAGTTTTAAAAACTATGGCAAAAAAATACCCCAGATTTAAACAAAATAAACTCAGATTTAAGCAAATTCTAACTATCAGTATAAAATATACACTCTGTTAACAGGGATTTTTGGTGTTAATGGACAAAATGGGTCAATACAGCAACAAAGTTCTCACACTCCAAACAAAAATATTCAAAATACAAACCAAATTAAATAGATTCACAAACAAAATGGTGTGAGTTGACCTTCAGTGTACATATGTTTACTATGTAAATCAGTGACAAAATACACTTACACGTGGTGAGTCAAAACTCAAACCAAAACCAAAACACAATAACAACTCACTATGTAAAAAAAATCACTCAAATGCTATTTGCAATGATTTTTAATCAAGAATGATACCAAGGTATCTAAAATAAGACACAATTTCTGAAACATAGATTTTAAAAACTTTGTGCTGGGAGTTTGAATTTGGCAGTAAAATCTAGGAAAATGAGTGGATTTTTTTTGAGTATTCTAAAATGGGCGTTGTAAAAACAAAAACAACTAATTAAGAAATAAAAAATCTATAATTGGGATATTAGATGAGAAAAACTTTAATTAAATAACCATATTCAGATAAAAAGCAAAATTAAAAACCAGTGTATAACTTAATTAAGTTTTATTTAGTATTTTATTAAATTTTAAAATGAACACATCCCAGCAACAGAGTAACAATGGACCTGTTGTGCACCGCAGTTGCGGTTACCCAGCGGGTCAAAGAACAGAGTTAGTTCAACGCAAGTGCCTACTCAGGAAAAAGATGGGAGAGGAGAGTTCAATAGTGACACTCACTGACACAATTGTTTCAAGGAGCACACCGTGCAAGGGTGAGAAGCATCAACCCTAGGGTTCCTAAGCTGACCCAAAAGCCCACTAAGGTTACAACTACCAAGAAATTTAATAACAAAGAGGTAGAACTTACTTTGTTTGTATTTGACCCTGTCTACCACCAAGAAGCAGTCCTGGCAGCCATGATGAAGAAGGTGAACCCTGTGCTTGACACTAGCTACAAGCCCTATGTCAGCAATGAAAACCAGGAAGAGGACAACAAACCTAAGTTCTATAGAACTACAGAGGGGCAGCTAGTTCTCAAGAAGGTCACAGCCTTCTACAACAAGGTACCCATGCCCTGTGTTGTGCCCAAAGCCAACAAGTTGATTCCCACTGCTAAAAAGCCCACCCAGAAGCGCATCCCTGACATCAAACACATCATCCTGCTTAAGCTAATGTGTGAATCTGGTGATTACAAGGTGGCAGCGGCTCTTGTTGGAGTGGATCTCAAATATTCCTCCAAACCCTTTAACAAGTACATTGATACTGGCCAAGTTCTTGCCGCAAAGAAATCCTTGTACGTTTCTACCATGCTCACCAAGGAGCACAAATGAGCAATCCACTAGTTGGCTAACCAAGATTGCTATCTTCAACTAGAAAATATTAAGTCAATGGTCAATTCCACCTTATGGGTCAATGTATCAACTTTCTTTTACTATCATGTGGTCAAGGGTCTGCAGGTTTCCTGGAAAAAACTTGGGGTATCTTCCTATAACCCAAACAGCCCTTTCAATATTGAGACCTGGAAAAAATACACTGAGGCGTACACTGCCCTCAAAAACAAGGGGACTATCAAATTCTATTATATTAAAAAATCAGCATTTGCATTGTCTATGTAAAATTCCTATGACTATGTCCCCAAAGGCTCCAATGACGGGTATCTTGGTGTGCTGGTATCCGCGCCACAGCCTATTTAATGGTGGCTCTCCTCAGTCCAAAGGGGATTGAGCTTTATCAAATGATATTGGGTTCTCATAACAGCCGTACCTTCTTATCTTTTCTCTAATTAGTCCAGGAGCACCTGAGGCGCACAAGCCTAGGCTTTATCAATGTAATTGTGCTTGATAATGTGGTCTCTATAAGGTGGCAGATATTCTTGAGGAATTTCCAACAATTGACACCAGCATTCCAGTTGGCCCCCAACAATTGGCCACATCAAATTTGCACCTCTTATTTCTCCCTGCATATTCCCCATCCCTAAAACCAATTGGGGAAGTCTTTGGGTGGCTAAAGCAAGTTGTCAAGTGGGAGACACCAACTGGGACTGAGGACCTCTTTGATTTGCTACAAGCTGGGATCCACACCCTTCCAGATGAGATTGTGGCCAAATTCTATGGCCACACCAATTTTTTATCCTGTGTGCCTTGCCCAACAGCCAATCAATTAAAAGCTTAGTGTGTCCAACCATTTTTATATTCTCAGATTCACTATTTTAGATTTATGGATTATCATATTATATTTAGAATCTTCCAAGCCAGCAATCACATAGAACGGCACCACCGATGCAGATGCTTGATTTTTGTATTGCAATTTATTTTTTCTTTTGTATTCTGTGGAGACTATATCAAATATTTAAAATACTGTAAATTCAGAACCTGAACATAAAAATGCGGGATTGTCAAATCCTTGGTCCAAATTTTGAATCATTTTTGCGGGATAGCCTTTTTTAATTAAATTGAATTCTTTGAGTATTTATTTGAATATTTGAAAATGCGGGAACTCATAGACACTTTGCAATGTTCAAGTCAAGCTGCATATTTCCAATGGACAAAATGAATTAACTGGAATCAGATTTGAAGCGTTCAAATCCATCAACCATTTTCATTAAGTTTACTATGTTTTTTGAAATTGCAGGATTGTCAAATCCAAGAACCAAATTTCAAATCACTTTTGAATGCCACTAGTAAACTCAGATATTAATTGCGAGAACTGGAATCCAAATTTAATGTACAGTAAGCACACTGGGAAACACCAACCCAAATCAAGAAGCTCCACCAGAACTAAAATCAAATGAATAATTCAATCTTGATAACCATAATTAGACATAAAAAGTTATTAAACTTTAAAATCATCCAAACCTGGAAAGGATACAATATTATTCACTTCAAATCACAGATATAGAAACTCTGCTACTATTAAAGGCTATATCAAGAGAAAACAACTTCCCACAACTAAACCAATAACTCCAAATAAATACATATTTAATCTAAAATATTTTTTATTTTTATTTTTATGGACCGTCAATCACATTCCCAACCCGCTCCTGCACCAGCCCGCAGGGCAGCCTGTCCACGAGGGCGTCCCAGAGGGTTCAAGAACAGACCCAGAACCCAACTTGAAGGGAGTCATGCCAATACACAGGCCTCCCAAAGTGTCATTGCCAGCCAACCACCTCCCGCATCCCAGGCCCAATCAACCAGCTTGAATCCCAGGCAGAAGCCACTCTCAAGGCCTGCTACCAAAGTCTCCTACACCAGTGTCACCGGGAACACTGAGGTTACTTACACCTCCACTGTTTACCCAGTTGTCACCCGGCCCTGCACTCTTGACCCAAGAGTTGCTACTTCCTGCCCCACGTCTTTGACACCACCTACAAGCCATTAGCAGCCACTGTTGAGCCATCTACGCCTGTGATTTATTCCACCATTGACAGCACCAGCGCAACCAAGCGTGATCCCACCTTCTACACAAAGGTCCCCGTCCCCTGTATTGAGCCTGGTAGCCAGGATGCTGTGGTACCTGCCAAGGGCTGGCGTCGGTTGACGGATAGTGAGCGTGAAGCTCTCCTCAACTGCTTGAATGGGAGAATGGCAGTTTGGGATATTGCGTCCCAATTTGGTGTCACAGCCAGGTACATTGCTGACATCAACACCAAGTATGGCAATGCCGGGTGAATTGCTGAATCCACCAAGGCTAAGCGGCAGCCAAAACTCTTGCAGCCTGTGCACATCAACACAATCAAGCAGTGGGTAGCCAGGGATTGCCACCTGGACACGCTTGCTGTCCAATCAATGCTTGCCACAGAGTTTGGGCTTTCTGTTTTTAAAACCCTTGTTTACAAAACAATGGTTGATTTGGGCTTCTCTTGGAAGATGCTCGGAGTTTCTCTGTACAAGAGACAGTGAAAAGATCATCAAGGATTGACACATTTATACCAAGACATATATGGCACTAAAGGAGACTGGGAATGTCCAGTTCTTCTATATCAAAAAATTGTTGTTTTCCTCCTCACTCAGGTCCAGGCATGGGTGGGTCAAGAAGGGGTCCAAGGACGGTGTAGCCCATTGTACAGCTGTCTGTTCCCAGACCTATTCAATGGTTGTGCTTCCGGGTCCTTGCAGGTTGGACCAATATCAAATGATCAAGGGTTCCCACAATAGAGGGACTTTTCTCAATTTTCTCCAAGCTGTCAAGGAATACCTCCAGATAAATTACAGCAGCACAACCAACATTGTTGGTTTGGATAATGTCGGGCTCCACAAAGTAGAGCTGGTTGTGTCTGAGTTCCCCCCATCGACAAGAATAGCCACTCCTCCAGCCACTGCCTTGCTGATTGTCCAATGAGACTTCTCTTCCTCCCGCCATATTCCTCATTCCTGAATCCAATTGAGGAGGTGTTTGGTTGGATCAAGAATAAGGTGAAACAAGGCCTTCCTCAGGACACCAAGGACCTATTCAATATTCTTGAGGTCAGCCAATTTGCGATGCCACCCAATGTGGTGGCGGCTTTTTACAAGCACATGGAATCCTTCCTCCCTAAAGCCCTGGCCTCTGAGCCAATCAGATAAATGGGCTCTCTGGTTTACTTTGTTTTTATTTTTATTTATTTTGTTTTTGTTAGGTCTCAAAAATTAATATTTATATATAATAATTTGACGTGTGATTGTATTATAGACATATAAGAATATGTAGAAAAGGTAAGTAAAATTAACTATACTAGGTATGAAGAATATTTTTTATTATAATGCACTGAATACTTTATTGACTGTTACGCTACCAAATAAATAAATTAAAAAAGATAGAAATAGAAATTTTTATTTAAATAATTGTTAATTGTTGATGGTACTTTGGCTTTTTTACACCACAAATCAGACCTTGCGTGTCATCATATGATCCTTGTTATTTCAGTGCCACTATAGCCACACAAAATGGCAACCAATGATTTTTATATAATCCTTATTAATTTGTACTTAGGACACAGTTCAAGTATATCAAATATGTATATCAAATCATATTACAAGGGAAAGGTAATTCAAGTTGTAAACAATCATTTGTTTAGAACAATAGTGGAGCGGGCCACATGATGCAGATAAATTCAATTCTCCATGTTTATCTTTGTAATAAATGGACCTGTACTTGACAAGTAGTAAATTAAATCATTTTTAGTTCTTTTTTATTTGATGTATTGACAACTATAACTAAAGTCTTTTAATATACTTAGATATATTAATATTATAATTTACATACTAAAATTAAAAATTAAAAATTAAAATATTAATTATAAATCTTAAAAGTTAAATATTTAAGTTTAAATAATCAAAATATAACAATTTTATTAAATTGTGATTTATACAATATTAAAATATTTGATATTAAATATGTCAATATTAAAGATTTTAACAGTGAATATTTTAATATTTAAAATAAAAGAAAATAAAAGAATAAAATAAAAAATTTAAGTTGCAAGGAAAAATGATTTATTGGGGGAATGCAAATTGCAAGGGGAATGTGTTTATTCCGGGGAATTATACCCCAAAATTAAATTTTCAGCTAATGCATCTAATTGGGACCACATACTCTTCTGTATGTGGTGGATGACTCTGGCACCAATTGCTAGAGGGGTGGCGCTCAACACCCCGGTGGTGGCCAACTGTCTTATAAAAGGCAAACAGGCGAGGGAATCCACTAGCAGGTTTTTTTTGTGGGGGGGGGGGGGGGGCACGTAGTACTCGTATAGAGTTGCCAATGCAAATGAATCATAGAGGACATGCTCAACTGTCCTGTATCCCCGTGGTGTTTTCTGGCGGTCTAGGGCTACGTGGCATATGTCAATCTGTATAGGTACATCTTATATTTTTTCACGTTGGCTTTCAGTATGCAGTGGAGAAGGATTCCCAGGTACACCACAACGTGGATCCTTTGTGAGGTATATTTTTCTGAGAACATGCACAGTTTTTTGAACGTTTGTACTAACCTATTGATATAGGACGTTTGTTGAACTTGAAGAGGGTTCTGGGGGGCGCCTGACTTGTATCAGCCCCCAGGCCTTGGCAAACAATATCAATAAAGGCTTAAAATTATTCACAAGGACTGCATCCCCAACTTTGTTTGATAGAGCTTTAAAAATTTCATTAAAAATTGCAGATTTTAAATATTCATTTCCAATTTGAAAGTCAGTTTTTATTAATTTTTTTGTATTCATTGATATTTGTGAAGATTGAACCTTTAAACGCTTTCATATATGTATTCATTGAAGTTCAGTTTTATATCCCCGCAAATTTCATTCATTTCTTTGATTTTAATTGTTGATCCTAGTTCATAGGCTTCCCTTATCCATGGCGAGCACCCTGCGGGTGGTTGATAATCCCTATCTTGAGCTTCACTATTAAAAAAGTATTCATATTCTGTTGAACTATTTTATATATTTGTTTTTTATTTATTTGTTTTATAGGGGCCACCAGTGACTGGTAGCCCCCATAAAACCAACTTGGCGTAAAAGCCGCCACTTCTGCAACCTCATCCCCATCCTTGGTGATGACTAAAATAAATATAAGTTAAACATAAAAAACTTACTTATTGTTTCCCCTGTGGCCCCCTCAGCCACAGGCGCCATATCGGCAAACTTCATGAGCGTTGGATGCTCTTCATTAATTTTCTTAGGCTTAATTTTTCTTATTCTTCTTGCAACTTGTGCTTCCTCTTGATTTTCATTTGATAAAGCTTTTGTATTTCTTGATGCGCTTCTGCTTCTTGCTTGTGTTTCATTTTCATATGTTTCCATTTGGTTGGTTTCCTCTTTGTTAGTGTTAATTTCCTTTTGAATTTCTGTTCCTTCAATTAGTTTTATCTTCTTATTGTTTTTTGGCCCCCTGCCAGAACTCCCACAAATTGTAGGCCGCATTGTTGAATTCAAGACTTGATAAAATAGTTCCCTGTAGATTAAGTAATTTTTCTTTATTCTTTTCATCTATAATATTTCCCAACTTATCTAGGGCATCTTCTTTTGACTGTATCAGTGGCTGGCCCTTGTTATCCAGCTTCCCTGTCACTATTTCCCTGATATTTCTTTCTATCTCAACAACCTTTTGAAGGTGTGCTTCTAATTTGAGATTAAGAAATAGATTGTTGACATATTGTTTGAATTCCATCAAAAAACTGGTTTTTATAGTACTATATTCAGCGCACACATATTTTTCATCATCATTAATAAATTGAAGACAATAAACGTAAATATTGCATTAAAATATTGCAATTAGACGTCAACTCTTGCTATTTTAATATTATGTGCATAAATCAATGCATTTTGTTTAATAAAATCCACTGTAAACTTGGCCTTTTCCATTATAATTTAATGAAATGAATTGTGTTTATATTAGGGCCATTAACGCTCAGTACAGATATTGAAAATAAATGCATTCTACAGACTGTATATTTACCTATTGGTAATAATTCTATAAACTTTTCAGTCGGATTTTACGAGGTAATAATAATGTAATGTGTTAATAGATTACTGTTTATTGTCATTAATTGGCTGATTTTCTTTGCTGTGGCAATTATGCATTTTCTGATATTTACTCACTAGTATCCAATTGGTTGGCTTCACATCCAATTGCACAGGCAATAGGAAATCAAGTTGCCACCCCAACCACATCTGGTCTTGGAGTGGTGACTTGATTTCCTATTGCTTGTGTGATTGAATGTGAAACCAACCAATTAGAAACCAGTGTGTAAATATCAGAAAATGCATAATTGCCACAGCAAAGAAAATCAGCCAATTAATGACAATAAACAGTAATCTATTAACACATTACATTATTATTACCTCGTAAAATCCGACTGAAAAGTTTATAGAATTATTACCAATAGGTAAATATACAGTCTGTAGAATGCATTTATTTTCAATATCTGTACTGAGCGTTAATGGCCCTAATATAAACACAATTCATTTCATTAAATTATAATGGAAAAGGCCAAGTTTACAGTGGATTATATTAAACAAAATGCATTGATTTATGCACATAATATTAAAATAGCAAGAGTTGACGTCTAATTGCAATATTTTAATGCAATATTTACGTTTATTGTCTTCAATTTATTAATGATGATGAAAAATATGTATGCTCATAATTTTAAGCTATTTATAAAATGTATAACATTGTATTAATTATGGGAAATGTTGCTAATGTAAAAAGAAAATATTATTAATTATGAATTAAAAGAGAGATATCAATTTTAATAAGCTGTCACAAAGAAAGGTTTTATTTTACTCATCAAAGGACAAGTAGGGGAGGGAATGGGCGGAATGTATGTTTCCATCATCTGCGCCTGTGAAAGGGGCGGCATCAGAGATAGTGGGGAGGGAATTGGTAGTGGCTTGGGAGTCAGGGTTGGAAGGCAGGTGGCTTGATGGGGGGTTGGGGAGGCAGGGTTTATTGACTGGGAAGGGGCAGCAAGAGCGGTTTGCTTCAATTGCTTGAATTCTTCTTCTGTCACATATACTGGCTTGACAAAACAGATGGACTGGTGTGGGGGGAGACAGGGGTCTTTTCTGGACTTATCACTTGCATAGAAGATAATGAGATCAAATAAGTCCTGGACGGATGCAGAAGGGAAAAGCTCATACCCCTTATCAATCTGGGTGCATAGTTTGTTGTAGGTGGCAGACTTCAAGCGCCTGAGGGCAGAACCAAAATTGTAAAGACATACATCTGCAAGATGCATGTCAGCATAGTTGATGGGGTAGGAGCAGCAGGTATGCCCGCAGCCCTGATTTCTTGAGTAGCCCATTCCCGCTGCTCTATCTCTGCACTCAGTACAACTGTGTGCACAGCGTTTTGGGAGGCCCACTCCTCCAGCATGTCCTTGAGCTCCGTCTGGTAGGCATACCCATCTGCAGTGTTTGATATTGTCAAGTAATAATTGACGCCCAATGGGGAAACTGCCATTAAAACTCCGACAAAACAATACAAGATTGGGCCGTGCTTGTACATGTCAGATTGGATGCGCTTCTCTCCAAAGTTTTGGATACTGGCCGAGATCTTGGCGTATGATAGGAAGATGACGTCATTATGGGCCCTCATTGCCCTTCCTTTGATAAAATTAATAATTGTTGAATTGTTGGGGTTGGTATCCACCAAAATGGGGCCACTGAGAACTTGATTGGACAAGATTCTAGCAGCAACCACAACTCTGTGCATCCATGAATTCACCGTTCTTTTGTTGGTGAAGATGCTGTGGAGTCCCAACTGGAGACGTACCTGGACCAGGGGCATCCGCGGGTCACGTTCCATAATGGCCATCATAAGGAGATGGGCTGTATCACCTTTGGTTGAGGTATGGGCACCAGTTGGGGTCTTCTTGGTGAGGGGCCACAGTTGGCGTGGGCTTGCAGGGTTGCAGCCACAGTTGACTTTGCAAAACCCATTGCGGCTGCTATTTCCCCAAGGGACATAAGCTTCCCTCGCTTTTCAACCATTTTGAGAACAATGTCCAGAGTGATCAATTTTCTTCTGCGTCTTGCAGGCTGACTGGCTGGGGGAGGGATGTGTTCATCTTGGGAACTGTTCAATGCCATCTGATTGGCTGTTTTAGGGTCCTGGGCCCTCTGGGTGACCCCATGGCTAAAATGGCTGGTTCCGGATGCCATTGCTGATAAGGGATTTGGGTTAGCAGCTGCCTGTGCGTGATGGGCAAACAGGGCCATGCTTGAGGACGCAGG
The DNA here is from genome assembly GCA_014839935.2 of Entomophthora muscae. Lineage (NCBI taxonomy): Eukaryota > Fungi > Entomophthoromycota > Entomophthoromycetes > Entomophthorales > Entomophthoraceae > Entomophthora > Entomophthora muscae. The sequence goes on from QTSX02006418.1 coordinate 340,926, forward strand.
AGAAAGAACACAATTCTGGGTAGTGCTTGTGGAGGGGCCTGTGGGTTGGGAGTGGCCATAGACAGAGGCTTCACTGTTAAGAGACCCAGTGTAGCCCTGCATAATTTTGTCAAGGCCAGGGAACAGCTTGTTGACTTGGTTGTTGTTGAAATAAGACATAATAAAAATTATTATAATTTTAAGCTTGAGAAGAGGAATGTATATTTTAGTCAATTTTATTGTTATATATGTTAATTTTGTGAATATTATGATCTAAATTTTAGCCAACCTAAAATGGAATAGGATGATTTTTGATAATGCCTATGATTTCTAAAAGAATTTGCACAAATCCACTCTAGTTCCTTTGGCATCATTTTTGAGACACCCATAAATTATATTTATTTTAAATTCATTGCAATTATGATTTGAAACTTGGTTCTTGGATTTGACAATCCCGCAATTTCAGATTTGTTAATTTTCACATGATGTCTATGATTTGTTTGATATACAGTAAATCTCAAATTGTACATAAGAATCCCGCATTTCTGATTCATGTATCCCGCAGTTGTTTGTTGGGTTTTGTCTTTTGTTAGTTGAGTTATCTGCTCAAGAGATTCAAAATTTGCCAATTTAAATAAACCAAAAAAAGTCAAATTAAATGGTTACTTTTATTAAATATTATAATTATCACTCAGCTGAGTTGCCCAAAAAAGTGATTTGAAATTTGGACCAAGGATTTGACAATCCCGCATTTTTACGTTCAGGTTCTGAATTTACAGTACAATATGATAATTATAAAGAAATCTCACTTCTATTAAATACATATAAGAAGTAAATTTAAAAAAGTTAAAGGTAAAGCACCAAGGTATTTGTGGTTTTTATTAACAGATGTCATTAAACATGTATAAAGACCTTCTATAAGATTTCCCCCCAACCTATAGTTTATTAAAATAAAAGTTATTTATATAAATTAAGTAATATAAAAAGTAAAAAAATTAAAAGTGTAAAATTATATTGAAGAAAGAGATTTTTATTGTGGGTGCCTGTAGTGGGTTCTTTGGTATGTACCCACCATGTGATGGAGGTGGCACATAACCTCCACCACCACACCATGTACAGTGGATACCCTGTTGTCAAAATATTGGCAGTGGTTTGTAAAAGGGAGGATTGTAAGGTGCAAGTTCAGGAGCAGCTTTTCTGGCGGGGCTGCAAACCTGTAAATACCAGCCAGGACCAGGGCGTTCTGGATTACATGGTCCACCAAGTTGTAGCCCAGGGGGACCTTCTTCCCATACAGGGAGATCCTAGCCTTGTTAATCCCAAGGAAGACCCTGTCTAGGTCCTCAACGTTGGCTCCCATCCCAAATTAGAACAGGAACCCCAGGTAAACAACAAGATAAATCCTTTGCTGGGCAAATGCTTCAGTAAAATCACACAGTTTATTGAAAACTGTGCTGATATTTTTTTTATGTTTGGTCTTGGCAAAGGTAAGCTCCATGGCTAGAGGGAGCCCCGTCTCATTGGCACTCCAGGCCTGCCAAAAGTCTGCCAGGATGATTTTGATCTTCTATAAAGTTGTTGTGTTGGCAACAGCCAATTTAGCCACTGTGCACCCAAAGTTATCAAGCAGGTAATAGATCACATGCTCCACCAGGAAGCAGAAGCAAGCAGCTACATGCGCCTGTTTCATCTCTGGTATGTTCTTGAATAGGAACGTCTCTAGGACGTACCAAACAAGCTCAATTAATTTTACACAGAAAGCTTCACTAAGGGCCACTGGGTTCAGGAAGACCAATTAGGCATCCTTGTAGGCAGAACTTCCCACTCAGATGCCCCCTTGCTGTGTGTCAGCGCAGCTAATGCCTCCCTAGCCATCAGGAAGGAGCCGTTGATTCTGTCCTCAAGCTTGTACATAACAGAAGGTGACAGGGATAGCTTTCTAGCCACATGATTAGAATAGTTGATATAGAATGTGACAGAGACAAAGAGAACCAGGACCTGGCATATTACATCATTAGTTATTTCTATAAAAAACAGATAAGAATTTATGAAATTTTATTAATTTTTCATTTGTAGATTACCTTCTTTGGTGTCCTCCTTGCTGATGGCTTCCGCAGGCTTGGCCATCCTTGGAGAAACCAGTTGCACAGGTAATTTGGTATCCTCTGTCTGGGCCATCTTTGTTGGTTTGAAATGTGCATACATCTCAGGGTCATCAACCCAGACAGACGGCGCAGAGAGGGAAAAGGACTTGAAATGAAGGCCTTTCACAACGGTCTTCTGGAATTTAAAAGGCGCTCAATATTCTTCTTGGATGTGTCTGGATTCTTGGCTATCAAGGCCTTTGCAGACACCTTGTCAATTTTCCCCCTTTAAGGATGGCAGACTTCACCTTTGCTTTAACCTTGTAGTTAATTTCCTTAATTTCAGCAATTGCCAAGTCAAGGTCCTTCAATAACTTCTTGAGTTCTCTCATTGATTTTTTACTAACCTTTTAATATGTTTTTATAGATTTCACACCAATGAAATCTGTGTTATTCTGATACTATTGTCTCTTTGTTTATCCTTGTTTATTTTCCCATTTACTACAGTATCCCAGCATTTTACACTTTGTGTACTGTAAATTCAGAACCTAAACGTAAAAATGCAGGATTGTCAAATCCTTGGTCCAAATTTCAAATAACTTTTGTGAGATGGCCTTTTTTAATTAGATTGATTTTTTGAGTATTTATTTGAATATTTGAAAATGGGAGAACTCATAGACACTTTGCAAAGTTCAAGTTAAACTGCATATTTCCAATAGACAAAATGAATTAACTGGAATCAGTTTTGAAGTGTTCAAATCCATCAACCATTTTCATTAAGTTTACTATGTTTTTTGAAATTACAGGATTGTCAAATCCATGAACCAAATTTCAAATCACTTTTGAATGTCACTAGTAAACTCAAATATTAATTGTAAGAACTGGAATCCAAATTTAATGTACAGTAAGCACACTAGGAAACACCAACCCAAATCAAGAAGCTCCACCACAACTAAAATCAAATGAAAAATTCAATCTTGATAACCATAATTAGATATAAAAAGTGATTAGACTTTAAAATCATCCAAGCCCAGAAAGTATACAATATTGTTCACTTCAAATAACGGATATAGAAATTCTGTTACTATTCAAGGCTAACTCAAGAGAAATAACTACCCACAAATAACCCTAAAATCTAAATAAATACATATTTAATCTAAAATATATTTTTTATTTTATTTTTATGGACCATCAATTGCATCCTCAACCAGCTCTTATACCAGCCTGCGGGGCAGCCCGTCTGTAAGGACGTCCCAGAGGGTCCAAGAACAGACCCAGAACCCAACTCAAGGGGAGTCATGCCAATACACAGGCCTCCCAAGGTGTCAGCGCCAGCCAACCACCTCCCACATCCCAAGCCAGAACTACCAGCTTAAATCCAAGGCAGAAGCTACCCTCAAGGCCTGCTACCAATTATCCCAAACCAAGGTCATTGGGAATAACGAGGTTACATACACCTCCACTGTGTACCCAGTTGTCACTCGGCCCCACACTCTTGATCCAAAAGTTGCTACTTCCTGCCCCCGCGTTTTTGATACCTCCTATCAGCCATTGGTCACCACCAAAAAGCCATCTGTGCCTGTGTCTTATGCCATTATTGATGGCATCAGCACAAACAAGCGTGATCCCATCTTCTACACAAAGATCCCCATCCCCTGTGTTGATCCTGCTATCCAGGATGCTGTGGTACCTGCCAAGGGCTGGCATCAGTTAACAGATAGTGAGTGTGAAGCTCTCCTCAACTGATTGAACAGGGGTTGGTGGTTTGGGATATTGTGTCCCAATTTGGTGTCACGGCCAGATACATTGCTGACATCAACACCAAGTATGGCAACATCGGGAAAATTGCAAAATCTGCCAAGGCTAAGCAGCAGCCCAGCCTACTTCAGCCCATTCATCTCAAGGCAATCAAGCAGTGGGTTACCAAGGATTGCCACCTGGACTCACTTGCTGTCCAATTAATGCTTGCCACAGAGTTCAGGCTTTCTGTTTCTAAAACCCTTGTTTACAAAGCAATGGTTGATTTGAGCTTCTCCTGGAAAGTACTGGGAGTTTCACTGTACAACAGAAACAATGAGAAGACCATCAAGGATTGTCACATTTATGCCAAGACATATCTGGCACTAAAGGAGACTGGGAATGTCCAGTTCTTCTACATTGACAAATTGTTGTTTTCCTCCTCACCCAGGTCTAGGCATGGGTGGGTAGAGAAGGGGTCCAAGGACGGTGTAGCCTATTGTGCAGCTGTTTGTTCCCAGACCTATTTCATGGTAGCGCTTCTTGGTCCTCGCCAATTGGATCAGTATCAGATGATCAAGGGTTCCCATAATAGCGGGACATTTCTTGATTTTCTCCAAACTGTCAAGGAGTATTGTAAATTCACTGCCACTCCTGGCATTAGATTGTAAATCTTCCCCCCTGCACCAAGAAAGGCCCAAAAATGCCAGCCAAACCCCTTCATTATTTAGAGGATTTCACACACACAGTTGATGAGAGGTTTGTGCTAGCCTACCCCGCGGATCCCTTGCCCTTGGTTGCTCCCTCCTGGGAAGAAATGTTGGTCAATTTAGACTACTTACTAGCCTGGTGTTGCCCATTTTTAAAAACCATCAGAGCTAGCCAATCAAAGGCCGCCACATTGACACTTGACAACTCAGTTGAACCCCAAATGCCTAGTACCTCTTCTAGCCAACCAGACCAGACCACAGAAATAAGAGTGAAACTCTCCAGTCTCTCTGAGCCTATCCAGCAAATTTTTTCTCCTAGCCAATTGGATCCGGGGCCAATTGTCATGTGATCACTTTCCTTGCAATCCATTCCTTTTTAACACAGCCAGGGGACTTTCAGTCCCCTGCTTGTCTATTTTCCAATAATATCAAAAGTCTTGGAGCTATTTGCACTTTAATTTTAGTTTTATTGCTGTTGGAAACTCAGTTTGGAATTTCTACAGCCTAAAGATTGAAGTGTTTGTTGCTGTTCTAAAGCTTACCTTGTGCCAACCGGTTTCAAACCTGGCTTCTTCTCTGGGACCTTATACTAGAGTTTTTACGCTTAGTTGTTGTCTTCTCTGCTTTTGCTTTCAAAAACAGAGTTTGAACTTGAAAATTTTAATTAATTTTCAATATAATCTCTATTGTTATTTTGAATTTTCATTTAAAACTATTATCTTTGAACCTGCTTTTGCTTGCCGTAATTATCAAGGCGTTTGAGATCACAGTAAAGCTGCCTGGACCTGCTCTGTTGCTCCTTTTTGCCTTTCTGTTTAAGGTTACCCTGCCTAGGCATTTTTTTAGTGTCATTTTTTCTTAAAAATCCTACCAACCTATCCCAAATTTTATGGAGATTAATTCTATGATACTCCCAGCTATCAAATTTGTTGTGCTTTCACTGGCTCTGTTCCTGCTGCTTCTGTGGTCTACCTCCCCAGACTTGTGGTTAGAGACCCTTCTAGTCTCTGGGACCTCCCCAGCAGTCTTCTCTTTTCTGGAGAGGCTGTGGTCAAGAGCCTGACGTGCAATAACTTGGATTTGGACACTGTGGATTACACCTTGCCTGCCTCTGAAAGGGATGTGTCTTTCATGCCTCCCCTCCCCAGTGTGGCCCAGAGCAATCCAGTACCACTTGTGTTCCCTAAGGTGTCCTCTCCTGCGCCCACCTGCACCCCTTGGTTGCTCACCGGCCTGATGTTGATGGGCTTGAACGCCTATTTCCCTCAGTTGTCCCCCGTGTCCTCCTTGTGGTCCCCCTTTGAGCGGCTGTCCCAGTCCTCTACTGGGTGGCATCCTGGTGGTTTGTTTTGTTGGGATGGGAGCCAAACTTAGTTAGTTTAGCCCCCCTCTCTCACAAGTATCTCTGGATCAATTACTGCAGTACAACCAACATTTTCTGTATTGGATAATGTTGGGCTCCACAAAGTGGATCTGGTTGTGTCTGAGTTACCCCCATCAACAAAAACAGCCACACCTCCAGACACCGGCTTACCAATTGTCCAATGAGACTTCTCTTCCTCCCACCATATTCCCCAATCCTGAATCCAATTGAGGAGGTCTTAAGGGTGGATCAAAAATAAGGTGAATAAAGGCCTCCCTCAGGACACTGAGTATCTCTTCAATATTCTTGAGATCAGCCAATTTGCAATGCCACCTGATGTGGTGGCAGCTTTCTATGAGCACTCAGAATCCTTCCTCCCCAAAGCCCTGGCCTATGAGCCAATCAGATAAATGGACGCTCCAGGTTTTATTTGTTTTTATTTTTATTTATTTTGTTTTTAATGGGGCTTGAAAATAATACTATATGTTATAACAATGTGACATTTGATTGTATTATAGACATATAAGAATAAGTAGAAAAGGTAAGTAAAATTAATTATACTAGGTATGAGGAATATATTTTTATTATAATGCACTGAATATTATTATTGGCTTTTTCACTAACAAATAAATAAATTTAATAAATATAGAAATATATTAATTTTATTTAAACAATTGTGAATCCTTGTTAGTACTTTGGCTTTTTTAAGCCACAAATTGGACCTTACAGGTCATCATCTGATCCTTAATATTTCAGTGCCGCTATAGCCACACAACACAAAAACCAATGATTTTCATATATCTCTTACTAATTAGTACTCATGACGCAGGTCAAGCATACAGTAGTTTTAAAATCTATGGCAACAAACAAAATGAACTTAGAATTAAACAAAATGAGTTCATATTTAAGCAAAATTGAAATGAACCCAAATCCATAGCAAATCAATATAAATTCATTTATTTTTAATTTTGTTTAAATCTGAGTTCAATTTGTTTAAATCTGGATTGTTTTTGTTTGTTGCCATAGCTTTTAAAACTAGTGTATCAAATATATTTATCAAATCAAAAATACAAGAGAAAAGTAATTTGAGTTCTAAACAAACACTTGTTTAGAATTTAAGTGGAGCGGGCTGCATGATGCAGATAGATTTAATTCTTGTTGTTTGTATATGTACTAAATGAACCCATACTCAACAAGCTAGTAAATAAAACATTTTTAACTTATTTTTTATTATTTGATGTGGCCGCAACTATAACTAATGTCTTGTAATATATTTAAATATATTACTATTATAATTTACCTATTGAAATTTAAAACAATAAAATATTAAAAGTAAAATTAAATTAAAAATCTTAAATTTTAAATATTAAAGTTTAAATAAATAAAATTTAAATATTTTTATTTAATTGTGATTTATTCAATATTGAAATATGTAATATTAAAATTTTAATATAAAATTTAGATATTAAAAGATTTAATATTAAAATAAAAAAATTGAAATAAAAATAAAACTTAAGTTGCAATGGAAAATGATTTATTAGGGGGATGCAAATTGCTAAGGGGATACAGTTATTCTGGGAATTATACAGTAGTTTTAAAAGCTATGGCAACAAGCAAAAATTCTTCAGATTTAAACAAAATCCAAGTTAAGCGAGATTCAGGATTCAATTAATTTAAATATTTTTGGTTAATAAATGAACTGTCAAACCAAAAAACGAAATTTCACTAGCCCATTATACAAAATTATATCAAACATCAAGTGGTGTAGTTCAAACCACAAACAAAATGAACTGACACAACAAGTGAAATAGATGGATGCTGTTCTGGAGTATATTATAATCCAAGCAGGATTCATATGAGGCACCAACAGAAGGACCAAAATGAAACAAAATATGAGTACTCTAGAAGCAAGATTACACAAACACAAAACAAAATGAACTCACACAAGATGTGTAGTATGAGCAGCCTAAAATAGAAAAATAACAGTATAACAGCCAATCAACAGCTATCTAATTTAGGAACAGAGGCATTTATCCATTTTCATGGCTCCAGATTTGTATGAAAAGGTTTTGAGAACCTTCCAAATATGGACTTGAGATTACAAATAAAACAATTCATTAAATTTTAAAATTTCTACTTTTAGTGATTTTATCCTAGGTTTTTTACAATGGTTTTTAATAACATCTTCAACGGCGCCAGCAGCCAAGCCAGCAGCAGCCAAGCCAGCTTCAATGAAGGCAAGTCTCAGACTGTATAAGCACCTGTTTACACCCAAGCCTTTGAGGTGGGTAACAAGGAAACTGACCTGTTACTGTCCCCCGACCCATATGGCTTTGACTTGTTTGAGAGTCACTTAGTAACTAGCTCTGCCCCTGCTCCCACACCCACCCCTGCACAAGCTGCCTGTCAACTAACCAATCAGGATGACAACCCTGATTTGGAACATCTTTCTGCCACCAGCCAACCTGCTCCCCCCTAAGCCAATCAGGCTTCAGCTCTCCCAGCCCAGCGCCCCAAGCAACAAATCATCACCACCCAAATTCTTCAGGAAATTGTGGCACTCAACCAGCAGGGTCTATCCTGGGATCAGATTGCTGACCAATTGCAATTTACCTGAGCTACTGTCATGCAGGAATTCAACAGCATGATGAACAGGGGGAATTGGATCAGGGCAGCCAAGAAGCCAAAGAAGGTCACGGAGTCCCAGATAACTGAGGCCTACCTAATAATGCTTGACCTCATCCAGCAGCTCCCCAGCTTCCCTTGACCCAGGTTTGAAAGCAGCTTGCGCACCATAACATATGGGTCTCCGAGCACATGGTGCAGCTCTGGATGTATGAGAAGGTGGCTTTCATAAGGGTTCTTACTAATTTTGCCGGTGACCAATGGGATGGTGCTGAGAATTCCCCGTATGATCCCGCCATTGAATCCACCCTGGACTGTTGCTTGACTAGTCTGTCAGATGATGTCATGTTCATCTCTTACTATAAGCTATCCATAGCCTTTGATGTTTTTGGCACCCAAGGAAAAGCTGCCACCAAGAATGGAAGGAAGAAGGTCAAGAAGGGGACTTTCATTGGTGCATTTCTGGCTGTTTCAGCCAAGGGTTTTGTCTACTAATAGACAAACCCTGATTTCATTGATGAGTACTCATACGGCCACATCCTCAGTGGATTGGTTGACTCCTGGGATGGCTCAAATTCCCAATACCAGGTTTTCTTGAGCCACCAGATGGAGAGAAGCTCCACTGCCCTTGAGGCCATCCAGGGACGCGGGCCCAGGCCTCAGTCTACCCCGCTGCCCATGCAGACATCCATCTGGCTGATGTTGTCTTCTTCAACATTGAAGATACACTACAGGAGCGCCGCCCTCAGGCTTTCAACAACCTCTATCTTGGGGTCCTTGATCACAATTTTCTCTTTGGTCACCAAATGGTGGCTGACTTGTTTGCGCAAATGGTTTTCCATGTGAACATGGGCAACCAATCACAAAAAGATAAGCGCCTCCCACCCTGTGCCACAGCCATCTACCAGCCCATCCAGCCAATGACTGATGAGGAGTACAATGAGCGGTATATGGTGGTCATCACGCGCAATCCTCCTGCCTCCACCCCCGCCACCAACACCCCCGCCCGCAAATCCAACCCAACCCATCCAATCCCAGACCCCCCAGGCCAGCACTGCCTCTATGTCCTCCTTCCTGCGCCATTCTTCCTACTAGGCATCACTCTTCCCCACCCCAATAAACCCCTGTCACCAAACATTTTCTATTTATATTATCTTTTTTTGAATTTCAATTGTTCATGTTCTCTTTGTTTATAGTTGGTTTTATTATTTATTTTCAGCTTATTTATATAAAATCATAGATTTTACTAAGGCGTGTATCTAGATCCTGAACACAGTTATTTTTAGCACTAACCATAGCCCCTTGTGAAAATATTAACAACAATTTGGTGATCAGCTAAATTTGAATTAGAAAATACAGGTTAACTTTTTTTAGATAAAGTTAATACTGATCTGAATTCAAAACCTTAATGATAAACTTTAAGCCAATCATGAGCCAAGTGATAAAGTGATTGTTGTGACATAAAGAGTCATTCAATAATTCTTTGATGCATGTGCGCTAATTAATATGATTGGCTGGATGTTTTTCCATTGTACGCCATTGCCGCTGTGGCAAGTTGTTGATGAACTAGTGCCCAATCAGCTGCTGGGTTAGCACTAGTCCATCAACAACTTGCCACAGCGGCAATGGCATACAATGGCAAAACATCCAGCCAATCATATTAATTAGCGCACATGCATCAAAGAATTATTGAATGACTCTTTATGTCACAACAATCACTTTATAACTTGGCTCCTGATTGGCTTAAAGTTTATCATTAAGGTTTTGAATTCAGATCAGTATAAATGTTATCTAAAAAAAGTTAACCTATACTTTCTAATTCAAATTTAGCTGATCACCAAATTGTTGTTAATATTTTCACAAGGGGCTATGTCAAGCGCCAAAAATAATATGGTAATCAAGGAAATAATGCCAACACAAAGCAAACAACGCATATTGAGATGAGCCTAAAACATATACAAAATGGGTAAAAAGATGGGATAATTTAATAAATGGGAAAACAAAAAGGAATAAACAAAGAGGCAACAGTATCAAAATAATACAGAATTTATTGGGGAAAAAGCTATAAAAACATATGGAAAGGTTAGTAAAAAATAAAATGAGAGAACTCAAAAAGCTGCTAAAAGACCTTGACTTGGCAATTAACAAAATTAAAGAGATTGACTGCAAGGTCAAAGCAAGATTTAAGTATGCCGTCCTTGAAGGGGACAAAATTGAAAAGGTGTCTGCCAAGGCACTCATGGCCAAGATTCAAGACACCCCCAAAACAACAATTGAACAGCTTTTAAATGTCCAGAAGCACGTTGTAGAAGGCCTTCAATTCAAGTCCTTTGCCCTCTCTGCGCCGTCTGTCTGGACAGATGACCCAGAAATGTATGCCCACCTAAGACCTGCAAAACGTACCCAAACAGATGACACTGAGCAGCCGGCACAACTGGTTACACCAAGAATAGCAAAGCCTGCAAGGCTGCGGGCAAGAAGGAGACTGTAGAAGGTAACCTAAAATTATAATTAATAAAAATTTCCAAATACTTACCTTTTTTTAGAAGAAGTTGATGGTGAACTCTGCCAGGTCCTGGTCTCTTTTGTCCCCACCACATTCTATGCCAACTATGCCACTCATGTGGCCAAGCAGCTTTTCCTGTCTCCCCTGTCTTGCAGGAGCTTAAAGACTGTATCCACAGGTCTTTTCTGATGTCGCAGGAGGCATCGACTGGGCTTACACATGCCAAGGGGGCATCTGAGTGAGCAGTTACTGCCTACAAAGATGCCCAACTGGTCCGCCTGGACCCGGTATCACTCAGTGGAGTTTACTGTGTAAACTCCTTTGAGCTTGTTTGGGTCGTCCTGGTGACACTCCCATTCAAGAATATACCGGAGATGGGCCGGGCTCATGCGGCTGCTTGCTTCTGCTTCCTGGTGGAGCACATCCTGTCTTACCTGCTTGAGAACTTTGGGCGCGCGGTGAGCAAATTGGCTGTTGCAAACGCAACAGCTGTTTAGAAGACCAAAATCCTCCTGGCAGACTTCAGGCTGGCCTGAGGTGCCAACAAGACAGGGGTCTTGGCAGCTATGGAGCTATTCTTGGCCAAGACAAAGCACAACAAGAAGGTAAGCGCAGTTTATAATAAACTGTGTGAGTTTACAGAAGCCTTTGGTGGGCAAAGGCTTCATCTCATTGTTTACCTGGGGTTTTATTCTTCTTTGGGATGGGTGCGCCGGTTGAGGACCTGGACAGGGTCCTTCTGGGGATCAACAAGGCCAGGCTCTCCCTGGACGGGAAGAAGGTCCCCCCGGGTACAACTTGGTGGACCACGTGATACAAGATGCCCTGGTCCTGGCAGGGATTTACGGGTTTGCAGCCCCGCCTGAAAAGCTGCTGCTTCACTCCCACCTGACCCTACTCCCCTTCACCAGCAGGAGGGAGTATTTCAATACGGGTGTATTCACTGTCCACGGTGTGGCAGTGGAGGTTGTGCGCCACCTCCATTGTGGGGTGGGTACATACTGCCAAACTCACTACAGGTGTTCTTAATAAATTCTCTCTTCCAAATAATTCCATTGCAATTTATAATATTTTTATTATAATAAATTTTTCTAATTCTTATTTTAGCAAACAAGATTTGCAGAATATATCCCAGAGAAGGTCTTAATAAAAGCATAATAATATATTTCAATAAAATCTACTTCTGATTTGGACACATTACATTTAACTTTTATTTGATTATTATATTTATTTTCCAAAAGTGATATTAATGCGTTTGCGTAATCCAGTATCAAGTGTTTAGGATACCCCTAGATGGCATAATAAAATAATATACAATAAAATAAATAAATTACTTACATCTATTGATGGATCTTCTGAATGTAATTGCGGGCGTAGAAACATCTAAATATAAAATGATAATTAATAAATGTTGAATAATAAATTAGAGAATATAAAAAAGTTAGACACACTAAGCCTTTAATTGATTGGCTGTTTGGCTAGGCACGTGGGGATGAACAAATCAGTGTGGCCAATAAATTTGGCCATGGTATTGGCTGGGAGGGTATGGATCCTGGCCTGCAGCAAATCAAACAGGTCCTCAGTCCCAGTTGGGGTTCCTTGCTTGACAACTTGCTTGAGCCACCCAAAGACTTCCTCAATGGGATTTAGGAAGGGCAAATAGGCAGGGAGGAAGAGAAGGTGCAAATTTGCTGTGGCCAATTGCTGGGGGCCCACTGCAATGCTCGTGTCAATTGATGGAAATTCTTCAAGAATATCAGCCACCTTGTGGAGACCAATGTTGTCCAACACAATTACGTTGGTGAAGCCCGGGCTTGTGCGCCTCAGGTGCTCCTGTACCAATCAGAGAAATGACAGAAAGGTCCAGCTATTGTGGGAGCCTAGTATCATTTGGTAGAGCTTGATTCCCTTTGGACCAAGGAGAGCCACCATTGAATAGGCTGTGGCACGGACTGCAGCACGCCAAGCCACCCTGTCATTGGAGCCTCTGGGGACATAGCCATATGCATTGCACATTGACAAGGCAAATGCTGATTTGTCAATATAGTAAAATTTGACTGTCCCTTGGCTTTGAGGGCAGTATATGCCTCTGCGTAGTTCTTCCGGGTCTCAATATTGACTGGGCTGTTCCGGTTGTAGGGGATACCCCAAGTTTTTTCCAGGAAAATTGCATTCCCTTTACCAGATGATAGTAAAAGGTTATCAAGGCCTCAATCCCAAAAGCGGACTTGATCATAGCCTGTATATTTGCCAGTTCAAGATGGCAGTCCCAGGTGATCCACTGGCGGATTGCCCATTTGTGCTCCTTGGTGAGCATAGTGGAAACACGCAAGGATTTTTCTGTGGCAAGGACTTGGCCAGTATCAATGAACTTGTTGAAAGTCTTGCTGGTGTACTTGGGATCCACCCCAAAAAGGGCCGCGGCTGCCTTGTAGTCACCCATTTCCCGCATTAGCTTAAGCAGGATGATGTGTTTGATGTCAGGGATGCACTTCTGGGTGGGCTTTGTGGGTTCAGACAAGCCAGGATCCTGATTGATGACAGGCTTGCAAGGCATGGGCATCTTGTTGTAGAAGGCTGCAACCTTTTTGAGCACTAGCTGTCCCTCATTGGTTTGGTAGAACTGGGGCTCCTCGTCATCCTCCTGATTGCCATCACTGATGTAGGGCTCATAGCTAGTATCAAGTACAGGCTTCACCTATTCCAGCATGGCTGACGGGACCAACTCTTGGCGGTACACAACGTCAAACACATACGGAGTAAGTTCTACCTCCTTGTTTCTAACTTTCTTTGTGATGGTGACCTTGGTGAGCTTCCAGGTCAGCTTTGGGACCCGAGGGTTGATGCTCTGCACCCTAGCAGCTTGTGCTCCTTGAATCAGCTGTGTCAGTGCAGCGTCACTATGGAACTCTCCTCTCCTGTCTCCTCCTTGAGTAGGCACTTGGGTTGCACTAACTCTATTCTTTGACCTGCGGGGGCAACTGCAACTGCAGAGCATAACAGGTGCAATGGTAGTCTGTTGCTGTGTTCCTTCCATTTTTAGAATTTAATGAAATATTAAATAAAACTTAATTAAGTTACTCGCTAATTTTAATTTTTGCTTTTATCTGTTTATGGATATTCAATTATTATTTTTTTCCCACCCAATATCCCAATTATAGATTTTTATTCCTTAGTTAGATATTTTTGGTTTTACAGCGCCCATTTTAGAATACTCAAAAAAATCCACTCATTTTACTAGATTTTACTGCCAAATTCAAACACCCAACACAATATTTTTAAAATTTATGTTTCAGATCTTGTGTCTTATTTTAGATAACTTGGTATCATTCATGATAACAATCCATTGCACACATTGTGTGAGTGATTTTGTTTACATTGTGAGTTGCTATTGTGTTTTGTTTTTGAAGTGTTTTTTGACACACCTTGCTTGGGTGTATTTTATCACCAATTCACATAGTAACATATGTACACCAAAAGTCAACTCACACCATTTTGTTTGTGAATCAATGTATTTTGGATTATATTTTGAATGGTTTTGCTTTGCGTGTGAGCCTTTTGTTGCTGTGTTGACCCATTTTGCCCATTATCACCAATAAACCCTGTTAACAGAGTATATATTTTAACCTGAGAGTTGGATTTTGTTTTAATCTGAAATCATTCTGTTTAAATCTGAAGAATTTTTGCTTGTTGCCATAGCTTTTAAAACTACTGTACCCCAAAATTAAATTTTTGGCTAGAGCGTCTAATTGAATCCACATACTCTTCTGTATGTGGTGGACAACCCTGGATGTGATTGCTAGAGGGGTGGCGCCCTGTACCCCAGTAGTTGTTGAACATTTGATAAAAGGAAGGCAGGTGATTGAATTGATTAATAGGTTTTTTTCAGGGGGCACATAGTACCCATACAACATTGCCAATGCAAAGGAGTCATACAGGACATGCTCAACTGTCCTATACCCCTGCGGTGTCTTCTGGCGTTCAAGTGCTAAGCAGCATATGTCCATTTGAATAGGTACATCCTCCAACTTTTTGACGTTGGTTTTTAATATGCAGTGAAGGAGGATCACCATGTATACTGCAACGTGGATTCTCTGCAAGGTATACTTTTCTGAGATCATGCATAATTTTTTGAAAGTTTGAACTAACCTATTAATATAGGAAGTTTGATTGAATTTAAAAAGGGTTCCAGTGGGCACCCAACTTGCATCAGCCCCCCATGCCTTGGCAAAAAAATCAATAAAGGTTTAAATGTGTTCACAAGGACTGCATCCCCAACTTTGTTTGACAATGCCTTGAATACTTCATTAAAAATTTCAGTTTTTAAATAGTTAGTTCCTATTTGAAAGTCAGTTTTGACTAGGTTTTTTTCATATTCATTTATGTTTGTGAATGGGAATCTTTTAATGCTTTCATATATATATATTCATCAAAGTTTAGCTTGACATCTCCGCAAATTTCATTCATCTCTTTGAAGTTAATATTTGATCCTATTTTGTATGCTTCCCTTATCCATGGTGAGCACCCCGCGGGTGGTAAATATTCCCTATCTTTAGCTTCAATATTTGAAAAATTATTCATATTCTGTTGAATTATTTTTTTGGTTTTTATTTATTTGTTTTACAGGGGCTACCAGTGACTGGTAACCCCTGTAGAACCAACTTGGCGTAAAAGCCGCCACTTCCGCAACCTTGTCCCCATTCCTAGTGATAAATAAAATAAATATAAGTAAAACATAAAAAGACTTACTAATTGTTTCCCATGCAGCCCCCTCAGCCACAGGCGCCACCTCAGCAAATTTCATGATTGTTGGCTGCTCTTCACTAATTTTTCTAGGCTGAATTTTCCTTATCTTTCTTACAACTTGTGTTTCTTCTTGGTTTTCATTTGATAAATTTTCTGTATTTCTTGAAGCGCTCCTGCTTCTTGACTGAGTTTCATTTTCATCAGTTTCCATTTGATTATTTTCCTCATTTTTTGGTGTTTATTTCCTGAGGGGTTTCATTTCCTTCAATTGGTTTGATTTTTTGAGTATTCTTTCTATTGTTTTTTGAAAATTCCCATAAGTTGTAACTTTCATTGTTAAAATTTAAAACATTTGAGTATTTCCTTTTGTAGATTTAAAACTATTTTCTTGTGTTCTTCATTGACTATTGTTCCCAGGCTATTTTTTGTTGTTCCCTTTTGCTGGACCAAGGCCCTTCCCTCATTTGCCAGTTGATTTACCACAATTTCCCTTATGTTTTATTCAAGCTCAACAAACTCTTGGAGGGCTGACTCTAATTAGTTTATTAATTTATAGATATTTGACTTTTTTTGAATTACATCAAAAACTGGTTTTTATAGTACTACCTTCAATGTGTGAATATTTTTTCATTGTTAATAAATTAAAGACCATAAATGTAAATATTGCATTAGAATATTGCAATTAGACGTCAACTCTTGATATTTTGATATTATGTGCATAACTCAATGCATTTTATTTAATAAAATCCATTGTAAACTTGGCCTTTTCCATTAAAATTTAATGAAATAGATTGTGTTTATATTAGAGAGCCATTAACACTTAGTATAATATTAATAATTAGTGCATTTTACAGCCTGTATATTTACCTATTGTTAATCATTCTGTAAACTTCTTAGTTGGATTTTGCGGGGTAATAATAATGTAATGTGTTAATAAATTACTGTTTATTATCATTAATTGACTGATTTTCTTTGCTGTGGCAATTGTGCATTTTCTGATATTTACACACTAGTGTTCAATTGGTTGGTTTCACATCCAATTGGATACTAGTGAGTAAATATCAGAAAATGCACAATTGCCACAGCAAAGAAAATCAGCCAATTAATGGTGATAAACAGTAATTTATTAGCACATTACATTATTATTACCTCGCAAAATCCAATTAAAAAACTATAGAATTATTACCAATAGTAAATATACAGGCTGTAAAATGCACTATGTATCAATATTTGTACAGTAGTTTTAAAAGCTATGGCAACAAGCAAAATGAACTCAGATTTAAACAAAATTCAACTAGCAGGTTAAAATATACACTCTGTTAACAGGGATTTTTGGCGCTAATAGGCAAAATGTGTCAACACAGCAACAAAGTACTCACACACAAAGCAAAACCATTCAAAATGTAATCCAAAATACATGGATTCACAAAAAAAATGGTGTGAGTTGGCTTTTGGTGTACATATGTTTACTATGTGAATTGGTGACAAAATACACCCACACATGATGCGTCAAAACTCAATCCAAAAATGAAACACAATAGGAACTCAAACCACAAACAAAATCACTCACACAGTTTGTGCAATGGATTGTAATCAAGAATGATATCAAGGCATCTAAAATAAGACACAAGATCTGAAACATAAATTTTAAAAATATTGTGTTGGGTGTTTGAATTTGGCAGTAAAATCTAGTAAAATGAGTGGATATTATTTTGGGTATTCAAAAATAGGCGTTGTAAACCAGAAACAACTAATTAAGAAATAAAAATCTATAATTGGGATATTGGGTGGGAAAACCTCTAATTAAATATCCATAAACATATAAAAGCAAAAATTAAAATTAGGGAGTAACTTAATTAAAATTTATTTAGTATTTTATTAAATTTTAAAACGGAAGGAACACAACACCAGAGTACCAATGCACCCGTTGTGCGCCACAGTTGTGGTTGCCCCCGCGGGTCAAAGAATAGACTCAGTACAACACAAGTGCCTACTCAGGAGGGAGGTGGAAGAGGAGAGTTCCATAGTGATGCTGCACTGACACAGCTGGTTCAAGGAGCACAAGCTGCTAGGGTGCAGAGCATCAACCCTTGGGTCCCCAAGCTGACCCGGAAGCCCATCAAGGTCACCACTACCAAAATGGTTAGAAAAAAGGAGGTAGAGCTTACTTTATATGTGTTTGATCTGTGTCCGGCAAGAGTTGGTCCCGTCAGCCATGCTGGAGAAGGTGAAGCCTGTACTTGATACTAGCTATTAGCCATACTTAGCAATGGCAATCAGGAGGACAACAAGGAGCCCGAGTTCTTTCAAACTGATGAGGGACAACTGGTGCACAAGAAAGTTGCAGTCTTCTACAACAAGGTGCCTATGCCCTGTGCCTTGCTCAATGCTGATGAGTCAATCCCCACCGCTAAAAAGCCCGCTCAGTAGCGCATCCCCAACATCCAACGCATCATCCTGCTTAATCTAATGTGTGAATCAGGCAATTACAAGGCGGCCGCAGCCATTGTTGGGGTGGATACCAAGTACGCCTCAAAGACCTTCAACAAGTTCCTCAACACGGGTCAAGTCCATGCTGCGGAGAAATCCTTGCGTGTGTTGACCATGCTCACAAAGGAGCACAAATGGGCAATCCATCAGTGGATAACCCGAGATTGCCATCTTGAACTGGCAAATATACAGGCCATGGTCAAGTCCGCTTTTGGGGTTGAGGCCTCAATTTCCTTCTATTATCATATGGTCAAGGAATGTGATTTTCCTGGAAAAAACTCGGGATATCCCCATACAATTGGAACAGCCCAGCCAATATTGAGACCCGGAGAAAATACGCAAAGCGTAAACTGCCCTCAAAGCCAAGGGGACAGTCAAATTTTACTACATCAACAAATCAGCATTTGCCTCGTCAATGCACAATGAGTATGGGTATGTCCCCAGAGGCTCTAACAACAGGGTGGCTTGGCGTGCTGCAGTCTACGCCACAGCCTATTCAATGATGGCTCTCCTCGGTCCAAAGGGAGTCAAGCTCAACCAAATGATATTACGCTCTCACAATAGCCAGACCTTTCTATCATTTCTCCAATTGGTCCAGTAGCACCTGAGGCGCACAAGCCCGGGCTTCACCAACGTAATTGTGTTGGACAACATTGGTCTCCACAAGGTGGCTGATATTCTTGAAGAATTTCCATCAATTGACACAAGCATTGCAGTGGGCCCCCAGCAATTGGCCACAGCAAATATGCGCCTTCTCTTCCTTCCTGCCTATTTGCCCTTTCTAAATCCCATTGAGGAAGTCTTTGGGTGGCTCAAGCAAGTTGTCAAGCAAGGAACCCCAACTGTGATCAAGGACCATTTTGATTTGCTGCAGGCTGGGATCCATACCCTCCCAGCCAAGACCATGGACAAATTTTATGGCCACGCTGATTTGTTTATCCCCGCGTGCCTTGCAAACCAGCCAATTAATTAAAGGCTTAGCTTGTCTGACTTTTTTTATATTCTCTAATTTACTATTCAAGATTTATTAAGAATCATTTTATATTTATATGTTTCTAAGCTCACAATCACATTCAGAAGATCCATCAATAGATGTAAGTAATTTATTTATTTTATTGTATATTATTTTATTATGCCATCTAAGGGTATCCCAAATGCTTGATAATGGATTACGCAAATGCATTAATATCACATTTGGAAAATAAATATAATAATCAAAAAAAGTTAATGTAATGTGTCCAAATCAGAAGTAGATTTTATTGAAATATATTATTATGCTTTTATTAAGACCTTCTCTGGGATATATTCTGCAGTTCTTGTTTGCAAAAATAATAATTAGAAAAATTTATTATAATAAAAATATTATAAATTGCAATGGAATTATTTGGAAGAGAGAATTTATTAAGATCACCTATAGTGAGTTTGGCAGTATGTACCCACCCCACAATGGAGGTTGCGCACAACCTCCACCACCACATTGTGGACGGTGGATACACCCTGGTTAAAATATTCTTGCCTGCTGGTAAAAGAGAGGATGGTGAGGTGGGAGTGAAGCAGCAGCTTCTCAGGCGGGGCCGCAAACCCAAAGATTCCTGCCAGGACCAGGGCGTCCTGGATAACATAGTTAACTGAGTTGTAACCTGGGGGACTTTTTTCCTGTCAAGAGCAAGTTGGGCCTTGTCAATCCCCATAAGGATCCCGTCCAGGTCTTCCACACTGGCGCTCATTCCGAAGTAAAACAGGAACCCCAGGTAAATCACCAAGTGAAGCCTTTGCCCAGCAAAGCTTCCGTAAACTCACACAGCTTATTGTATAATGTGCTTATTTTTTTCTCATTTTTAGTTTTGCCAAAGGTAAGATCCATAGCTTCTGGGACCCCCATCTTGTTGGCACTCCAGGCCAGCCTGAAGTCTGCCAGGAGGATTTTAGTCTTCTTCACGGCTGTTGCATCTGCAACAGCCATTTTCTATTGCGCGCCCAAAGTTCTCCAGCAAGTAGGACAGGGTGTGCTCCACCGGGAAGCAGAATCAAGCAGCCACTTGGGCCTGGCCCATCTCCGGTATATTCTTGAATGAGAGCGTTGCCAGGACAGCCCCAAACAAGCTCAATGGAGTTTACACAGCAAACTCCACTGAGTGATACTGGGTCCAGGTAGACTAGTTGAGCATCTTTGTAGGCAGTAACTGCCCACTCGGATGCACCCTCTTCATACGTTAGCCCAGCCAATGCCTCCCTGGACATTGGGAATGCACTGTGTATCCTATCTTTGAGCTCCCGCAAGACAGGGGGGACAGGAAAAGCTGCTTTGCCACGTGAGTGGCAAAATTTGAGTAGAACGTGGGGGGAACAAAAGGAACCAGGACCCGGCGGAGTTTGCCATCAACTTCTTCTAAAAAAAAAGGTAAGTATTTATGAAATTTTATTAAATATATTTTCTTAGGTTACCTTATTGGGTTTCTTCTTTGCTGGCGGCTTTGGCAGGCTTTGCCATCCTTGGCGCAAGCAGCTGTGCGGGCGTCTCAGTGTCCTCCTTGCGGGCCCTCTTGGTGGGTTTGAGATGTGCGTACATCTCAGGGTTGTTCGTCCAGACAGACGGCGCAGAGAGTGCAAAGGACTTGAACTGGAGCCCCTCAAACACTGTTTTTTTGTATATTAAGTAGGTGCTCTATTGTTTTTTCAGGTGTGTTTGGTATTTTGGTCATGAGTGACTTGGTGGACACCTTTTTGATTTTGTCCCCTTTAAGTACGGCAGACTTCACCTTTTCCTTGACCTTGCGGTCAATTTCTTTGATTTTGGCAATTGCCTCTTTGTTTATTCCTTTTTGTTTTCCCATTTACTAATTATCCCATCTTTTTACCCATTTTGTATATGTTTTACATACATCTCAATATGTGTCGTTTGCTTTGTGTGGCATTGTTTCCCTGGTTACCATATTATTTTTGGCGCTTGACACAGCCCTTGTGAAAATATTAACAACAACTTGGTGATCAGCTAAAATTGAATTAGAAAATTATAGTGTTAACTGTTTTTAGATAAAGTTGTTACTGATCTGAATTCAAAACCTTAATGATAAACTTTAAGCCAATCAGGAGCCAAGTGATAAAGTGATTATTGTGACATGAAGGGTCATTCAATACTTCTTTGATTCATATGTGCTAATTAATATGATTGGCTGGATGTTTTACCATTGTACGCCATTGCCGCTGTGGCAAGTTGTTGATGGACTAGTGCCCAATCAGCCGCTGAGTTAACACTGGTCCAATAACAACTTGCCACAGTGGCAATGGAGTACAATGGCAAAACATCCAGCCAATCATATTAATTAGCGCACATGCATCAAAGAATTATTGAATGACCCTTTATGTCACAACAATCACTTTATCACTTGGCTCCTGATTGGCTTAAAGTTTATCATTGAGGTTTTGAATTTAGATCAGTAACAACTTTATCTAAAAACAGTTAACACTATAATTTTCTAATTCAAATTTAGCTGATCACCAAATTGTTGTTAATGTTTTCACAAGGGGCTGTGGTTTGGTGCTAAAAATAACTGTGTTCAGGATCTAGATACACACCATAGTAAATATATGATTTTATAGAAATAAGCCAAACATAAGGAATAAAACCAACTATTAACAAAGAGAACATGAACAATTGAAATTCAAAATAAAGATAATATAAATATAAAACGTTTGGCAACAGGGGGTTTATTGAGGCGGGGGGAGTGATGCCTAGGAGGCGGAATAACACAGGAAGGAAGACGTAGAGGCAGTGCTGGCCTGGGGGGTCTGGGATTGGGTGGGTTGGGCTTGCAGGTTAGGGGTGTTGGTGGTGGGGATGGAGGCATGAGGATTTTGCGTGATGGCCGCCATATACCGCTTGTTGTACTCCTCATCAGTCATTGGCTGGATGGGCTGGTAAGTGGCAGTTGCCCAAGGTGGAAGGCGCTTATCCTTACATGATTGGCTTCCCATGTTCACATGGAAAACCATTTGCGCAAACAAGTCAGCCATCATTTGGCAACCAAAGAGAAAATTGTGATCAAGGACCCCAAGATAGAGGTTGTTGAAAGCCTGAGGGCAGCGCTCCCTTAGTGTGGACCCCATGTTAAAGAAGACAACATCTCCCAGATGGACGTCAGCATGGCCAGTAGGGTATACTGAGGCCTGGTGCCTGTGTCCCTGGATGGCCTCAAGGGCGGTGGAGCTTCCCTCCATCTGGGGCTCAAGAAAACCCGGTATTTGGAATTTGAGTCATCCCAGGAGTTGAGCAATCCACCAAGGATGTGGCCGTAAGAGTACCCATTGACAAAATCAGGGTTTGTCTAATAATAGACAAAACCCTTGGCTGAAACAGCCAGAAATGCACCAATGAAAGTCCCCTTCTTGACCTTCTTCCTTCCATTCTTGGTGGCGGCTTTTCCTTGGGTTCCATTATCATCAAAAGCTATGGATAGCTTATGATAAGAGATGAAAATGACATCATCTGACAGACTAGTCAAGCAACAGACCATGGTGGATTCAATGGAGGGATCATACGGGGAATCCTCAGTGTCATCCCATTGGTTGCCGGCAAAATTGGTAAGAACCCGTACAGAAGCCACCTTCCCATACATCCAGAGCTGCACCATGCACTCAGACACCCAAATGCCATGGTGAGCAAGTTGCTTCCAGACCTGGGTCAAGGGAAGCTTGGGGTCCTGCTAGAGGAGGTCAAGCATTATTGGGTATGCCTCAGTTATCTGGGACTCTGTGGCCTTCTTTGGCTTCTTGGCCGCCCTGATCCAATTCCCCATGTTCATCATGCTGTTGAATTCCTGCATGACAGTAGCTCAGGTAAATTGCAATTGGTCAGCAATCTGATCCCAGGACAGACCCTGCAGGTTGAGTGCCACAATTTTCTGAAGAATTTGGGCGGTGATGATTTGTTGCTTGGAGCGCTGGGCAGGGGGGAGCTGAAGCCTGATTGGCTGAGGGAGGGGCAGGTTGGGCAATGGCAGGAAGTTGTTCCAAATTGAGGTTGCCATCCTGATTGGTTGGTTTATGGGCAGCTTGTGCGGGGGTGGGGGTGGGAGTGGGGGCAGCACTAGACGCAAAGTGACTCTCAAACAAGTCAAAGCCATATGGGTTGGGGGACAGTAACAGGTCAGCTTCCTTGTTACCCGCCTCAAAGGCTTGGGTATAAATGGGTGCCTCCACGTTCTGAGCCTTGCCTCCATTGAAGCTGGCTTAGCTGCTGGCGCAGTTGAAGATGTTGCTATTGAAAATCATTATAAAAAACTTAGGATAAAATCACTAAAAGTAGAAATTTTAAAATTTAATGTATTATTTTTATTGCAATCTCAAGTCCATATTCAGAAGGTTCTCAAAACCATTCCATACAAATATGGAGCCATGAAAATGAATAAAATGCCTCTGTTCCTAAATTAGATAGCTGTTGATTGGCTGTTATACTGTTATTTTTCTATTTTAGGCTGCTCATACTACACATCTTGTGTGAGTTCATTTTGTTTTGTGTTTGTGTAATCTTGCTTTTAGAGTACTCAGATTTTGTTTCATTTTGGTCCTTCTGTTGGTGTCTTATATGAATCCTGATTGGATTATAATATACTCTGGAATAGCATCCATCCATTTCACTTGTTACGTCAGTTCATTTTGTTTGTGGGTTGAACTACACCGCTTGATGTTTGATATAATTTCATATAATGGGCAAGTGAAATTTTGTTTTTGGTTTGACATTTCATTTATTAACCAACAATATTTAGATTATTTGAATCCTGAATCTTGCGCGGCTTGGATTTTGTTTAAATCTGAAATGATTTCTTTTAAATCTGAGTTCATTTTGCTTGTCCCCATAGCTTTTAAAACTACTGTACTAAGCGTTAATGGCTCTCTGATATAAACACAATCTGTTTTAATAAATTACAATGAAAAAGGCCAAGTTTACAATGAATTTTATTAATTGAAATGCATTGAGTTATGCACATAATATAAAAATATCAAAAGTTGACAACTAATTGCTATATTATAATGCAATATTAACGTTTATTGTCTTTAATTTATCAATGATGATGTAAAATATGTATGCTAATACAGTAGTTTTAAAAGCTATGGCAACAAGCAAAAATTCTTCAGATTTAAGCAAAATGATTTCAGATTTAAACAAAATCCAAGTTGCGCAAGATTCAGGATTAAATTAATTTAAATATTTTTGGTCAATAAATGAACTGTCAAACCAAAAACAAAATTTAACTAGCCCATCATACAAAATTATATCAAACATCAAGCAATGTAGCTCAAACCACAAACAAAATGAAGGTACAACACGCCATTTTGAAAATGGCATCTCAAAAAATGGCATCTCAAATTTAATTTGAGATGGTGTTTTTTGCGTTAGTGATTTTATATCACAAAAAAATAAAATAAACAATAAAATAGTTAAAATCTACATATACTTTTATAATACGGCATCTCAAATTTACGCCATCTTGATTCCGTCACTTCAAGACAGATTAATTAAATCTTATTTTGCTGCCTTTATTTACATATGAAAACACTTAGTGTGGGGCGTGTTTACGCCATCTCAACTTTACGTCATTTCAAATTACGCCATCTATCTTAAACTAAAATAAGCTTATACCCAAACTAAAATAAAGCCTGTAGTATAGTGCCAGAAGATGTTCCTATAGTATTAATCTAAGACACTTATAAAAGGAACAGCCTAAAAAGACACCACTATGATATTCCTTCTAGTTATTGTCATTGCTGGGTAAAAAAAACCAGTTTTTTTATATGTAATTTATAGCTTTATTATACATGGATACATTGATAAGGGTTTCATCAATAAAATATTTTAATAGTGATTTTAATATGGAAGAGGGTGATTACGCCATTTTGATTTACGTCACTTTGAATTCCACCAAGTTTCACATCACCCAATTGATTTGATGCGCACAATGGATAGGGAAAAATAAGGAGAAATTACATATGATGCCAGGCTACGCTATATTGATTCCCCCACTGCAATTCTTGCTTTCCACTTTTCAGAAGTATAGTTTCACGTCAAAACCAACATTAATAAAAATGTAAGAAAACATATGAAAATTTGCAAATATATATTTTTTCATCTCCTCTAAACAACTGGGTACTTTTTAACCCCAGTTGTATAAGCTAGTTTTTGAGAAATTCAAGTTTTACTCTTTGGCCCAGTTGAGGTAGCTCCACCGTAAATTTGTTAATTTATATAAAAAATGGTCAAAAACACTATGTTTTTGAGCTACGGCACCTCAATTATGTCACTTCAAAAACGCCATCTTGAGAGCAAGTTTTCAGTCAAAACTCAAAGTTTTGCCTACTTGCGTTACTAATAAAAAAATTATTTTTTCAAAAAAAATATTGAAATTTTGATAGTATATATTATTTGATCTCCTCTACAATTCTATGTAAAAAAATTGATACTTTTATATTAAAAACATTCTTATTTCTCTTTAAAAACAACCCCCAAATTGCTCATATTTTGATACTAATTCACTTTTAGATGCCTCCCAAGTCCATCAACAAAGCTGCGTCCAAGACCTCCAAGGCCTCAAAGTCCAAGACCACCCCTCCAAAGGCCAAAAAGGCCAAAACTACCCCTAAAAAGCAGCCTGCTAAGGGTAAAGCTCACCCCAAGACCCCTACGCCCTCACCAGAGCCTGAGGAAACAAGCCCAACCCCTCCCCATTCTCCTTTTGTTTACTCCCCGTCAGACCCTCAAGAGAAGTTGTTCAACTTTAACCGCCACTCTGACCCCACTTCAGAGCCTGAGGATGAAGAAGAGTAGGAGCCTGAGCCTGGTGCTCCTGTAGATGAGCCAATTGAGCTCTGGGATCTTAATACCATCCATAATGTATGCAACAGAAATGGCACATTTGCTGTGCCCACCACATACCCTGTCAGCTATCCAATTATGACAAAGAAAGGGGGTGCTGGCTTTGTCCACAAGGGCTACAGCTTCAGCTGCAACAATGAGAAGAAGCCCATCCGTCAGCATCACTTCAAATGTGATAACGTTGGCTGTCCAGCTAGACTTACCACCTATGGGTTCACTTGTTTTAAAGCCCTGACTATTGGGCATGACTGTGCCAAGCCCTTTGATTCACTGTATCAACTGATCTGCTGGTTTCTTTGCCAGGTCATACCAACCACCAAAGACCAAACTGCAACTGAGGTTGTAAACAATGCACTAATTAATCTAAATGATACCCAACTGGCAACTGTTGGTGGCGCCTCAAAATTACAGAGATATCTCACTGACCAGAGATATGCTCTGAGCACTGAAGGCGTCAGTGCTACATCAATTGACCAGTTGATTTTAACTGAAGAGCAAAAACTTTCACGGCATGAAGAGAGATTTCTCCTTCACAATGATGGGCAACATGCCCCAGAGCGGATCATCTGCTTTGCTACCTCCCAGGATCTTCACAACCTTTTAAAATGCAAGACCTGGCTTGAAGATGGAACATTCTCAACCTGCCCAAAGCTCTTTAGCCAGCTTTGGAATATCCATGGGCAGGTTGGCAATCTTGTTCTTCCCCTGGTCTTCTTTTTCCTCCCAAATAAGAAGCAGGAAACTTATGTCCAGGCTCTAACAATATTAAAGGCCAAGTTGGATGAGATCCTCCCAACTATTGAAGAGGAGCCAAAGGAGACTAGAGGGCGCAAGAAAAAGGCCCAGTCAGAGGAAGCCACCCCAATCAAGAAAAAGCCCGAAAGCCTTCCATACCATGAATACCTGATAGTAGATTTTGAGCAGGCTTAGGCCAATGCTTTTATTAGAGTCTTCAAGAGCTCCCCTCAGGGATGCTACTTTCACTTTTGCCAGGCACTCTGCTGCTGCCTTCAAAAGTGCTCTGCACTTCATGAGCTGGTCTACACTGAAGGCACAAAGGAAGCAAAGGACGTGTTTAACTGCTTTGCTGCCTTTGCCCTTGTGCAGAAGGAGGAGACAAATGCCTTCTACAACACCCTCTTACGCCATCCCTACATTATTGCCAACCAGGCAGCCTTTGCTCCATTCATAGAGTATTTTGAAACTCAATGGGTTGGAGTGTTTCAAGGAGCACGCTGCATCAGAAAGGGTGGTGACTCAATCCAGTGGAACTGCTTTAAGCAGGTAAAGGATGGCCTAATCAAGACCACCTCTTCTCTTGAAGGGTGGCATAGTCAATTTGCCACAAGGGTCCGGGTTCAGAAGCCCAAGTTCAACAAAATCATGGTGCATCTCAAAACCCAGCAGGCCATCTCTGCCTGCCTCTTTAAAACAGGCATCAAGACCAAGGATGATCCCCCCAAGCAAACCAAAGCGGTGAAAAAGTATACAGAGATTAGCAAGGTGGTCCTTTCCTACTATCCCAAGGATAGCAAGCTTGAGCATCTCCAAGCTATCTCAGTTGCTCTTTCAACCAATGTATGATCCTTCCTCAATAAACACCACTCTATCTTCTCTATTATTTCCTTTATTTTTATCATTATTTTAATTTTATTTGGTATTTTGTACAAATATATGTTTATTTTAAAGCATAGTTTTTAGTTAAAATATATGAAAATGGTTGTTTTTGGGATTATTTTAACTTTTGGACTTTACGCAACCTTGTTGCTACTAATTGACCCCATTTTTTATTGCAGATTTGGAATTCTGAGGCTTTTTTTAAGCCTAGAAATGTTTTTTAAATTTTTATTTTTGGGAATTTTTTGGGTAGTTTTTGGAATTCAAAAAATCTAAAAATTTTAAAACTTGTTTTTCTTAGTTGGAATGCCGTAAATCAAAATGGCGTTTTTACTAGTAAATTGAGACAGCAGAAATTTGAGATGCCATATTTCAAGATGCCGTTTTTTGAGATGCCGTTTTTGAAATGGCGTGTCCTACCAAAATGAACTGACACAACAACTGAAATGGATGGATGCTATCCGGAGTATATTATAATCCAAGCAGGATTCATATGAGGCACCAACAGAAGGACCAAAATGAAACAAAATTGGAGTAATCTAGAAGTGAGATTCCACAACATAAACAAAATGAACTCACACAAGATTTGTAGTATGAGCAGCCTAAAATAGAAAAATAACAGTTTAACAGCCAATTAACAGCTATCCAATTTAGGAACAGAGGCATTTTATCCATTTTCATGGCTCCAGATTTGTATGAAAAGGTTTTGAGAACCTTCCAAATATGGACTTGAGATTACAAATAAAACAATTCATTAAATTTTAAAATTTCTACTTTTAGTGATTTTATCCTAGGTTTTTTACAATGGTTTTTAATAACAACATCTTCAACGCGCCAGCAGCCAAGCCAGCTTCAATGGAGGCAAGGCTCAGAACGTAGAGGCACCTGTTTACACCCAAGCATTTGAGGCGGGTAACAAGGAAGCTGACCTGTTACTATCCCCCAACCCATATGGCTTTGACTTGTTTGAGAGTCACTTAGTGTCTAGCTCTGCCCCTGCTCCCACACCCACCCATGCACAAGCAGCCTGTCAACCAACCAATCAGGATGGCAACCCTGATTTGGAACAACTTCCTGCCACCAGCCAACCTGCCCCCCCCTCAGCCAATCAGGCTTCAGCTCTCCCAGCCCAGCGCCCCAAGCAACAAATCATCACCACCCAAATTCTTCAGGAAATTGTGGCACTCAACCAGCAGGGTCTATCCTGGGATCAGATTGCCGCCCAGTTACAATTTACCCAAGCCACCATAATGTGGGAGTTCAACAACCTAATGAATAGGGGGAATCTGATTGGGACAGCCAAGAAGCCAAAGAAGGCCAAGGAGTCCCAGATAACCGAGACCTACCCAATAATGCTTGACCTCCTCCAGCGGGACCCCAAGCTTCCCTTGACCCAGGTCCAGAAGCAACTTGCTCACCATGGCATCTGGGTCTCTGAGCGCATGGTGCAGCTCTGGATGTATGGGAAGGTGGCTTCCATAAGGGTTCTTACCAATTTTGCTGGCAACCAATAGGATGGCGCTGAGAATTCCCTGTATGATCCCACCATTGAATCCACCCTGGTCCAATGCCTGACTAGTCTGTCAGATGATGTCATTTTCATCTCTTATCATAAGCTATCCATAGCTTTTGATGATAATGGCACCCAAGGAAAAGCCGCCACCAAGAATGGAAGGAAGAAGGTCAAGAAGGGGACTTTCATTAGTGCATTTCTGGCTGTTTCAGCCAAGGGTTTTGTCTACTATTGGACAAACCCTGATTTCATCAATGGGTACTCATATGGCCACATCCTCAGTGGATTGCTCAACTCCTGGGATGGCTCAAATTCCAAATACTGGGTTTTCTTGAGCCACCAGATGGAGGGAAGCTCCACTGCCCTTGAGGCCATCCAGGGACGCAGGCACCAGGCCTCAGTCTACCCTGCTGGCCATGACAGACGTCCATCTGGCTGATGTTGTCTTCTTCAAAATTGGAGATACACTACAGGAGCGCCTCCCTCAGGCTTTCAACGACCTCAATCTTGGGGACCTTGATCACAATTTTCTCTTTGGTCACCAAATGGTGGCTGACTTGTTTGCACAAATGGTTTTTCATGTGAACATGGGCAACCAATCACACAAGAATAAGCACCTCCCACCCCGTGCTACAGCCATCTACCAGCCCATCCAGCCAATGACTGATGAGGAGTGCAATGAGCGGTATATAGCAGCCATCACGCACAATCCTCCTGCCTCCACCCCTGCCACCAACACCCCCCCACCTGCAAACCCAACCCATCCAATCCCAGACTCCCCAGGCCAGCACCGCCTCTACGTCCTCCTTCCTGTGTCATTCTGCCTACTAGGCATCACTCTTCTCCACCCAATAAACCCATTTCACCAAACATTTTCTATTTATATTATCTTTTTTTTGAATTTCAATTGTTCATGTTCTCTTTTTTTATAGTTGGTTTTTTTCTTTATTTTCAGCTTATTTATATAAAATCATATATTTACTAAGACATGTATCTAGATCCTGAACACAGTTATTTTTAGCACCCAACCATAGCCCCTTGTGAAAACATTAACAACAATTTAGTGATCAGCTAAACTTGAATTAGAAAATTATAGGTTAACTTTTTTTAGATAAAGTTGTTACTGATTTAAATTCAAAACCTTAATGATAAACTTTAAGCCAATTAGGAGCCAAGTGATAAAGTGATTATTGTGACATAAAGGGTCATTAAATAATTCTTTGATGCATGTGCGCTAATTAATATGATTGGCTGGATGTTTTGCCATTGTACGCCATTGCTGCTGTGGCAAGATGTTGATGGACTAGTGCTAACCCAGCAGCTGATTGGGCACTAGTCCATCAACAACTGCCACAGCGGCAATGGCGTACAATGGCAAAACATCCAGCCAATCATATTAATTAGCGCACATGCATCAAAGAAGTATTAAATGACCCTTTATGTCACAACAATCACTTTATCACTTGGCTCCTGATTGGCTTAAAGTTTATCATTAAGGTTTTGAATTCAGATCAGTAACAACTTTATCTAAAAAAAGTTAACCTATAATTTTCTAATTCAAATTTAGCTGATCACCAAATCTTTGTTAATATTTTCACAAGGGGCTATATCAAGCGCCAAAAATAATATGGTAATCAAGGAAATAATGCCAACACAAAGCAAACAATGCATATTAAGATGAGCGTAAAACATATACACAATGGGTAAAAAGATGGGATAATGTAGTAAACAGGAAAACAAAAAGTAATAAACAAAGTGGCAACAGTATCAAAATAATACAGAATTTATTGGGGAAAAAGCTATAAAAACATATGGAAAGGTTAGTAAAAAATAAAATGAGAGAACTCAAAAAGCTGCTAAAAGACCTTGACTTGGCAATTTACAAAATTAAAGAGATTGACTGCAAGGTCAAAGCAAGAGTTAAGTATGCCGTCCTTGAAGGGGACAAAATTGAAAAGGTGTCTGCCAAGGCACTCATGGCCAAGATTCAAGACACCCCCAAAACAACAATTGAACGGCTTTTAAATGTCCAGAAGCACATCGTGGAAGGCCTTCAATTCAAGTCCTTTGCCCTCTCTGCGCCGTCTGTCTGGACAGATGACCCAGAAATGTATGCCCACCTAAGACCTGCAAAATGTACC
This sequence comes from Entomophthora muscae, assembly GCA_014839935.2. Classification (NCBI taxonomy): domain Eukaryota; kingdom Fungi; phylum Entomophthoromycota; class Entomophthoromycetes; order Entomophthorales; family Entomophthoraceae; genus Entomophthora; species Entomophthora muscae. The sequence goes on from QTSX02006418.1 coordinate 372,307, forward strand.
CAAACAGATGACACTGAGCAGCCAGCACAACTGGTTACACCAAGAATAGCGAAGCCTGCCAAGGCTGCGGGCAAGGAGGAGACTGTAGAAGGTAACCTAAAATTATAATTAATAAAAATTTCCAAATACTTACCTTTTTTAGAAGAAGTTGATGGTGAACTCTGCCAGGTCCTGGTCCCTTTTGTCCCCACCACATTCTACGCCAACTACGCCACTCATGTGGCCAAGCAGCTTTTCCTGTCCCCCCTGTCTTGTGGGAGCTTGAAGTCTGTATCCACGGGTCTTTTCCAATGTCGCAGGAGGCATTGGCTGGGCTTACACATTCCAAGGGGGCATCTGAGTGGGCAGTTACTGCCTACAAGGATGCCCAACTGGTCTGCCTGGACCCAGTATCACTCAGTGGAGTTTACTATGTAAACTCCATTGAGCTTGTTTGAGGCTGTCCTGGTGACACTCCCATTCAAGAATATACCGGAGATGGGCAAGGCTCATGCGGCTGCTTGCTTCTGCTTCCTGGTGGAGCACACCCTGTCTTACCTGCTTGAGAACTTTGGGTGCACAATAGAAAATGGCTGTTGCAGATGCAACAGCTGTAAAGAAGACCAAAATCCTCCTGGCAGACTTTGGGCTGGCCTGGAGTACCAACAAGACGGGGGTCCTGGCAGCTATGGAGCTGACCTTTGCCAAGACAAAGCACAACAAGAAGATAATTGTGGTTTATAATAAACTTTGCAAGTTTACAGAAGCCTTGGCTGGGCAAAGGCTTCACCTCGTTGTTTACCTGGGGTTTTATTTTTCTTTGGGATGGGCGTGTTGGTTGAGGACCTGGATGGGGTCCTTCTGGGGATCAACAAGGCCAGGCTCTCCTGGATGGGACAAAGGTCCCCCCGGGTTAGACTCAGTGGATCATGTCATCCAGGACACCTTGGTCCTGGCTGGTATCTTTGGGTTTGCAGCCCCGCCAGAAAAGCTGCTACTCCATTCCCACCTAACAATACTCCCTTTTACCAGCTGCTGTGAATATTTTAACCAGGGTGTATCCATCGTCCACGGTGTGGCAGTGGAGGTTGTGCGCCACCTCCATTGTGAGGTGGGTATATACTGCCAAACTCACTACAGGTGTTCTTAATAAATTCCCTCTTCTAATAAACATCTTTATACTCTACAATATTTTTATTATAATTAATTTTTCAAATTATATTTTATCAAACAAGATTTGCAAAATATATTGCGGAAATGGGTTTTAGAAAAGTATAAAATTATATGTTAATAAAATAATTTCTAACTTGTACATTTTCATTTAATTTTTTTTAAATTAATTTTTACATTTATTTGACCAAAGTGGTTTAAATATTTTTGTGTAATCCAATACTGAGCGTTTGGGATTACCTCAGATGGCATAATAAAATAATATATAATAAAATAAATAAAATACTTACATCTATTGATGGATCTTCTGAATGTGATTGCGGGCGTAGAAACATCTAAATATAAAATAATAATTAATAAATGTTGAATAATAAATTAGAGAATATAAAAAAGTTGGACACACTAAGCCTTTAATTGATTGGCTGTTTGGCTAGGCATGCAGGGATGAACAAATCAGTGTGGTCATAAAATTTGGCCACAGTCTCAGCTGGGAGGGTATGGATCCTGGCCTGTAGCAAATCAAACAGGTCCTCAGTCCCAGTTGGGGTTCCTTTCTTGACAACTTGCTTGAGCCACCCAAAGACTTCCTCAATGGGATTTAGGAAGGGCAAATAGGCGGAGAGGAAGAGAAGGCACATATTTGCCGTGGCCAATTGCTGGGGGCCCACTGCAATGCTCGTGTCAATTGATGGAAATTCTTCAAGAATATCAGCCACCTTGTGGAGACCAATGTTGTCCAACACAATTACGTTGGTGAAGCCCGGGCTTGTGCGCCTCAGGTGCTCCTGTACCAATCAGAGAAATGACAGAAAGGTCCAGCTATTGTGGGAGCCTAGTATCATTTGGTAGAGCTTGATTCCCTTTGGACCAAGGAGAGCCACCATTGAATAGGCTGTGGCACGGACTGCAGCACGCCAAGCCACCCTGTCATTGGAGCCTCTGGGGACATAGCCATATGCATTGTGCAGTGACAAGGCAAATGCTGATTTGTCAATATAGTAAAATTTGACCATCCCCTTGGCTTTGAGGGCAGTGTACGTCTCTGTGTAGTTTTTTCGGGTTTCAATATTGGCTGGGCTGTTTTGATTGTATGAGGATACCCCAAGTTTTTCCAGGAAAATTGCATTCCCTTGACCAGATGGTAGTAAAAGAAAATCAAGGCCTCAATCCCAAAAGCAGACTTGACCATAGCCTGTATATTTGCCAGTTCAAGATGGCAGTCCCAGGTAATCCACTGGTGGATTGCCCATTTGTGCTCCTTGGTGAGCATAGTAGAAACGCGCAAGGATTTCTCCGCGGCAAGGACACAACAAGCATCAATGAACTTGTTGAAGGCCTTTGAGGCGTATTTGGGATCCACTCTAAAAATGGCTGCAGCCGCCTTGTAGTCACCCAATTCCTGCATTAGCTTAAGCAGGATGATGAGTTTGATGTCAGGAATGCGCTTCTGGGCGGGCTTTGTGAGTTCAGACAAGCCAGGATCCTGATTGATGACAGGCTTGCAAGGCATGGGCACCTTGTTGTAGAAGGCTGCAACCTTTTTGAGCACTATCTGTCCCTCATTGGTTTGGTAGAACTGGGGCTTCTTGTCATCCTCCTGATTGCCATCACTGATGTAGGGCTCATAGCTAGTATCAAGTACAGGCTTTACCTTCTCCAGCATGGCTGACGGGACCAACTCTTGCCGGTACACAACGTCAAACACATATGAAGTAAGTTCCACCTCCTTGTCTCTATCTTTCTTGGTGAAGGTAACCTTGGTGGGCTTCTGGGTCAGCTTTGGGACCCAAGGGTTGATGCTCCGCACCCTAGCAGCTTGTGCTCCTTGAACTGGCTGTGTCAGTGTAGCGTCACTATGGAACTCTTCTCTCCCGCCTCCCTCCTGAGTAGGAACTTGTGTTGCACTGACTAAATCTTTTTACTTGCAGGGGCAACCACAACCATGGTGCACAACAGGTGCATTGTTACTCTATTGTTGTGTTCCTTTCATTTTGAAATTTAATAAAATACTAAATAAATTTTAATTAAGTGACTCTCTGCTTTAATTTTTGCTTTTTATCTGAATATGGATTTTTTTACAGTTTTATCCACCCAATATCCCAATTATAATTTTTTATTTCTTATTTAGTTGTTTTTGGTTTTACAACGCCCATTTTAGAATACTCAAAAAAAATCCACTCATTTTCCTAGATTTTACTGCCAAATTCAAACACCCAACACAATATTTTTAAAATTTATGTTTCAGATCTTGTGTCTTATTTTAGATACCTTGGTATCATTCATGATTACAATCCATTGCACATATTGCGTGAGTGATTTTTTTACATTGTGAGTTACTATTGTGTTTTGTTTTTGGATTGAGTTTTGACACACCTTGCTTGGGTGTATTTTGTCACCAATTCACATAGTAAACATATGTACACCAAAAGTCAACCACACCATTTTGTTTGTGAATTGATGTATTTTGGATTATATTTTGAATGGTCTCCCTTTGCGTGTGAGCCTTTTGTTGCTGTGTTGACCCATTTTGCCCATTGACACCACTTAACCCTGTTAACAGAATATATATTTTAACCTGAGAGTTGGATTTTGTTTAAATCTGAAATCATTTTGTTTAAATCTGAAGAATTTTTGCTTGTTGCCATAGCTTTTAAAACTACAGTAATTTTAAGTTATTTGTAAAATGTACAACATTGTATTAATTATGAGAAATGTTGATAATGTAAAAAGAAAATATTATTAATTATGAATTGAAAGAGAGATATCAATTTTAATAAGTTGTCACAAAGAAAAGATTTATTTTACTGATCAAAGGATGGGAAGGGGAGGGAATGGGCAGAATTGCACATTGCCTTCATCTGCACATGTGAAAAGGGTGGTATCAGAGATAGTGGGGGGATTGGTAGTGGCTTGGGAGTTAGGGTTGGAAGATGGGTGGCTTGATGGGGGGTTGGAGAGGAAGGGTTTGTTGACTGGGAAGGGGCAGCAAAAGTGGTTTGCTTCAATTGCTTGAATTCTTCTTCTGTCACATATGCAGGCTTGACAAAACGGATGGATGGGCAAGGGGGGAAGGTGAGAGTCCTTTCTAGACTTATCACTATCACTTGTATAGAAGATGATGAGATCAAATAAGTCCTGGACGGACACAGAAGGGAAAAGCTCATAAACCTTATCAATTTGGATGCATATTTCTTGTTGTAGGTGGCAGGCTTTAAGCGCCTGAGGGAAGAACCAAAATTGTAGAGACATACATCTGCAAGATGCATGTCAGCGTGATTGATGGGGTAGGGCCAACAGGTATGCTCTGCAGCCCTGATTTCTTGGGTTGCTCATTCCTGCTGCTCCATCTCAGCACTAAGTGCAACTGTGTGCACGGCGTTTTGTGTGGCTCACTCCTCCAGCATGGCCTTGAGCTATGTCTGGTAGGCATACCCATCTGTGGTGTTCAATATTGCCAAGTAATAATTGACACCCAATGGGAAAACTGCCAATAAACCCCTAACAAAATGATACAAGATTGGGCCATACTTGTACACGTCAGATTGGATGCGCTTCTCTCCAAAGTTTTGGATACTGGCCGAGATCTTGGCGTATGATAGGAAGATGACGTCATTACGGGCCCTCATTGCCCTTCCTTTGATAAAATTAATAATTGTTGAATTGTTGGGGTTGGTATCCACCAAAATGGGGCCACCAAGAACCTGATTGGATAGGATTCTGGTGGCAACCACAACTCTGTACATCCACAAATTCACTTTTCTTTTGTTGGTGAAGATGCTGTGGAGTCCCAGCTGGAGACGTACCTGGACCAGGGGCATCTGTGGTTCACGTTTCATAATAGCCATCATAAGAGAATGGGCTGTGTCACCTTTGGTCAAAGTACAGGCACCAGTTGAGATCTTCTTGGTAAGGGGGCCACAGTTGGCGTGAGCTCGCAGGGTTGCAGCCACAGTGAACTTTGCAAAACTCATTGCGGCCGCAATTTCCCTGAGAGACATAAGCATCCTTGCTTTTTGACCATTTCAAGAACAATCTCTGGAGTGATTCATTTTCTTCTGCGCCTTGCAGGCTGATTGGCTGGAGGCAGGGTGTGTCTTCCTTGAGAACCAGTCAGTGCTATCTGATTGGCTGTTTCTGGATTATGGCTTTCATTGGTGGCCTCATGGCTCACTTGGTCAATTACGGATGCCAGTGTTGCTGTATGATTTGGGTTAGCAGCTGCCTGTGCATGATGGGCAAACAGGGCCATGCTTGAGGATGTGAGAGAAAGAACACACTTCTGGGTAGTGCTTGCGGAGGGGCCTGCAGGTTGGGAGTGGCCATAGAGGGAGGCTTCACTATTAGAAGACCCAGCGTAGCCCTGCATAATTTTTTCAAGGCCAGGGAACAGCTTGTTGACTTGGTTGGTGTTGGAAGAAGACATAATAAAAATTTTATTATAATTTTAAACTCAAGAAGAGGAATGTATATTTTAGTCAATTTTATTGTTATATATGTTAATTTTGTGAATATTATGATCTGAATTTTAGCCATCCTAAAATGGAATATGATGATTTTTGAGAATGCCTATGATTCCTAAAAGAATCAACACAAATCCACTCTAGATCCTTTGGCATCCTTTTTGAGATACCCATAAATTATATTTATTTCAAATTTCTTGCAATTATGATTTGAAACTTGGTTCTTGGATTTGACAATCCCGCAATTTCAAATTCATTAATTTTTACATTGTTGTAACTGTGCTTTTTTAGCAGAGTTACACAGGGAAAAATATTTAGAAGCTAGATAATAATCTTTATTGGGAGATAGTGATTATATAGTTCATGTGAATCAAGGATAGTAGGAACAAGATTGGTGATCACACGGCTGGATGGAAGAAGGGGGTGGCTTGATCCTGATAATGAGTCAAGCGCCAAATCAAGGTATCCACCGTAAAGGATCATCATCTGTTCATGTTGTTGGATTTTTTAATTCAAGTTGACTTTCTAGTCTGGCTTTAGGTGACCGGATAATCGGATTGCGGGTCACAAACCCGCTTGGTTGGAACCTTGCTGGCAGGTCAAGCCTGCAGTTTCAACACCCCCTGGCTGAAGGTCGGCCTCCTCTGGGGCAGGTTGTCAGGGAGGTTGTCAAGGGCCCAGGCGCTGTATTGAACCAGTTGTTGTTTGGTGGCAGGCAGGGCGGTTTCTTGTTGTTTCTGTCTTGCTCTGCAGGATCGTAGGTGATCATGGTGTAGGGTCTTGTCTTGCTTACGTTTCCCAAGCCCTTGCACAAGGTAAGTGTTATTGTCGTTTACCTTCAGAATGATTGCTGGCCCTACTTTTTCAGGTTGCAACTTGCTCTTGTCAACATTCATGACCCATACTTTGTTCCCAACTTCATGTCTATTGCAGATGGGAACAAATGTCTTTTGTAGGTGTTCTTTTTCTTTGGCTGTTTGCTTGCTGTTGGCCTCTACTACTTGAGGATCCGAGCAAGGGGGGACTTGAATTGGAATATCCAACTTAGGTCATATCAATGCTTAAATGATATTTGGCTGTGTGCCGTATACCAGTTCAAATGGGCTTTTTCCAGTGGATCTGTTCACTTGGGTTTGGCACACAAGTAATGCAGTCAGTAGCTGCTTATACCAGTCTTCAGGTCTTCCAGCGGTGAGTTTGGCTAGGGCTTGCACAAGGCTACCATTAAGCTGCTCTACGCGTCCATTGGCCTGTGGGTGGTATGGTATTGTGACAGTGTATTTGACCCCATTCTTGGTGAGGTATACATTGGTGTCTTTGGAAGTCAACTCTTTGCCTCCATTGGTTATCAGGAGCTCTGGTTTTCCGAACTTGCTGATTATTTCTTTGCCAATAAATTGTCAAACGTCATTGCCAGTGTGTGCCTTTACCGCTTGGGCTACTAGCCACCTTGTTGCAAAGTCAATGGCTGTGATTATGTATTTTTTGTTGTTGTGCTTTCCTGGCATGGGGCCCACAATGTCAAGAGCCCATACTTTGAACGGTAGTTGGGTACAAATGGGGAGTACAGACTTTGGTGGGGTTTTGCTTTTAGCAAAATTTTGCATACCTTGCACTAGTCTAACACTTCCTGGATATTGCGGTATAAAGTTGGCCACCAGGCTTTATGCTTTAGGAACTTGTATAGATTTTGGCTCTTAGTATGTCCAAGATCTCTGTGGTAGCAAAGAATAGTGTCAACTTGCTAATGTGTGGGGATGTAGGGAATGGTCGTGCCATCCGTCATTTTTCTGTGAAGGGTCCCGTATACGTCAGCAAAGAGGTGTTCATTCTTGATGACCATTTCTTTGGTGATGTCAGTTGTGCCTGCGGGAAATTCTTTGTCTTTTGTACGTAGCACTAAGAGAGGCCAGTCTGGGTTGAGCCCATTCTCTCCTCTTGAAGCACAGACATACAGGCAGGACAGGGCGTCTGCCATGGTGAGCTCGGCCCCAGGCTTATATTGGATGAGCATGTTAAACCTCTCTAATATTTCCATCCACCACGCTTGGCGGCGTGACAGATTTCCTTGCATCTTGAAATAGATGAGTGACTTGTGATTGGTTAGTGCTGTGAATTCTTCCTGCTGTTCTAGGTAACAGCGTCATTTGACTAGGCAGTGTACAATGGCCAGCAGTTCCTTGTCATGGATAGGGTATCAACACTTGCCATCTGTCAGTTTACGCAATTTGTAGGCTACAGACAGGAAGTCACCATCACTATTCTTAATTTGTAGTACTCCCCCAATGGATGCATCTGAGGCATTGGTTTCCATCTGGTATTCCCCGTCTTGTTTGGGGTATTGTAAGATGGGAGCTGTTGTGAGCTTTTCTTTGAGGCGTCTAAAACAGAGGTCACGTTGGGGGTCCATACAAACTTAGACTTGGCGCCTGTTATGGCAGACAAGGGGGCGGTCAAGACGCCACAGTTGGGTATGAAGCGTTGTACATAGGCCACCATTCCCAAGAAGGTGTGTAGTTCTGACTTGTTATTGGGGGTGGCATCTTGCAGATGGCCTGTATCTTTTGACTGTTGGGTTTGATGCTGTCTTTTGAGACTATGTGTCCCAAGAAGGGTAGTTGCTCCCAAAAGAACTGGCATTTGGAGGGTTTGGCTAACAGTTTGTGTTGTGCCAAGGTCGCAAAGACTTCCTCCAGGTCTTTGTGGTGTTGTTCCACCAAGGGGCTGTAGACAATAATATTGTCCAGGTACATGAGGGCGTGTTTGCCTATGTGTGGCGCAAACACTTTGTTCATGAAGTTTACAAAGGTGGACGGGGCATTGGTCATGCCAAAGTTGAGTACCACACATTTGTAGGAACTGTACTTAGTGCAGAAGGCTGTCTTGGGGATGTCTTCCTCCTTAATACAAATCTGATTGTAGCCTGCAGTTAGATCAATCTTGGAGAAGACGGTGGCTCCTCCCAAGGCGTTAAAAAGGGTGTCAATCAGTGGCAGTGGGTAACAATTCTTAATGGTGACTTTGTTTAAGGCGCGGTAGTCTGTGACCAGGCGTAGGGTACTGTTCTTTTTAGCCACAAAGAATACAGCAGCCCCAAAGAGAGACTGTGAGGGGTGGATAAGTTCTTTTTCTAGTGCCTCCTTGAGATAGGCGCGCAGGGCTTTGTCCTTGTTTGGGGTCAGTCTGTAGATGGGGCGTGCTTTGGGTACAGCCCCCTTGAGTTGGATAGAGTGTTGAATGTGTTTCTCAGGGGGCAGACCAGGTAACGCTTTCTTAAAGATTTCTGGATGGCAGTCCACAATGTTGTGGTCCTGAGGCGTGGAGGTATCCTGGTGATCTTTGAAGTATATGATCTCATACTGACAGGAGTCCCAGTCAATTGCCTTCAGATTTTCCTTCTTGTCCAAGGTCTCAGTGATGCGTACAAAGATGTGGTCACGTAGGAGTTGATTCACAGAGTCAGGGTAGATCTGGTGGTTAACGCCTTTACGCTTGATGGTCAACACAGAGGTTGCCCAGTCCATGTGGGGGTTGTTTTTCCGTAACCAGTCTAGTCCCAGTACAATGTCAAACTTGGGGAAGTCAATGACGGGACCTTGGATGGTAAAGTGGAGGTTCTCAAGCATGACGGAGAAGGGGGCAGTTTTTTTTGTCACAGCAATGTGGTGTTCATCAGCCAGGACCACGTTTTTAATCCACAAAGGATTAGTGGTCAGCTTGAACTTGTCCACAAAGCTACTGTTGACTAGGGTTCAATCTGCACCCAAATCCAGGAGTGCTAAGCCTGTGTAACTGTGAAAGCAGAAAGGATAGGACATCAATTATTGGGATGTCTGGCAATGGTGTACAGTACCGGGTCCTCTGAGGGCACTTGGATCATTGGGCATTGGTCTACGTCCTTGGGTTGGTATTCATTGTTGGGCGAGTCAGGAGTTGTGTGGGGAGAGCTTGGCTTGCTTAGTTCTCTCCCCGGACTTTTCCTCATCTTGGTTGCCTTGGGTGGCGGTGACATGGAAATGGGTGCAATTTGACTGACGGTTATTTTCATTTTCATGCCCATTTGAACCTGTGGGGTTGTGGTTGGCGTTGTTTCCGTTGCCTTCAGGAGGTGGTCGAGCAGAGCACCCGCTTGGATGGGAATCCTTGGGCCTTTCTTGTTTCCCAGTCTGTGCTTTGTGTAGAGCGTTGGATTTTTGTTCCGCTTTTTCTGCTTCACAGTACAGGCTTTGCAGGTTAGTGACTTGGTCCAGGTTCACATGTCTCATCATGTGCAACTTAAGGGCGTCATAGTACATGAGGTGTGTAGCTGGGGTGTCAAAGACCATGTCAGATGGGGCACAGAGACGGAGTTCCTCATAGGCATGAGTGAGTTCTTTAACAGTGCCTGTCTGGGTCAGGTTCTTTACTTGGCGTATGATCATGAGTGCTGTATCTTTAAGCACGAACCTTGCCAGGAAGTCCTGCTTAAAGGTATCCTAGTTCTTGTCAGTGTGCTCTTTGTATCACTTGTCACACCAGGTGCCAGCGTCATGAGTCAGGCAAATGGAAATCTCTGCAATCCAGAATTGCTGTGGGCATTCCATCTGAGCCAGCTTGCTCTGGGCGGACTGGATCCACGTGGCGGCGTTGTCGTCGTTGGCCCCGGCAAAGGGTTCCAAGGCGGCGCTTTGAAGCCTTTGTGCTACATAGATGGGCATGATGGTTTCATCAGCTGGTTGCGGCATTGAGGAGAGAGCCTGAAAGAACCCTTGCGCAGACATGGCGTTGAAAGCGGGTAGCGAGATCACCGTGTTTTGGTGGAGGATGAAACCATCAGGTATATTGGTACCAGGAGTATACGGAGCCCAGTCGGGCAGGAGGCCAGACATGATTCTGTTGAGGATTTGTTGGCCGCGGCGTGTGCGGGCAACAGGTGGAATTTTTCAAGATAAGGTAGGATAGAGAACCTACCTGTGCTACCAATGTTGTAACTGTGCTGTTTTAGCAGAGTTGCATGGGGGAAAATATTTAGAAGCTAGATAATAATCTTTATTAGGAGATAGTGATTATATAGTTCATGTGAATCAAGGATAGTAGGAACAAGATTGGTGATCACACGGCTGGATGGAAGAAGGGGGGTGGCTTGATCCTGATAATGAGTCAAGCGCCAAATTGAGGTATCCACTGTAAAGGATCATCATCTGTTCATGTTGTTGGATTTGGTAATTTGAGTTGACTTCCTAGTCTGGCTTTAGGTGACCGGATAATCGGATTGCGGGTCACAAACCCGCTTGGTTGGAACCTTGCTGGCAGGTCGAGCCTGCGGTTTTGACAACATGATGTCTATGATTTGTTTGACATACAGGAAATCTCAAATCATACATAAGAATCCCGCATTTCTGATTCATGTATCCCGCATTTGTTTGCTGAGTTTTGTCTTTTGTTAGTTGAGTTATCTGCTCAAGAGATTTGAAATTTGCCAATTTAAATAAATCAAAAAAGTCAAATTAAATGTTTGATTTTATTAAATATTTTAATTCTCACTCAGCTGAGTTGCCCGTAAAAGTGATTCAAAATTTGGACCAAGGATTTGACAATCCCACATTTTTACGTTCAGGTTCTGAATTTACAGTAACAGTTACTTTTAGAAAATATTGTGGCATGAAATTTGCTATTAGAGGGACCAGTTCATACATATTTTAAAGTGACTAGTTAATATAATAGGATTGAAAGTATAATTAAAAATATGTATACATGGATTTGTTTCTGAATAGTATGTAAGGTGTTTTACCGGTTTAAAGCTGCATAATGCATATTTTGAACATGATTCTAAGGCAATTATATCAATCCATTTTGAGTGATTATTTAAATGGAAAAATGGTAGGGAATTACAATAATTGTCCAGCCTGGCTTGCAGCTGGTACAACTTTAAAAAGAAAAAGGGGTTCAGCCACTTTAGATAGCATATGATATTTGGAATGGAGTGGTTATCTTTGTATTGAGCTATGAAAACCACAATCGTTAAGTGCATGTTGCTTTGGGTGTTGAGGCTGGCGATGTTATATCGGTTTTTTTAGCCTTACTTGAGAGTATAATTCAATTTATTTAATGTGAATTTTAATTTTAAATTTAAATTGTTTACATTTAAAATAATAAAGGACAGGCCAACTAGCCACCCAGGTAAAGCTGTCTTTCCTAGGTTTTAGAATAAAGATTCTGACTCAATCAGGATACTTTTGGAATGCAGGTTTAAAGAAGCTGTAAAACCTAAGGGATTCCTTTCTTAATGCTTGCTTAGATACACAGCACGCGATTATTTAGCGTGGGCTCCAAATTTAAAATATCTGCTCTTAGCTGACAAGGGCGAATATTACTCCAACTTGGGATAACCTGATCAATCGCTCCAACTTTTGAAGTAGGCTTGAATGGAATCTGGTAGCTACGGGCAGTAAGGTGTAACTGACAAAGCGAGGGCCTTGGGAAGGTTTAATTGCACTGTTCACTTTACATCAAATCGTGTTAATTACATTCAGTATTTTTCTGCTGGTTTATATCAGCTTGGACAGAAATGTGTAATAAAATCAAAATAAATCATTATTTTTTTAAGTTAATGTACATTTGGCCTAATGTGGATGCAGGAGGTTTGCAGCAAAACCGTAAGTAGATACTCTGGTATCGCTGATTGGTCGGAATTGCATTTTCAAAAATGAGTTCTTTTTGGTCAACCAATGTAGGAAAGAAGTGGCGCTAAATGGCTTATAAAGCATCCAAGTTGATCAGCGCTGATTATGTTTGCACTTGTTGGGCGTCATAAAGCAAACATGGAATTATTTGAAAAATATGTGGAGTGATGAATAAAAGGGGGTTTATGGCTTCTTTATTTATCCAGCTTTTATATCCCAGCGTTAGGTGGGATGTAGTTTGGCTAATTAGAAAGCTCAGCTTATGTCCATTCTCACACCAATCAAGTTTTTACTGCTTGGATTGGGCTTTGTTGGCTAATATGTGATTAGTCATATCAGCATTCAAATTATTTTAATGATAAATTATGTTAAGCATTTAATTTTCGGGCCTATAGACTTTGCTGTAGGAAGGTTGGATGTTGGCTAATATGTGATGAGACCAATCGGATACATGGATAATACGAAACTGGTATTTAACGACTTGATCGGGGGCAAAATTTCCTTGAGTGTAGGGATGCTTCGGCTCAGCCCCGGCTAGCTGACGGCTCTTGGCCGCTTCAGCTAAAACGGAATTATAATATATTTAAACATATTGAAATAAATCTTTGAAGAAGGAGGTCAGGAGCCAAAAACTGGCCGCGGCTGCCTGGGGCTTGGCCGAAGCAGCCCTACTTGAGTGACGTTCAATACCAATCAACAGCGGAATGATGTCATTCTCTAATAAGATGCAGTGTCGGAGGTGCAATTGCGAGAAGGGGCATCATGGACCATTTCACATCGTCATGGATCGAGGACTTAAGAGGCTATAGAGGTTAAGTGGACACCTCACTTCACGAAGTAATCATGTCGCCAGTGCCTGCAGGAAAAGAAAGTAACCTCTTTGCAAGTGCAAGTCTAATGATTAGATCATGCCTCTATCAAGAAGCCTGTCTTTACGCTCGAGACGATGAACAAAAACGTCGTCAATGTACAGTACGCTGTGCGTGGTGAGCTGGCACTCAGGGCTGAAGCCATTAAAGAGGTAACAGATCAGATGCGCCGATGCTAATTTGCTAGGAACTTCAAGCAGGAAAGAAGCTTGCGTTCGATAAAGTGATTCATTGTAATATCTGCAATCCCCAGCAACTGGACCAGCAGCCAATTACCTTTTTCCGCCAAGTTGCCGCACTCACCGAGTATCCCGAGCTGATGCGCGACCCCAAGAAAATTGAAGGCCTGTTTCCTAAAGACGCCATTGAACGCGCACAGACCCTTCTAAAAGGGTTTAAAACTTTGGGGGCATATAGTCACTCCAAAGGTAAGCTACATTGGGAGCTATCTAACATTGGAAGGTGTTCCTTATATCCGCCAAAGAATTGCTGAATTCATTGAGCGTAAGTCTTAAGAAAGAACACAATCTAATCTATTCAAGGGCGTGATGGCTTTCCTTCTGACCCCGAAGACATCTTCCTGACATCAGGGTAAGCCAAGGCGTTGATCCAGAACTAACTTGTAGAGCTTCGTCCGGAGTTTTGTTGGTGATGCAATTGCTGATTGAGAATAGCAATGTTGGCGTAAGTTCATTATGCAATATTGAACTAAGAAAGTCAGGTGATGCTTCCTGTCCCCCAGTACCCCCTCTACACCGCTGCCTGCTCTTTATTTGACGCCAAGACTGTGTCTTACGCACTTGACGAGGAAAATGATTGGGCGCTTGACGTAAGCGGCATTTAAAACCAAGCTAACTGTCTAGGTGAATGAGATGCGCACCAGACTGCATGAAGCTAGGGCTCAGGGCACTGATGTGCGTGCTTTGGTTGTTATCAACCCCAGCAATCCCACTGGCCACTGCATGAAATACGAAAACATGAAGCAGGTAGTGGAGATGTGTCACGAGGAGGGATTGCTCTTGATGGTAGATGAAGTCTACCAGGAGAATGTGTATGATAAGCAAGCTCGACCTTTTCATTCCTTTAAGAAAGTAGTCCGCAGGTAATATTTTATGTTTCTTGGATTAATTTTTCAGCATGGGGGAGGAATATTCTGATTTTGAGTTGATTTCCTTCCACTCTGTTTCCAAAGGGGTTGCTGCTGAATGCGGGCGACGCGGCGGATACTTTGAGTTGGCTGGCATTGATCCTCGCGTCAATGCCCAGCTGTATAAATTGGCTTCGGTATCACTCTGCCCCAATATATCTGGCCAGTTTATGCTTGACCTTGTCCTTAATCCTCCCCAAGAGGGCGACCCCAGTTATGAGCTCTTTCACAAGGAAACCACCGACATCTTCAGCTCTTTAAAGAGGAGGTCTGAGAAGCTATGCGCAGCGCTCAACAAGCTCGAGGGGGTGTCATGTAACAAGGCCACCGTAAGACATGAACATATCGTAGGTTAACATCTAGGGTTCCATGGATCTTTTCCCTCAAATCAGACTCCCAGAAAAGGCGATCAAGAAAGCTGATGAACAAGGCAAAAAGGGTGACGAGTTTTATGCCATGGAGATGCTGAACGCCATTGGCGTGGTAAGTCTAAATCAATCCCATATTTTAACAAATAGTGCGTTGTTCCTGGCGCTGGGTTCAAGCAAAAAGCAGGAACCCATCACTTCCGCACCACTGTCCTTCCCCCCTGAGAAGTTGTTCGACGCTTTCCTTGATAGCTTGAAGTCGTTCCATCGTGAATTCATGAAGAAGTATCAATAGGTATTTATGGATCAAATTCCCTTTTGTAAAATCACGAGCCTATATCCAAACCCAATTCATAATTGATGATCCAAATGAATAACTGTAGTAAAGAATAGTTATTTAGGTATACTTCTATTTTTAAAAGCTCCCCTACTTTCATCAAGAATCGTTTAAGGTGATATATCTTTATAGAGAGTATTTAAACGGCAACAATTCCCATGTTGATATACCTTTTTACAATTTCAACATCTAAACATTAACCTTTTTTCAACTAACCATATTTTATACCCTGGACACTAAATACAAATTGTCATCAACCACATGGTGCTAAAATCACATCGAACTCTCAGAAACAAATGTTGTAACAGGCCTTCCTGACCACATATTTTTTCAGGACCAGATTTGGTCTGGCACCCAAAATAGACTGTCAGAACTTGTAAGATAACTTGATGGTGCTCAACCAAATTGATCTTATCTCTATTCATCCAAACCCATTAAAATCAGTCAGCACTATAGCTATCAATGTATGTCTCGTCATTTCTCAAAGTACCACAGTTAACTTAGCCCCTTAAAAGGGATGCAAAATCATTTTCTTTCAAAACAAATTAGACACTTATCTTTTATTTCTTTTTGCCATAACTGTGCTGTATTAGCAGAGTTACATGGGGGAAATGATTGGAAACTAGATAACTATCTTTATTGCTATATGGGGATTATATAGTCAGGATGAATCATTATAAGAGGAATAAGATTGGGACAATCAATCAGTTGGATCAGGCAGGAGGTGGTGTGATCCTTGAAACAAGCCAAACAGCAAATTGAGCTGTCCACCGAGCTGGGATCCTCACTGGTTCTTGTTGCTGGATTTAGTCATTCAATCCAACTTCCACAATTGTCTACAGGTCTTGGGGAAGTCAGGTTGGGGGTCACAGGACCTCTTGTGTGGAACCTTGTTGGGGGTCAACCCCATTGTTTTGAAAGAACATAATCATGGAGAGCTGAGAAGACATGTGCTTGATAGAGAGAATCAAGAGGAGAGCTTCAGTAACCAACCAGAAAGTGGAGGATGCCAATTAGAACCACAGCTCTGGCACTGTGGCTCATAAGAGATTTATGGTAGTGTCCACTGTAAGGGCCAAGGGTTTGATTAGGGGTAGTATTATTGCATAAGACAGGGAAATATTATACCTTTATAAGGTACCTTTTGAGATTTGGATTGATCTAAAACACTCCTAGTATAGATAGGCATATGTTAAATCACTTGAGAGGAAACAGTTGACTTATCAGGTCTCTAAGAAATTAGTAACAGAAGAATAAGTGTGGACAAAACATGCACCTGTGTTTATAACATGACAGGAAGCTTAAATTCTGAGATGTAACTACTGATTTTAAATCCAATTAGCAGAGAGAGAGCCATGGCAAAAGAGAGCAATATTTGCCTTGAATCAATGAAATTAGAGTAATAGGGAGAAAAAAGGCTTAAACACAGCGAGAAAAAGCCAAAAAATCAGATCCCCAAATGTTTTAATTTAAAAATAGGCAATAAAGAAGCCCCAAGGGAGACCTGCTTCATTTTAACATATTGTTGCAGCCAAGATTTCCCTCTTGCCTGCCAATGTATCTCACAATACACAAGGGGCCTCAATTTATTGCCCTATGACATATATAATAACATGAATCATCCTGAAGGTGAGGTCAAATTGCGGACACTATCTCCTAATTAGGAGTGCTGCCAATTTGACTTTGCTAATCCCTGCACAAGTTATTACTTGGATTCAAACCTTACATGAAACCTGTCACTGTGCCACCCTCCCCAATGGCCTTGTGGCTTTTCCCATATAGTATATTAGTCATAATATTGATTATAAACCTTATATTGTTTTATTCATTCTTGTCCTTTCTATTAGACTGTTCTCTTCCCCAATCAAATACTGAACTATCATTGGTTCAGTTACAACAATATTTTTAGAAAATAAAGTGCCTCTTTTTGGGAGTAGTTCATGTAAAAAGTATGATTTATAAAGACAGAAAGCTTTTCAGGTTCTTGATTCTGGGTTTTCAAGATCTTCACTGAGAGAATGAGAGAAATATGATTTTTTGAGGTACAAGAATGCTGATAAATCCAAAAATTTGAAGTGGAAGAGGCCAACAACTTGAAATTTTAATTTGATAAGAGCTTACTGCTGTAAATAATATCTTTATAGCTGCCAAAAAGTAGTCCAATTTGATCAGGGATTCTTATGATATGAGAGCGTTCAGCAGGGAAGAGATGAGACAGTTTTTGATAGGTAGTTGAACAAAAATTCTTTTTCACAGTATGAGCCAGATTTTTAAAGAATCCAGAGCTTTTTCTGGAGTCAAAGTCAAGTTTTTTGGTGTAGCAAAAAATAAAGGCTTTTTACAGTGCCAAAGGAATAAAGAACTTTACACTATTTTCTCTTTTTTATATGAGCAAATTATTGTCAGGGAGGGTAGCCACCAAGAATTCCTTGTGAAAATTGGGGATCTTGAGAGACAGAAGAGTTTTAAGAGGACAAAAGCTCCTAGGTTCTTGCAATGAAACATTTTGACAAGATCCTAGCAGTTGCTGCAATCAGAGAAACTCATCCAACTGTTATCATAAAATGAGTAGTGTTTCCAGGCAACATAGTATTGAAGGGATTGCATAATCTATTTGAAGCCATCATCTTCTTTAATTCATACTCTGTAATTTTTTACAAGATATTGATTCAGGGGTACTTGGAGATCCAAGTACCCAATTTAATTCTGACCCTGTTTTTCTGAAAAGCCAAAATCTGAAAATCTGAAATCATTTCTCAGAATTTTAAACTTTAATTTATATTTTAAAATTTTGAAAATAATGCCACATTTTAAGATTTTGGTTCATCAGGAAAACAGTGCCATCATTTAAGTGAGTATCAATATTCTCTTTTAAAAGTGATAAGAGACAAGCTTTAAAGGTGCTATGAATGCTGTAGGTGGGAGAAATTTCCAATATGTATGAATAATTATCCTTGTTTTCCAGAAGATTAAAAGAAATCAGTCTTTTTGGGGGAAATTTTTGGAAAAACTCCTTTATGTAAATGTTGGCTGCATATATCATCATAAGAGACCCTACAGAATAATTGAGAGCTGGTTATCTTTTTTCTTGATGCCTTTTTATAAGCTTGGATAAATTTGTCTAAGCTATTATAAGCCCTTGTGTTTATGGTGTTTAAATGACTAGCCATATCAGAAGATGCAGGTATGTAAGACTGGATTAAAACACTTACTACAAGAGCTGGAGTATAATACTCAAGTATGTATGAGATTGGTATAGAAAGTTGAGGAATTAAGTTAGACGTCTGAAAGCCAGGGAGGATGGTTATGATTAGGTATATAATCTGACCCAGAAAAATGCCTTTGTGTGGATATTAAAATACATGAAGTTTCCAGAGAAGTAATTCAATACATAGTACACAGTGATGTACAGAGCAAGAGCATTAGTGGACCTGGGAGAGACCAGAGGCAGCAAAGTGTATACAAGAGAGGAATTTAGTTGTGATGTCTCCTGGAAGTGTATATCTTTTAAATTATTGAAAATGGGTCTGAACTGGCTAAACAATTTATGATGGCCCCCAATCTCAAGGCATATTGTGATAACAACAGAAAAGATAAGATGGTTTATTGTCAAACTTGAGGAGGAGTATCTCGTTTGATTAGCTTACTTGTACTAGTGAAGTAAAACTTATATTCATGTGATATAAAATTGAGGGTATATTTTCTCAATGATAGCACAAACTATCACTGATAAAATGAAGTTTATTATACATCTGTCTAAAGAGGGGTAAAAAAGGATAAAGCAAAGAACTAGGGCACTAAAAATTTGGTTTGAGTTTGAATTGTCTTTCTTGCTTGATCCTGATTTATTTCCTGCACCAATGTTTAGCCAGAGGCTGAATTAAGGCTTTTCTGGGTGAAAAGAGCCTTTGGCATGAGCTTTCACTCATCTAATGATCTTTGAACTTCTGTTATTTTCTTATTAAGATCAGCTGAAAAAGTGAATTTTGAGACCTGGGTACTGGAAAAATGTATGCTGGCCTTTTTGGGACTCAATCTTATTTTTAAATCGACATGCAAAATTTTCACTTTGGGAAACCCATTTGAGACTTCTGACAACTTTTCAGTGGAGCCCAGACTGGCCCAGAAGCAGCCAGATGTGTGGTGAGAGGCTGGATAAGATATCTGGCTGGCAGAAGAGTGAGTGGTTGGCTGAGTGAGTGAAAGCATTGGCAGGGAAGGCATGGCTGTTAGTTGGGCAGGCCACAGAGACCTGATGAGTGAATGTGGGGTCTGTGGTCTGCTGGATGACAGCTTTCTGATTGGCAAGTGGTTGTGGAAGATGGAAGAGTCCACAGAAAGGATCTGGATTCTATTTTTTTGGTTTGTTTTTAAATTTGGGCAGTGTTTTTCCCAATCAGGAGAAACTGCTGCTGATATTGCAAATTTTGTGTTTTTTCTGGGTTTATCTTGGGATTATTTTGGGTATTTGCTAGGATCTAAATTGAGGTGACCTTTTCTGGATTTTCTTTAATTTCAGAAATATTATTAACACAGAAAGAAGCCTAATTTGGCTTAAAAGACAGGAACCACTGTGAAAGCATGAATAATGTTATTGTAAGCAAATTGGGCAAGTTAGAGGTCTTTGTACCACAGTTTGATTGAGGTATTGTTGTAGCAGAGGAGGTGTTGTTTCATGAACTAATTCAATCTCTTAGTTTGACATATGATTAAGAAGGATAAAATGTCAGCCTGCAAGGCTCAATTCTGAGTATGCTCAGGAGGGACTATCAGAGCCTCAAAGTTAATTTTAAATCAAAATGGTTGATAGTTTTATATGAGAGACCAAATTTGGGAAAGATGTGCCTAATAAACAGATTGGTTATTGCAACAGAGTTCAGAGTGGCAAAGAAGAGGATAAATTCTGAGTATTTTATAAGAAGATTTGCAACTAACATAATAGAGCCAACCCCTTAAAAGTAGGTCTCAATCACAAAGTCCATTAATATTGGCAACCTATGATTCTGAGCCTGTTGTATAGAAAAAAGGCTATTTTTACCTGACCTGTCCAGTTTAGAGAAAACACAGATAACACATTTCTTGATCTATTGGCCTAATTTATTAGTTATTTTAACCCATTTATAGGTATATCAGAGGAGATTCAGCAGATTATCTGTTTTTGGAATTTCAAATAAAGATAGATCATGATATTCTGTCAGTAAAAAGGTTCAAGTTAGTTTGATAACCCATGCTTTATTTATTAATAAATCATATATAAACGCTCAAGTTGTAGGAGAAATTATTTCTATATGTTTTGCTTGGAAGAACTTACCTTTTTTTAGGTCCAAAGGTGGCTGACAACACACAATTTGAGCTTATAAATTAGTTTGGTTCAATGGCTGATGCTACCGCTCGAAGGGGTTGTTGGACACTTTGCAGTGTCTCGCGGCATCCCCACTTACGGCAGTGTTGATTAAAGTAAAAAAATTAGGAGGTAGATGTAAATTAATCCGGTTTGACATTAAGGTAAGACATTTAAATTTCTATTTAAAAAGTTAGTGATAACCATTGGAGCTAGAAATGAATTCATGAGTAATGATTAGTCAATCCCATCTATTTCTCCGCCAAGAAGATAAGATTAGAATCTACTAAGCAAGGTAAGCTTTAGTCAGATACAATACTAACTTTTTCATTTCAAATTTATAGATTCACTTCAAGATAAAAGTTAAAAAAAATATACATATAATATTAACTGTTTTAAGCATAGTAGATCAGGGTCTTTAAAGGTAAGTTTAGTTTTAAACTTTCAAAGCTAATCATACTTTAGAAAGGTATTTAAAAAGTTTTAAACAACTAAATCATTTCAAAATTCAAGTTGAAGCTGAAGATCAGGTAAGCATTTCACTCAAATTGCTAACCTTTAAATCCTTTTAGATGGACTCTATCTGCAGCAGATCTTAGGGTGGGTAAGTCACTTTTATCAAATCAAATTAACTAACCTAGATTTAAAAAACCATATTTTTGCCCTGAATTATATTAAGGCTTTGTAAGTAATATTTTTATTCTTAAATCTTTTTAAAATAAAGCTGCATTTAATCAGTTAACTATTTCCAAAAAAACCTACTAACCTTTGATCCTTTTAGATAGACTTAGTCTACAGCAGATCTTAAGTTGGTAAGTTTTTTTCACTAAATTACCAGCCTAGATTTAAAAAGCCAGACTTTTGCCCACAAGCAGAGCTTGATTTAGGCAAGCCATTTTTTCTAAATTTACTAAACTTGATTAGGGACTCCAAGATTTTTATCCCAAAGCCAATCTTGGGCCAGGTAAGCTTTTTGATAACTTACTAATCTAAGTTTCAGACTCTGGGTCATTGCTCCAAAGCAGATCCTTGGTTGGTAAATATAATTTGCTTTTAACAAGGCATTCTTCAAATATTTTTTATTGTCTGTTTTTAAGTCTTTTTTGTTCCAAGTAACACTTTTGTTATATATGTTGAGAATAAACTAAAGAATTAAATATCACTTACACTATTTTTAATAATCTATTAAATAATTAGTATTTTTAGTTGTATTTTGTTTTCAATTAGCTTTGAGCTTTAAATTTCTACTTTGTAAGCTATTTTAACAGGTTTAACTACTAGAGCAATATAGATCACAAAGAAACTTTTAGAATGGCTTATTTTTAGCTTTTCTATATGGTGTTAAGTTGAAGGAAGTTTGTTATTTTTGATCCAACTAGCTGCCTTATATTAATCTGAATCTATAAAATCTCTATATACAAGCCAATACTTTGTTAAAGATAATGTTACAATTAGAGTGTTTTAATGTAATTGCATCTTCTGTATATAATTAAACTTTCTATTTTTAAATATTCTTTAAAAAGATTCTTTGCCAAAGAATAAAAACCTTAAAGAACTAAATTATCATTACTGTTAAAAAATATTTTAATTGTAATGGCTTTTAATTCTATGCTTTTTGTTATAAATTAAAAAGATAAACATGTATGGAGATTAAATCCAGGCAAATAGAAAACAATCCAATTATTTTAAGTTATGCCCACAACTAAAGCACATACTGCCAAAAACATAGCCCTAAAATCATATCTAAACAACCTACTAAATATAATAGGTACAACAAAAAAGAAAAAGAAAATCAGAGAATAAAAGTTTAATGCCAACCTAAACCAAGCACACATTTATGTCAAAAAAGATGATATGTAAAGATTATGTAGATTTCCTATAGGCTATGTAAACTAAACTATAAGAATAGAGAATTTCATACCATGTACTTGATGATACTTAAAATGTGTTGATGTGTCCCTTGGATTTCAAAAATTGTCATTAAAATAAAAAATTGTTTACTAAATTAGTGTACTTTCAAGATAAGAATAAAAATTATTTAATTCCAATCTCTTAAATAGTAAAAATATATAATCCATAATATAAAATACAATGTACAATGAGCCTTGGTAAAAGCTTAATAGAGAATTTAAAAAGCATTCACCCATACTTCTCCAATGTAAGTTGCAAAAGTACTAAAGCTTTAATTTTTATAAACAAAAAATAACTGTTGTGTGTAAAATAATCAGCAATTCACAGCCAGAATAAAAAAATCAGGAAAAAACTTTCTAACCCAGAAAAATTCTGCTAGATAGCAGAAAAATATAAAGGTAGGCAACTATGCATGAATAAACTGAGTTAACACAGCTTTGTCCTTTTTACATCCTAAAATCATTCATATATTTACTCACCAGTATCTGATAAACTTCAAACCCCATATCTAAATAATTTAAATCACAGAAAATAAAACCCACCCCAACTTTAATATAGCTTTTACCAGCTATAAACTGGAAACACATACCAGCAGACTGCTGTGAAAAGAGCGTAGCACAGCTTTACTCTTTTGGCAGCCAGCCTGACACATCTTTCCCTTTACCAACTATAGACTAGAAAGGCATACCAGCAACCATCCTTAAACACTTTTTATCAGCTATAACTAGAAACACATACCAGAAGGCTGCATTAAAAGAGTGAAGCTGAGTGTAGCACAGCTTTGCTCTTTTGGCAGCCTGAAACATCTTTCCTTTTACCAGCTATAGACTAGAAAGGCATACCAGCAACCATCATTAAACACTTTTTACCAGCTATATCTATAAACACATACCAGTGGGCTGCATTAAAAGAGTGAAGCTGAGTGTAGCACAGCTTTGCTCTTTTGGCAGCCAACCTGTCAAATCTTTCCTTTTACCAACTAGATTATAAGATAAAAAATTTAGAAGGTCACTGAATTAAAAAACAAAAAAGTTTTTCAGCTAGGGTACCTAGACGCGTACCCAGGTGGGATGCCATAAAAGGACAAAGCAGGCGTAGCTCAGCTTTGTTCTTTTGATATCCTGCCTGCCACTCCACACTTGTTATCCTATCTTTTAGAGTGTATGCACCCTTTGAGGAGGAGTCCTGAGACAGTTTCTATTGAAGTGTCTATTAATCAGAAGTTGTATGCTGGTCTGAAATATTTTTTTGAAGAAAAGTGCCTAGGAGAGCAAGAGAGATGCTTGGCACAGTGTGTTCTAGGGTAAATATGTCTACCATGGAGCCAGGAAGACTGGGGGAGGATGTAAGGACCAGGGATTCAGAAGTAAGGAGTCAGTATGACAAGGGGATCTTTATCACCCTGTAATGGGTACATGTCAATATTTTTACTGAAGATTCAAGATGAATATTAAGATTTTCCTTCATAAACTCATAGCTGAAATGGTTTTTGTGTGGTAAATAAAGTTTATCAGGTTTTGAAGACATGGACTATTGGTGAACACAATAAAAGTCTGTTGCCCAATCAATGTTGATGTGTGTTGTCAATGTGGGTTTCTTTCAGCTCTTTTGGGTATTTATATGAGAAACGCACATGATTGCTGTGAAAAGATGAATGTGTTCCCTGTGATGAATGTTCCATGCTATATTAAAATTATGAGACTAATTAGGGCTATAATAAAGTTTTAGCATAATAAAAACAATTATTGTTTCATATTTTCATATACTTAGGGTATCTAGAAAAGGAACACCTTTGTAAGAGAGGGGGGCTAGACTAACAAAGTCTGGCTCCCATCCTGGTGGGACCAACCACCAGGATGCCATCCAGTGCAAGACTGGGATAGCCGCTTGAAGTGGCCTCCCAAAAGAGACCAGATGTGAAAAGGGAGGAAAGGATGCATCCAAAGCCATGACCATGGCTCCAGTAAGTAACCACAGAGAGCAATCCCAAGTAAAAGGGGCCTCTGCATTTGACTCAGGGATTTGGCGCAAGGGAGAAGGATTGACCAAGTCAAAAGAAGGAGTTTCAGTAGTAACAGATTCTAAAGGGGATGACAATTCTTCAAGATAAGAAGACAACCAAGGAAACAACCCATAGGACACTAAGTTGGTGGGAACCTGGATGAGATGTTCAACTACATTTACAAACAGACCAGGAATAAACTCAGAAGATTGAGCAATCAAGGGAAGTTTTCCCCAAAAGACAGGGTTGGAGGACCAGAACAATAGAGAAATAGGCACCAGTATCCACATGGCCACCTTGTACCAAGGAGACAACATGATTTCAGTGGGACGTCTTTTTTGTGCTAAAACTTCCGGGCGGACGGGCCAGGTGCACAGGTAAATAACAGGAAATGATCCAAATTATTATACTTGGAACAATTCCCAACAAAAAATGACGGGCAGGCGGGCAGGCAAGCCAGGGGAAAACAGGATGCGGGGCCAACAGCGGGTATTAAACAATACCTTTATTATTAAACAAACTTCAAAGTACAAAAGAATTTGCAAAGTCAGGAGTTTATTCAAAAATTGGAATTGGTGAGCAAGGGACCTGACAGCCCATGCTTCCATTTTATGCAAAGGGGGGGGGTGATAGGATGGGAGAGGTTATGAAAGGGGCTATTGGAGTGCAATCTAAAGGAGAGCCTATTAAAGAGTACTAGCCAATCTTATCTTGGTTTGAGACCCAGAAAATAGGGGCCGCAGGCCCGGATGTAAAACTCAGTCCCCCAATTGGCTAGGAGCCTTCCGAGGACTCAGGGTGCGCATTTCCCCTAATGCTTTCCTCTGACGTCTTCATCAGAGAGCTCCAGTACCCAATTATTTTGGGCCAAGGGACTTCTGGGCCGGAGGAATTGGCAGCCTGGGACATCACTGATTGCGGGATTTGATACCCAATTTCCCCAGACTGCAGATTGAGCTTCTCTGTATTCATGCGGCCCGCATTTTTCTGTTGGTCTGCTAGTTGTTTCAGGACCAGGCGACACCAGGACAATAAACAATCTAACTGGATTAGTTTCTCCTCCACAGTTGGAGGGTACTCCAAAGGAAGGATTGGGACTTTGGACAGAAAAGCCAACACAAAGCGTTCATCTACCGCATGGGCCAGGTCCTCCAGGTTGTGGAGGGGTTTTGCCTGCACGCGGGCCACTTTTTTCAATGGTCTGGGAAATACATCCCAATCCAGGGCCAAAGGTGGGCCACATAACTTTACAACCTTCAGTGGATCATGCAATAATGTGAATCCTAAGACCATCTCTTATGTGGCTGTTTAGAGAAGCAAATATTGAACTTAAAGATTTGGGGTGTTTAAAAAGTTAAGGTAGTTAGTTTGAGTTAAAAGTCCAGGCTAATCACTTGAGTGAATGTAGAGAAATTAGAACAACATGTGCTGGCCTCTGACAGGCATATTTGATGCACCTCTATATCCTAGATGCTCTCAGTAGATAATCAATGTTCTAGACTATTAGTGCATACAGAAATATGGCTTAGGAAAAATTTGAAGACTTTGTAAAAATTTCTCAAAGACAGTTTGTTACAAGATCAAAAGAGGGACACATTTCAGTAAAACACTCCCTCATAATTTTTCTATTAGGGGAAAATTCATGGGATTGCTAAAAAATCTGAAAAACAATCCACATAGTAATTTACTATGTGAATGAGTAAATACAAACACAAAAAAACATTGAAGAAAATGGGGAAAATGTTACCTCTTTGTGGCATAGAACTTTAAAGCTTCAAGCAATAAAACACTGAATTTCTATTTGAATTGTGGCAAAACTGTGAAGATGTTGAAGCACTAAAATATAATGAAAAACAAGGGCATTAGATGAGTCTGAGGCTTGTTTTAACAGTGTATATCATTGGTTTAAAAGCCCAAAGCTTAATAAATAATTTATGAAACATTAGAAAAAAAGTTTTGGGGTTGGATAAGATAAGTTTGAAAGCTTATTTCATTATAGTAAAAGAGTATGTACATACTAGTTTAAGCTCTTAATAAAGCATCCTATAGGAGAAAAGCCTAATACAAGGTGCTATAAATCAATGATTAAATGAAAAGCCAGG
This sequence comes from Entomophthora muscae, assembly GCA_014839935.2. Taxonomy (NCBI): domain Eukaryota; kingdom Fungi; phylum Entomophthoromycota; class Entomophthoromycetes; order Entomophthorales; family Entomophthoraceae; genus Entomophthora; species Entomophthora muscae. Next base: position 398,655 of record QTSX02006418.1, read on the forward strand.
GACATCTGCATCTCAATCTTGGAATCCTGCTTTGACATCTGAAATATTTTATCTGGGGCAGAATTGAAGATTGGCTGATACATTCAGAGGTCATAAAAATAGTAGCTGGTTAATAGAACTACAGAACAGTGAAAAATCAGAAGTTTTCTAAGAGAATCTTTATTCTGTTTTAATAAAGATTATTATAACCCCTATAAGCTTTCAACTGTTGAAAAAATGACAAGCTTTTCTAATATCTACTATCTAGGAGTTAGGCAAGAAGATCAGTATAGACAAGGGTGCAGAAGTCTGCATGTAGCTCAACTCCTAGTGAAGAGTGGGCCAGAAAGAAAAATGTTTAAAGCTTAATCTAAGAGAACAAGAGTTTCTAAGCATTAAGTTTGATGGGATCTTCCAAGAGCTGTATATTTCAAAGGAGGGTCAAAAACAAGAAGATGTAATGATAAATGATGAAGATGCTAGTATTTTATTTTGGAAAGTGTTGAAATAGTTTGTATGTTTACAAGCCCATTATAATGCTTTGGCCCTGGAACTTAGTCACTTGAAGAATGTTGCCCCAACCCAGCTGGACCTTGGCTTTGATATAGGGCATATTTTGGTGACTTCTGAAGAGCAGATGCACCACACTCATATTTATATTTTTTTCTCTTCATTTTGGGGGTTTACCTCAATTATTCTTTCTAAAAAACTATATCTTTTCTTCTTTCAGTAGTTTCTAGCTTCTTCTGATGCTACTCATCAGTTGAAATCTCTTTCCCATGATTTGAATTGTATTCAAGAGTTCTCAACCCTACACTGACATGCCTCCTACCTTTGATCAGCAGCAAGCCTGAAAATGCTATGTAATATGATAAAATTCAACACATGATGCCTTTTCAAAATCACAATATAGACAATTCTATCATAAAAAATCTTTAAACTAAGCAAGCTTATCATATTCTACCTCTATCAGTATTTATATGATGTGATTTCTTGTAGGCTTATAAAAGTTAGTAATACTTACACATTATCAAGTATTTGAATAATTTTCTCAGAAAGATCTTTATAAGTTATGTAGTGAATGAGCTTGAATTTTTATCACATGCTATTTACCAAACTTTTATCAGAATTACAACAAGAATACATTCATTATGATTAGCTTAATATAAGTATAACTATCTGATTTAGATCACTTCTCTCATATAAACTTTATAATCCAGAACTCGAATATTAATCAAGATGTGTGTTGCTATAAAAAATCAGTAATGGTAGTTTAAGCTTCTTAAGCAGATGAATATTTTCATTTAACATCAAAGTCAATAGCTTTGAATTACAATCAATATTTTGAAATAAGATGATTTATTCTACACTTAATCCTGGTAATTATCTAAACCATGCTTGCATATATTTTTTTGATAAACTTTAATCCTAAGAGCGCAGTTTATTAATCAATGTGGCTTCAGTAAGTGAAAATTAGAATTCTACCAAGCAGCTCTTTTTCTTACTAATAAAATTTAAATGTAAAGTATTTTATAGCCTATTACATCGATGGCCTCCTAGCCAGGACCAGTTTGAGTCTTGCATGAGCAAGCGGCAGGCATTTAAGTACAACAATGAGATCAGCCTATATTCAAGCTGTTTTAGTGCTACATCATTTTAATTTACATTTTATTGCACCACTTGATTTAAAAGGCTCTCCTAAGTAACCCAGCCAACCCAGTTACTTCCAGAGTGACTTGCAACATCTTTGGATATCGAAGGACCTTTTAGTTCACGTTTTTAGTAACAATATGAAGCTTACATGTTCATTCGCAGCCTTGAGCTTTCTAGCTACTCCTGTTTTTTGTCGCAATGTTTTTTTGCGGACTTCAGAAGAGTATAGCTACTAATAGTTTTATCGATTAAACGCATTTAGTTTAGGGACGAAGATTGACTCTTTTGATGCATTAAAATCCTTCACTTTGAGTGCAAACAAGAATGCCTGCCCAAAAGCTTTGTATGCCTTTATTTCTGTGAATCTCGAGGTTTATAAATTCATTAACTTAGCTAAAAATTAGATGAAATCTTTAGAATCTTACTTCAAGGTACTCAAAGCAATATTCCCAGCAAGTACTGATAAAAACAGGAAAACTCTGATAAGCTTCAAAGCGTTTCGGAAAATGACGCGAAAACTTTGAAAGAGTTTTTCAGTCAACTTGCTTCTAATTGCGGAGGGAGTGTTCAAACACTCAAAAGTGATACTGTCATCCAAGAGGGTACGCGTTTTTGTTTTAAATTATTTATTAGTTTTTAGATGAAAAAACTGCGGAAACTCCTTTATTCTATCAAGCTGATGCTTCTGGTAAGTTTTTAAGCGACATCAGTTAATCTCTTAGCCGATGACAAATTACTCGCTCACCTTCAGGAAATTGTCAAGACTAATAGTCACTTCGTCTTTTTGGTAAAACTTTGTCGAAATCCTTTATTCATTCTAGTAGATTGAGAACGCTTATGCCTCCAAGCCTCAAACTAATGACAGTAAATTCAAAACAGGTATAATGGTGCTAAAATATTTAGATACAGCTTCTGGAAGCGTTTCCTCTGATGAGTCTGAAGACATCTTACACGCTGATCCCTTTTTCTGGTGGCTTTCTAATGGTTTAATCGCTTCCCTCTTGGTGTCACTTCTTTTGATCTCAATATTAGTGGTTGGAATTTCTTGGTTGGCTTCAGTCGAAGGACCTACTGGCTTCATGGATGTCCAATCTAAGAAGCAAAATTAATATTTAAAGTAAGCACAAACCTTTCACTGTATTTGAACCTCCTTTGCTATCTGTGGTAATAACAAGTTCAATTTTTCATATTTATTTTAATTTCAACAAGAGCATAAGAAACACCACTATTTCAGATGGCTGTGTCCCCCTTTTTGTCAATAGTTTGACTAATTTTTATTTTGTTCCCTTAGATTTGTTACCCAGTTAGTAATATTTACTTAGCTCTACCATATCTTTTTTAATGTGCATCAAAGTCATATGCCTAAGGGTACATTTTTAAGATATCAAATAATATGGGCATGGTTCAGAAAGAACCTATCTTGATCACTTTAACTTTTTGATAATAGCTTCCCATCTCTAAGCTTTAACATAAACTTTACTCCTCTTCAAAAGACTTTGGATAAATGCAAGACATCAGGATTCTTTAGACGGTAAATGTAATAAATTTACTTTGCAATTTTAGGTTGAGACTTTAAATTCGGCAGATGCTATCATATCCTTGGAAGGGATAGTGAGAGAAGATTGGCCTATCGTTTACATCGGTTGTATATTTATTGTGTATTTATTCTATATGATACATAGATTAATTCTTTATAAGACCAATAGCTGAAAGTTTATAATATTAAAATGCTTACCTTTATCAGAATAAGCTAAAGTGCAGTTATGATATGTGCAAAGGATGTATATAGGTAATTAACCAAAGTAAATAATTTGACATCAAATTACATAGCAAATTTTATTGGGTGGATAGAATGTATTGTTAGGAATTCATTTTCCTAAATTTGACTTCCTATTATTACCTATCAGTAGCATGAATTAACAGATGCAGCATCTAGTAGCCCTAGTAGAAGAGACTAATGGTTTAGGAACTTAACGGAAAACTAGTCAATTTTTAAAAAGAATAATAGTAACTTTTAATGTTAAATTTTAGGACAAGTTCATTTCCAAGTTTAATTTTAATCAGAAATACTATTTGTGATTAGAAGACTTTTGAGGTTTACACTTAGAATAAGCTCTTACTTTTATATTTTGAAATGTTTTTAATTAGATGAATTTAAACAAATATTTAACTTATTACTTTATTTTGCTATTTTAATTATTCATTTAAGCTTTTTTGTTGAAACTTAAATGCTTTTTGCTATCTATATGGGATAGAAATTAATTTTTATTAAATCTTTAGATTAATATTATAAACTGATTTACATATTTCAAATGAACTGGACTGTTAGATTTTCCTACCTATATGTGATCTTACTAGGCAGAGCAAGATGTTCAGCCAATTTTGATCCAACTATAGTTTTTCATGTAACTTTTTTAGATTTGCAATGATAAAAGGATTGAAACACCCTCTTTTTATTGATCAAAACTTTAATTAACATTTTTATTTTTTGCTTTTAACAGGCTTAATTTTAAAAATATACACTTTTAAATACCAATTCAATTAACTCTCGCTAGTAAGAAAATAGACCAAAGAACCAAGCCAATATATCTAAACAGTATTTTAATGAATATATAATTTTTACCCTGATAGTTTAAAGCATTAAGACACTTGTTAAAAAAAATGAATTTCTGAAATTTAATCTGTTATAACTGTGCTATATTAGCAGAGTTACAAAGGGAAAATAATTGTAAGCTAGATGATATATTTATCTGGGTTATTGCATATTATATAGTTTGAGTGAACCTTTTAGGAGGAATAAAATTGGGATAATCAATAAATTAGATTGGGCAGGGGGTGGCTTGATTCTTGTACAGAGTGAATTTTTTTAAAGGAAACACCTTGTACAGAGTGAAGTGCTAAATTGAGTTGCTCTGGGGATGAGATCAACATCAGTTCCTGTTTCCTGTTTTAGTAATTTGAGTTGACTTCTGCATTTGGCTTTGAGTGATGGTGTCATGGCCTGGGTTGCTCCCAGGGGAACCTTCTGTACCAATAGATTCCATAATGCCGAGAATTATCCGCCCAAGTAAGAAAGCTCGAAAGGCTGGAAAACTGTTAACAAAATTAACTGATTTGATGGATCTAAATCAAACAGTTGATAAAAAATGGGTTACGGCTGCTCCGGTTGGCCAGGTGCATTTGATTCCCCCTTGCAAGCTGACATTGATAAATTGTTGTAATATGAGAGTCACCAGATATGACCTTATTTATCAGCACAGTTATCAGAAGTTGGTCATCCAAGGGTTCTTTGCAAACTGGACCAGGTATTCACTTGGCAATTCAGAAGAAATAGGAGCTAGGGGTCCAGGTGGTCTTGCTTAGTCAATTTTTGATATATATTGAATAATTTTCACTGTTTCAACTCTAAGAGTTGAGTCCGCCCAAAAATTTTACTCAATAAAAATCAAATATCCTCTGGTTTAATTTTATTTGGAAATGCATCCTGTAGTTGGCCTGTTGCACTACATTCCCTGCAATTTTATTCTTAGCAGAATCTTTACAGGAAGATGGGGCCCTACTGTTGGTGCTCTGTTGCCGCTTCTGCCCAATGTCAATCTGATGCCCGCAAATTTAGGAGTTTTCCCCACTGTATCTGAAGCTGAGACATTTGTAGCCTCACAATGTCCTGAATTTTACACCAAAGACTCATTGATTCTCTCCCAGGTTATTTATCTTGGGTTCCTTTGTTTAGGGTTAATCATTTTGCCTAACCCTAGTGTATCTTTTGAAAAATTCACAAAACAGTATTTGAAGCTTTGTTGGTGGTTAATCATCAACTCAATGTGGATTTGGGTGGTAATTCCTCACCACCTAGAGACGGCTTCTTAATATCCGACCATTTCTGTCACATTACTCAACTCTTCTATGTCTGAATTTTTGGAAGCAGTTTGCCATGAAACCATGCTTCTTTTCTCCTGTTCTATTGAAATATCTGAATATACCATGTTCATTTGCACCAGCTCATTTTTGAGCTTTCAGTTTGGACTTTTCTTTAATTCATGGTTTCCATCTTTGGTTACAGTGGTCAAGTCTGGTTCAGCTGTTTCCTGGTTCCGCCGTGTCAAATTATTTTGGTGTCTGGATTATTTCCCTGCTCCACCCACTGACAAAATTTTGCGTGAAGTTGTGTTGGTCCTGGCATCTTGTTCTGGATCTTCCCTCAGCCACAAATCCCAAGTTTATCACATGATGACTAAGGTTTTGGAGGATGCGCACAAATGGTTGTTGTCTGCGGTAGAGCGCAATCCACAGGTTTTAACTGAGAGTGCATCTTTGTACCCCTTGTTAAATTCTGCGGGTGTATCTCTTGAGGAGCTTAAAGTCTATTGTAAGCTGTACCTCTTCCATCAGAGTACTAGTCAGCTGTCAATATTCCTTCCTCAACTTCTTGCCTACTGCCACACAATTGATGTTCCCAAGGTCAATAAGCTCTCAGTGTTGTGGTTAGCAGTTGACCAAACTGCCCAGGACTTGGCAATTTGGGATTCCCTGTTAACCACAACTGAGGCCCTGGTAAGCCAAATAATTTCTCTTATCTCAAATCCATCTGCTTCCAATCAAGGTACATTGGCAATTGAAGCCAAACCCACCGCTTGATCCTGGCTTTCTGGTACATGTCCTGCGGTAGCTTTGCCCAGCCAAAGCAGAGATTCCCCTGTGTGTCTTCCCAGCTGCAGCTAGCAATCTTGAACAAGCCTGTCAATGTGGAGAAAGCGCTGGCTCCAGTATTTCCCAAAAGCTTGTGGCCATGCTTCAGCATGTCCTTCCTACAAAGTCGTTGGTCGTTGAATCTGATGAGTTGCCTCTGGTTCCTATTGATTGTGATTGTCCTGTTAACCCTGAAGCTGTCCAAGCAATGATCAAACACTATTTTCAGGAGCACCCCACCTCTTTGGCCGCAGTTTGTGCTACTGAAGAGAAACATGATCCCGCCGAGGTTGCTACATTTGCTGCAAATAAATCTACTTATGACTACTCTATGTTTTATGGTAGCATATATTACGGTCAAACTATCTTCCAACCTGCAATTCTGTTGGATACTGGTGCTTCTGAAAATTTTATGAGCGTAAAGGCTGAGTATCTGTTGCAGTTGAAGTACCATTCTGGAATGCTAATCCAAGGTGGGAATTTCCAAATGTTTTCCTTGTTCCAGCTGAGGAAACCTGTAAAATTTGTGGTTGCGGGTCAATCCTTTACTGTGTGATTCTCCATATGTACTACCCTTATGTACCCTATCATTTTAGGGGTAGGCTGGTGAAGGGACATAATGTATCAACTCTCTTGACAGAAAACAAGTTGCAGGTAGATCATTCTTTGGGTATTTCAGTCTGTATCCATATGCTAAGTATGTCAGAGTTGGTGTCAGGGATCCAGTCTTGGGCAGCTAGCCCGTTGTTTCCAGGGGTAACCCAGGCCAGGTTTTTTGCGGGCAATGCCCACCACAAGAGGGGAGCTAACTTAAAAAGGTAGGAGACAGACTTTCTCACCCAGGACCACGGGCTGGAAGCCGGGATTATAGTGTCAATCACCCCTGTGAGGGTGATATACACAATCCTAAACAGCTTACTGATATGGTTGATTGGAAGGTTGGGTGAGGAAGCGGGCATAGGTTTTGGGGTCATAGGCAGTTCCATGGGTAGGTCGTAAGCAGGGAGATAGTTGAATTTCCCTCTGAACAACTTGGGTGTTGAAAATATCCACAGATCTTGTCAGTTATATCTAACTGCAGATTGTATGCTGGCCAAAGGATCAAGTTTGAGTATCTTTTACGGGGTGTAGTCTTCGTATTCAGACTTCAGAGGGTAGTTGGTAAAATGGACGGGTCCAAAGGGTACACCAGAAGGACAGAAAACTGCAGGCAGCGGGGCAGGAGGGCCAGGTGATCTTGAACTGAATTGGTAGATAGCAAATACAAAATAAGGCAATAGCTGTGTGAGCCAAAAAAATATAACCTTTATACAAAAATGACAATAAGGTTTGAGCGCAGAATCTATAGGCATATATAGCATCCCACCTCCAAACTTAGTATTCTCCATAAGGGCCTCATCAAAATATTGGGAAAAATGCGGGCGGGTGGCCAGGAGGCCCGGGTGCAGGAGCAGCGAAATGGCACCTTGGCTGAATGTTCTCTCATTGGTCAGAATGTCCAAATTGGTTACTTGATTTCCTTGATTTTTGGCTGTAATCACAGGATTGGGCTCAAAGCCCAGGTTTTTCCTTGGCAGTTGAGTTTGATTGGTTACTTGAGAGGACTTAAAGCTCATGAAGTTCACAGGGCACCTTCTCTGCCTCCATTAGGCAATTCAAGAAGCTCTTCCTTGGGAGTCATCATAGTTGAACCTGTACTGGTATTCTGACTTTGGGACTTAGCAGGGACTTCAGCTTGCGGGGGCTCAATCTCAGAAAAACGCAGGCGGGCAGGCTCTGGGTCCATGGAGCCAGCAGCCTGCAGGAATTTGGGTTCAGGGTTCAAATCCTGCCCTTGGGCCCAGGTTTTGAGGGGTAACAAATTGTCAATCCTGACAGTTGGAGCAGTCTTCTCAGTCCATACAGTCAATCCCAATTCCAATGTCTATAAGTTCTGACTTGCCACCATGTCTCCAACCCTAGTCTGCAGCCTTTGACGCCACTAAGGGTGAGGTTCTCCCCAAGTATACCCAGTTTGACTTTGAATTCAAGGTTACTGTCAATCTTATCCATATTGCATCTCCTATCTATCATTTGACTTTAAAAGAGGATGCATGTTTGGAAGGGTGGACTTGTGATATGTTGGCAAAAGGATACATCTTTAAGAAGGTTTTGTTGATTTGTTCTCCTTTGTTGTTTGTCCAAAAATCAGATGGGTCACTCAGACCTTGTGTGGACTATGGAAAATTGAACAGCATTACCATCCCAGACCCCTATCCCTTGCCTCCTGAAGCACAAATCTCTTGTTGTGTTGAGAAGGCAAAGTGGTTCTCAAAACTTGATCTGTTAAATGTGTTCAACCAGATTAGGATTGTAGAGGGGGTGGAGTGGTTGACGGTGTTCAGAACAAAGAAAGGCATCTTCCAGTTCTGTGTTATGCCTTTTGGTTTAAAAAATACTCCTGCTTGTTTTCAGCGTTTGATTGATTTGGTCTTGGGAGACCTCCTGGGTGTGTGTGCTATTGTGTATATGGACAACATCTTGGTGTTTTCTCTGGATGAGGAGTCGCATAAGGCCCACCTGTCAGCAGTTGTAGAGCGCATTCTCCAGGCCAAATTAATCATTAAAAGGAGTAAGTGTGAATTCTTTAAACATAAGGTTACCTTTTTGGGTAATATTATCTTTGAGGATGGCCACACTATTGTCCCCAACAAGGAAGCAGCTGTTTGAGAGTATGCTACGCCTGTGACAATATCCCAACTTCATAGTTCCTTGGGTACTTGTATGTTCTTGAAGAAGTTTACACCTCATTTATCAGAGGTGGCGGCTCCTTTGTATTTGGCCAGTGGGAAGACAACTCCAGTCTGGACGCCTGAGTGTGAAGAAGAATTCTTAGCAGTCAAGGCTTTCTTGTCATCCTCCCCAGTTCTGCAACATGTAGATCCAGAGCATCTATTTTTGATATCTACTGATGCTTCCAAATATGCATTGGTTGGTGTATTGCTGCAAACTGCCAGTGACAGTGTGGAAAGACTGGTGGGGTACTTCTCCCGTACAATAGAGGCTCAGGACAAAATTACATGATCTACAACAAGAATCTGTTGGAAGTTGTGGAGTTGTTAAAGCATTGGCATCACCATCTCATGTCTGCACGTCATCCTTTTGTTGTAAGAACCAATCATAAGGCACTCATGTACTACCACCAATCCAGGGTTTTTTTGGGTTGTCAATCCAGATGGCATGGTGACCTGGCCAGATACAAGTTTTGATACAAGCTCATCAAAGGTACTGACAACCACTTGGCTGATGCGTTGAGCAGGAATACTTCCCATCTTACTGATGCTGGTTTGGATGCTGAGTTTAACACACATACATTGATCCCAGATGAGGCTGTGGTCCCCTTTGTGTTGACTCCACCTGCTACACTTGCTATCATGTCCTTGGCGGAGGGTGCAGACTTGGACTTGTTGTAAAGTTCTGTTGCCCACCTTTGGCCCTGAATTGGGATGTATTTCCCAGACTGTCAAAGAAAGTGGCCCATGTGTAGGCAAAATCCCTCCAAAACCTGGAGGACCTGGCTCATGCGGTAGATGAACGCTTTGTGTTGGCTTTTCTGGCCAAAGTCCCAATCCTTCCTTTGGAGTACCCTCCAACTGTGAAGGAGAAGCTAATCCAGTTAGATTGCTTGCTGTCCTGGTGTCGCCCTGTCCTAAGACAGCTAGCGGACCAATGGGAAAATGCAGGCCACATGAATACAGAGAAGCTCAATCTGCAGTCCGGGGAAATTGGGTATCAAATCCCGCAATCAGTGATGTCCCAGGCTGCCAATTCCTCCGGCCCAGAAGTCCCTTGGCCCAAAATAATTGGGTACTGGAGCTCTCTGATGAAGACGTCAGAGGAAGGCATTAGGGGAAATGCGCACCCTGAGTCCTCAGAAGGCTTCTAGCCAATTGGGGGACTGAGCCCTACATCCAGGCCCGCTGCTCCTATTTCTCTTGGTCACAAACCAGGGGAAGATTGGCCAGTGGCTTTTAACAGTCTCCCCTTTAGATTTCTTTCCAATAGCCCCTTTATAAAACTCCTGGCCCTATCACCCCCCTCTGCATATAATGGAAGCATGGGCTGTCAGGTACCTTGATTACTAATTCTAATTGTTGAATAAAACTCCTGACTTTGCAAATCTTTTTGTATTTTAAAGTTTTATTTAATAATAAAGGTATTTGTCCCAACTCCCGCTTCTGTCCCCTCCTCCCGCTTTTTCCTGGTCTGCCTGCCCGTAGTCTTTGTTGGGAATTGTTCTGAGGAGATCTAAACCGGCCTGTACCCTGTTACTTTCCCAGAGCACTTGGTCCATCCGCCTGGAAGTTCTAATAAAAGGGACCCCTCTGATATCATGTTGTCTCCTTGGTATAAGGTGGCTATGTGGATATTGGTGCCTATCTCCTTATTTTTCTGGTCCACCAGCTGTGTCTTTTGGAGCAAACTTTCCTTGATTTCTCAAACTCCTGGGTTTGCTCCTGGTCTGCTTTCTAATGTCATCAGACATCTCAACCAGGTCCCCACCAACTTAGCATCCTATGGTTTGTTCCCTTTGTCAGCCTCTTACCTTGAGGGATTGTTGCACCCCCAGAATCTGGAACTACTGAAACCCCTTTTTTCAACATAGCCAATCCTCTCCCCACAGCAGTCTCCACTCCCTCCCTACCCTCCTTGCACCAGATCCCCATGTTGGATCCAGATGTCCCTCCCACCTGGGATTGCTCTCTGTGGTTGCTTACTGGGGCCTTGGTCATGGCCTTGGATGCATAGTTCCCTCCCCTTTCACAGCCAGTCTCCTTTGGGAGGCCCCTTTGAGTGGCTATCCCAGTCTTGCACTGGATGGTATCCTGGTGGTTGGTCTACCAGGATGGGAGCCAGAATTTGTTAGTCTAGCCCCCCTCTCTTACACTTGTATTCTAAAGTTAAGTTTTTGCAGCCCCTGTACAAGGGTTATGATAGACTATTGGAACTAGCATGTGTACACCCAGTAGGTCAGCCACAGGACTACCACAAGATAGGCCCAATTCTATACCATCAAGGCTATCTACAGGTACCAGAGAGAACTATTTGGGACAAGATCATGGAAGCATATCATATGTGTCTTACAGCAGACCACCTGGGAAAGAATAAACCATTTGAATTAATCTGCCAACAGTTTTCTTGGAAGGGTTTGACCGTGCAGGTTGTGACATACATTTAAGATTGCTTGGTGTGTGTTTGGTCCAAAGCAAGAAGAAATAAGACTACTGGATTGCTGGTTCTATTGCAGCCAGCTGCAGTATCATGGACGTCAGTGTCAGTAGATTTTATCAGAGAACTCCTGGATTACAATGGGTTTAATGCAATCATAGTGGTTGCAGATTGGCTTAAAAAGATGGCACACTTTGTCCCCTGCTCAACCACAATTACATTGGTGAGAACAGCACAGTTATTTGTGGACAGAGTCTTCTCCCTACATGGAATCCCAATGGATATACTGAGTGATTGTGGGCCCCTATTTATTGCTCAGTTTTGATAATCCTTTACTGGAATTCTCAGCATCAAGCTGTGCCTCTCTACCGCGTTTCATCCCCAGCCCAATGGACAAACAGAGAGGGAAAACCAAAGTTTGGAGGTCTACTTTTATTGATACACTAATGCATAGCAGGGTGATTGATGTGCAAATTTACCCATGGAAGAATTTAAATACAATAACACCTCACACACATCAACTCAGATATTGCCATTCTATGCCAATGTGGGCTACAATCCTTTGTCTAACATGGGTCCTTGCCTGGTTAGCAACGTGGAAGCTGCAACTGATCAAGCTGCTACATTGAAGCAGGTTCATAAGGAGCTTCAGGTTACCCTTTCTGCCGCTGTGACAACTTACAAGGAATACACATATTGCAAGCTCCAGAAAGGTCCAACTTACAGGCCAGGTGATCTAGTCATGGTTGATGCTCGCAATATGAAACTTAAGGTTACCTGTTGTAAATTAGGTCCCAAGCAAGTGGGTCCCTTCAAAGTTTAATGTCAAATTGGTCCCTCCGCATACCAATTAGATTTGCCCCTGGCTTTTAAGATTTTCCACACCTTCCACAAATGCTTACTTACTCCTTTTAAGGGTACTGAGATCCCTTATTCCTAACCAATTCTTGTGGAAGGAGAACCTAAGTATGAGTTAAATTGAATTTTGGCTTCTTGTAAAAATTGACACTGTCTAGAGTATTTGTTGTCATGGAAGGGTTATACTTATTCTGAAAAGCTCATGGGTTCCCCACTATGATTGCTCTAACTCTCCAGATCTTATCCAAGAGTTCTATAGTCAGAATTCAACAGCCATTGGTCATCCCAAGCCTACTTCTGCAGCAATGAAGCTTCCTCCTGCCCACAAGATTATCTTCTTATCCCATCTTCCTGACAGTGATAATGTACCATGGGCTAAAGCTGAGGGTAATGTCACAGTAGATTCCATAATGCTGGGAATTATCTGCCCAAGTAAGAAATCTCAAAAGGCTGGAAAACTTTTAACAAAATTAACTTATTTGATGGATCTAAATAAAACAATTGATTGAAAATGGGTTTCAGCTGCTCTAGTCAGCCAGGTGCATTTGATTCCCCCTTGCAAGCTTACATTGATAAATTATTGTAATATGAGAGTCATCAGATATGACCTTATTTATCAGCACAGTCATCAGAAGTTGGTCATCCAAGGGTTCTTTTCAAATTGGACCAGGTATTCACTTGACAATGCAGAAGAGATAGGAGCAAGGGATCCAGGTGGTATTGCTTAGTCAATTTTCAAAATATATTGAATAATTTTCACTGTTTCAACTCTAAGAGTTGAGTCCTTCCAAAATTTTACTCAATAAAAATTAAATATCCTCTGGTCTAATTTTATTTGGAAATGCATCCTGTAGTTGGCCTGTTGCACTACATTCCCTGCAATTTTATTCTTAGCAGAATCTTTACAGGAAGATGGGGCCCTACTGTTGGTGTTCTGTTGCCGCTTCTGCCCAATTTCAATCTGATGCCCGCAAATTTAGGAGTTTTCCCCACTGTATCTGAAGCTGAGACATTTGTAGCCTCACAATGTCCTGAATTTTACACCAAAGACTCATTGATTCTCTCCCAGGTTATTTATCTTGGGCTCCTTTGGTTAGGGTTAATAATTTTTCTTAACCCTAGTGTATCTTTTGAAAATTTCACAAAACAGTATTTGAAGCTTTTTTGGTGGTTAATCATCAACTCAATGTGGATTTGGGTGGTAATTCCTCACCACCTAGAGACAGCTTCTTACTATCTGACCATTTATGTCACACCTTCAGTTGAGGGGAAGGGTTGAGCCTGGAAGGCCCAGTAGATGACAGGGGCCATCCACATCACATAATTGGCAGCTGTGGCCCAAGGACGCCATAATCCCATGTGGGTAATCACTTGCTCAGTGAGCTCCAGCATGGTCAGGTAGGCAAACCCAAGCTTACTGTATTAATACAACGGTGTGGAAGGAACAAGGGGAAGTTCTCCTGTGGTGGCGCTCATGGTCTGGCTTGACTGGGCAAGTTGGTAGAGCAGAGGGACACCAGGAAAAGAGAGGTGGGGTGCAGGAGAAGAAACTATCTCTTCAGCCAGCACTCTAGGAGACAGGGTGAAGGCTGGCATTAGTTGGTTGGAGAAAGAAAGAAGTTGCTCTGTTTTCCAGTGCTGGCATTAGTACTGGAGGTACTCTCTATTTGAAAGCACCAGTAGTATAAACTTTGTTATAATGTAATAAACCCCTGCAAAGTATAAATGCTCAGTGTGCATTAACCAAAAAAAGTTTATTAAGTGAAGATGTCAACAAGGGAAGGGTTATCAGTGTTCCTAGCTATATCCTGCTGGGAAGCTTCAATTGTACTTACTTGAAAATCTTTATTGGCTATCAAAGAGTTATTCTTGAGTTGGGTTCCATCGACTGGCCCAGATTAGCCAGTTTAGTGGATTTTTCACTATTTTTTCCCTGGTGAAGCTGGCAGGGAATTTTGGGATCATTTGGCAACCCAAGTCCCAATTATTTGGTTTCAGAGAGTGTGGGCCAATTAAAATTCTTTTCACTTGGCTTTGGAATGATATCTAATTTCCCTCAGGCTTGGCTTTTACCAGGGTTTAATCCCCACTTGGCATTAAGGTTTTCTTTTGGTCAATCAGTTTTATTAACAATGCACTTGTTTGATTGTGTGATTGCTTAATTGCAGGCATTGAGACTATGCAAAATAGGGGTTTGTCTGGCCCATTCTGGGCCCTGAAAGATTGGGAAGTCAGTTTGAGCGGCACATGGCCTCTTGTGCGGAACTTTGCCAGGGATTTACCCTGCTATTTTGACATCTAGTTATTATTTTAGTGAATAAAACAAAGATAAATTTATTATATTATAATAAGAGACCATTTGAAAAAAGTTCAATTGACATTCATGAATTCTTAGACTATTAAAGTTTTTAGTTCTTTTTTACAGTTATGCTGCTTCTTTTCCTCAAACATCTGCTGGAATTATATCATAAAATGAACTGGATGAGCTCAAATTGTCCTAGGTTGTAATATCTTCAACCACTCTATCTTGGAAAAGCATTTTCCTGATAAATGCCTTGACCCACCAAGTAAAAGGTGGACCCAAGACCGAATCCAGATATTTTTCTAGGATCAATCTCATCCCTTTCTTATTTATATATTCTTTTAAAACTATGTGAATTAATTAAATAATATATGTCATGATTTTTAGCTTTGTAAAGTTCTCATTTTATTCCAATAAAGATTTCAGAAGCTTCAAAAATCTCCCCATTTTAGATAATAATATACAATCCTAAAATATATTGTGGTCTAATATGGACATATTGAATATTTCATAGTATCACCTCTTTTGATAGTTGTCTTACCCTAAAAACAACAATAACAACTTTGAATTTATATTGTTAGGATTTTGGGATATTGACTAATTAAAGGATTCAACCAATAAATGGGTCATTATTTGTTAGATTAATCTGTTTCCTATTAACTGTGCTACTTAACACTTTAAAATTTTGTTTTAATTTTCTTATTAATAAATTTAAATAATTATAACAATTTTATCAAAATAAATATTATTTAATCCTTATAATATAAAAACCTATATTAAATTAATCATTTTCTACTTACAGATAAATTAAACTGTATTAAAAGCTAGTAACAATCTTATTTCATATACCATTATTTCTTGAAAGCTGATTAGTACAAAATGACATCATTATAAAAAGAGAAACATAAAAATACAATAAAAACTGATACACTGCTTTTTGTTGGAAATTGAATTGTTGCCTAAAATCTTAGCTTTTTTAAAAATATTTAATTTAAAATATAATAATTTTTGAATCCCTCTTTTTAAAAAGAGGGCAGACAGCTTTTTTGCGTATTTAATAAATAAATATTAAATAATTTTGGATTTGTTTTATAAAAAATCTAGTAAAAAGTTAAAAGAACTAAAACTAAAATTAAAACTAAACTTTTATTGAAATTTCAGTGATCTCATTTAGCATAAGTAATTTATTCTTAAGTTAGAACTTATAGAAAAAATATAATAAGAACTTATAAGAGAGTAAAAGTTTTTCTTTTCAAATTCTTAAGTATTTAATATTAATAAAATAGCTTTATACAACTATTTAATAAAATTATATTTTTATACTGTATGCTAGAGATAATATGTATAAAAAATTCAAACATAAAAAAGAATGTATCAAAATCTTGCTTTATTTAATTAAATTTTATAAAGGTTGAAATTTATTTAAACTAAATGGAAAATGATCTTAGTCATTGTATCTATAAAAATAAGATACAACTTTAATTATACAAGCAAATATTTATATGTGATTAAAAATAAAATTTTTGTTTTGATAGATTTAAGATATATAAAGTTCCTTTTTTAAGAACTGTTAAAAGTTATAATAAACTTAAGTTTATTTAAACAAAAGGTTTTTGAGTTGGTTACTAGAAGTAAGCTAAATAATAATTTATACTTTAAATTTAGTTTACTGATTAAAATATCATACTTTAAGAGTTAATTAGCATATTTTATTTCAAATGATAATTTTATAAGCTTACATTCAAAGCCACTTCAAAATACTAAATTGGTACAGTAGTTTTAAAAGCTATGGCAACAAGCAAAATGAACTCAGATTTAAACAAAATCATTTCAGATTTAAACAAAATCCAAGTTGCACAAGATTCAGGATTTAAATAATTTAAATATTGTTGGTTAATAAATGAAATGTCAAACCAAAAACAAAATTTCACTTGCCCATTATACAAAATTATATCAAACATCAAGTGGTGTAGTTCAACCCACAAACAAAATGAACTGATGCAACAAGTGAAATGGATGGATGCTATTCTAGATTATATTATAATCCAATCAGGATTCATATGAGACACCAACAGAAGGACCAAAATGAAACAAAATCTGAGTAATCTAGAAGCAAGATTACACAAACACAAAACAAAATGAACTCACACAAGATGTGCAGTATGAGTAGCCTAAAATAGAAAAATAACAGTATAACAGCCAATCAACAACTATCCAATTTAGGAACAGAGGCATTTTATCCATTTTCATGGCTCTAGATTTGTATGGAATGGTTTTGAGAACCTTCCAAATATGGACTCAAGATTACAATAAAAATAAATCATTAAATTTTAAAATTTCTACTTTTAGTGATTTTATCCTAGGTTTTTTTTCAATATGGTTTTCAACAGCAATATTTTCAACGGCGCCAGAAGCCAAGCCAAGCCAGCAGCAGACAAGCCAGCTTCAATGGAGGTGAGAATCAGGATGTGGAGGCACCTTTTTACACCCAAGCCTTTGAGGCGGGTAACGAGGAAGCTGACCTGTTACTGTCCCCCGACCCATATGGCTTTGACTTGTTTGAGAGTCACTTTGCGTCTAGTGCTGCCCCTGCTCCCACACCCACCCCTGCACAAGCTGCTCACCAACTAACCAATCAGGATGGCAAACTCAATTTGGAACAACTTCCCGTCATTGCCCAACCTGCCCCTCCCTCAGCCAATCAGGCTTCAGCTCCCCCGCCCAGCGTCCCAAACACAGAATTACCACTGCCCAAATTCTCCAAGAAATTGTGGCACTGAATCTACAGGGTCTGTCATGGGACCAGATTGCTGACCAATTGCAATTTACCCGAGCTACTGTCATGCGGGAATTCAACAGCATGATGAACAGGGGGAATTGGATCGGGGCGGCCAAGAAACCCAAGAAGGCCCAAGAGTCCCAGATAACTGAGGCATACCCAATCATGCTCAACCTCCTCCAGCGGGACCCCAAGCTTCCCTTGACCCAAGTCCGGAAGCAACTTGCTCACCATGGCATTTGGGTGTCTGAGCGCATGGTGCAGCTCTGGATGTACAGGAAGGTGGCTTCTCTACGGGTTCTTACCAATTTTGCTGGCAACCAATGGGATGGCGCTGAGGATTCCCCGTATAATCTCGAGATTGAGGCAACCCTGGTCTGATGCCTGACAAGTCTGTCAGATGATGTCATTTTCATCTCTTATTATAAGCTATCCATAGCTTTTGATGATTTTGGTGAGATGGGAAAAGCTGCCACCAAGAACAGAAGGAAGAAGGTCAAAAAGGGGACATTCATTGGTGCATTTCTGGCTATATTGGCCAAGGGTTTTGTCTATTATTGGACAAACCCTGATTTTGTCAATGGGTACTCATACAGCCACATCCTTGGTGGATTGCTCAACTCCTGGGATGGCTCAAATTCAAAACATTGGGTTTTCTTGAGCCACCAGATGAGGGTAGCTCCACTGCCCTTGAGGCCATCCAGGGACGCGGGCACCAAGCATCTGTGTACCCAGCTGGCCACGCTGACATCCATCTGGGTGATGTTGTCTTCTTTAACATTGGAGATACACTACGGGAGCGCTGCCCTCAGGCTTTCAACGACCTCTATCTTGGGGTCCTTGATCACAATTTTCTCTTTGGTTGCCAAATAGTGGCTGACTTGTTTGCACAAATGGTTTTCCATGTGAACATTGGCAGCCAATTACATAAGGATAAGCGCCTTCCACCTTGGGACACTGCCACTTACCAGCCCATCCAGCCAATGACTGATGAGGAGTACAACAAGCGGTATATGGCAGCCATCACGTGCAATCCTCCTGCCTCCACCCCTGCCACCAACACCCCTCACCCGCAAGCCCCATCCACCCAATCCCAGACCCACCAAGCCCACTCAGAAGCGCATCCCTGATGTCAAACCCATCACTCTTCCCCACCTCAATAAACCTCCTGTCACTGAAAATTTCTATTTATATTATCATTATTTTGAATTTCAATTGTTCAGGTTCTCTTTGTTTATAGTTGGGTTTATTCTTTATGTTCAGCTTTTTTCTATAAAATCATATATTTACTATGTTGTGTATCTAGATCCAGAACATAGTTATTTTTAGTACCCAAACCCAGCCCCTTGTGAAAATATTAACAACAACTTGGTGATCAACTGAATTTGAATTAGAAAATTATAGTGTTATTTGTATTTAGATAAAGTTGTTACTGATCCAAATTCAAAACTATAATGATAAACTTTAAGCCAATCAGGAGCCAAGTGATAAAGTGATTGTTGTGACATAAAGGGCCATTCAATAATTCTTTGATGTATGTGCGCTAATTCATATGATTGGCTGGTTGTTTTGCCATTGTACGCCATTGCTGCTGTGGCAAGTTGTTGATGGACTAGTGCCCAATCAGCCGCTGAGTTAACACTAGTCCATCAACAACTTGCCACAGCAGCAATGGCGTACAATGGCAAAACAACCAGCCAATCATATGAATTAGCGCACATGCATCAAAGAATTATTGAATGACCCTTTATGTCACAACAATCACTTTATCACTTGGCTCCTGATTGGCTTAAAGTTTATCATTAAGGTTTTGAATTTAGATCAGTAACAACTTTATCTAAATACAATTAATATTATAATTTTCTAATTCAAATTCAGTTGATCACCAAGTTGTTGTTAATATTTTCACAAGGGGCTGTGTCAAGCGCCAAAAATAATATGGTAACCAAGGAAACAATGCCATACAAAGCAAACAACGCATATTGAGATGTATGTAAAACATATACAAAATGGATAAAAAGATGGGATAATGTAGTAAATGGGAAAACAAAAAGGAATAAACAAAGAGGCAATTTTATCAAAATAATACATAATTTATTGGGGCAAGAGCTATAAAAACATATGAAAAGGTTAGTAAAAAATCAATGAGCAAATTGGAAAAACTTCTAAAAGACCTTGACTTGGCAATTGCCAAAATCAAAGAAATTGACTGCAAGGTCAAGGAAAAAGTGAAGTCTGCTGTCCTTGAAGAGGAAAAAATCAAAAAGGTGTCTGCCAAGTCACTCATGACCAAAATACCAGACACCCCTGAGAAGACAATAGAGCGCCTACTCAACATTCAGAAGACAGTGGTTGAAGGCTTGCAATTCAAGTCATTTGCCCTCTCTGCGCCGTCTGTCTGGACAGACGACCCTGAGATGTATGCACATCTCAAACCCGCCAAGAGGGCCTGCAAGGAGGACACTGAGACGCCCGCACAACTGCTTGCGCCAAGGATGCCAAAGCCTGCCAAAGCCACCGGCAAAGAAGAAACCCAAGAAGGTAACCTAAGAAAATAAATTTAATAAAAATTCATAAATACTTACATTTTTTAAAAGATGTTGATGGCAAACTCTGCCGGGTCCTGGTTCCTTTTGTTCCCCCCACCTTCTACTCAAATTTTACCACTCACATGGCAAAGCAGCTTTTCCTGTCCCCCCTGTCTTGTGGGAGCTCAAAGATAGGATTCACAGTGCATTCTCAATGTCCAGGGAGGCATTGGCTGGGCTGACGCATGAAGAGGGGGCATCTGAGTGGGCAGTTACTGCTTACAAGGATGCTCAACTGGTCCGCCTGGACCTGGTTAACCTCAGTGGAGTTTACTGTGAAAACTCCATTGAGTTTGTTTGGGACGTCCTGGCAATGCTCCCATTCAAGAATATACCGGAGATGGGCTGGGCTCATACAGCTGCTCACTTCTGCTTCCCGGTGGAGCACACCCTGTCCTACTTGCTGGAGAACTTTGGGCGCGTGGTAGAAAAACTGGCTGTTGCGGATGCAACAGCTGTGAAGAAGACTAAAATCCTCCTGGCGGACTTAGGGCTGGCCTGGAGTGCCAACAAGATGGGGGTCTCAGAAGCTATGGATCTTACCTTTGGCAAAACTAAACATGAGAAAAAAATAAGCACAGTATACAATAAATTATGCGAGTTTACAGAAGCCTTTGCTGGGCAAAGGCTTCACCTCGTTGTTTACCTGGGGTTCCTGTTTTACTTCAGAATGAGCGCCAGCGTGGAGGACCTGGACGGGGTCCTTCTGGGGATCAACAAGGCCTGGCTTGCACTTGACAGGAAGAAGGTCCCCCCCAGATATGACTCAGTGGACCATGTTATCCAGGACGCCCTGGTCCTGGCTGGAATCTACGGGTTTGTGGCCCCGCCTGAGAAGCTGCTGCTTCACTCCCACCTAACCATTCTGCCTTTCACGAGCAGGCAGGAGTATTTTAACCAGGGTGTATCCACTGTCCACAGTGTGGCAGTGGAGGTTGTGCGCCACCTCTATTGCGGGGTGGGTACATACTGCCAAACCCATTATAGGTGCTCCTAATAAATCCTCTATTCCAATAAATTTATTTGCCCTTTAGATTATTTTTATTATAATTAATAATTTTATAAAATAATATTTTAGCAAACATTACTTACAAAATAAATTCCAGGTGTTGCAACTGAGGTTCAAACCTTGCCTGCTAATGTATCTTACAATACACATGGGGCACTCAATGAGTCGCCCCTTGACGTATCTAACATTATGAATGAATCTGATGGCAATTTCAAATGGCAGGCACTTCATCCTAATTAGGAGTGTTGCCAATTTGATCTGCTGATCCCTGCACAAGTTATTCCTTGGCTCCAAACCCTACATGGAACTCCCCACTATGCCACCCCCTTGTGGCCTTGTGGCTTCCCCATTTAGTATATTAATCACAATATCCTACAATAAACAATACCTTATTCTTATTATTATGTCCTTTTTTATTGGACTGTTGTCTTCCCCAATTCCAATTAATGAATTCTCATTGGTTCAGTTGCAACAGTGGTAGCAGAAGTAGGTTCCAACCTATTTCAAAAACAAAATTCCCCCCCAAAAAGGACGGAGTACGGGCTGCATGGCTACTCCACAACAAGAGATGTTCCTTCCAATCCCCAAGGGGGACATTCCCAAAGGATATGCCATCTATCAAGATCAGTTAGTTCTTATCAGTGTATACAATTGGCTCCGCCTCAGGCAGTGTGACGCTAGCGTCACCCCGCCACAGTTGGATCTGTTGCAATGTATGCTCAATCTCCAACTAGAGTCCTTCACTGGCAGTGTCAAAGGAGCTGACATTGTCAGTTGGCTCCAGTCCACTGAAACGCGCCTTGGTATCTGTTAGGTTCCCAAGTCAATGTGGGTTGCCACTGCATCTGGCTGCCTTATGGGGCCCGCTGCCGTGTGGTTCACCAACTGGGCCAGCCAGGAATTTGACGTCACCTGGGCAACATTTCAAGATGCCACCAAGTCCCGGTATAGCAAAACCTTCTCCCCCATTATCTTGGGGACTCCCCTCCTAGCCAGCAAGCAGACTGGTTCTGTCCCTGAGTATCTTGCCGCGTGGTAACAAGCCCTTGCTGCCCTCCCAAAGCAGTGACCAATGAGAACGCCATGTTGCTCACTCTCATTGTCAATGGGTTAAAACCCCATATCTGCAAGTGGGTTCCTGTAGGCTGCTGCACCTCTATTGACAACTGTTATAAAGCCATTATAGAGGCCAATAACCAGGCTTCAATGGGCTTCTGCTGCACCAACAATGCTCCACCCCAACCACGTCCTGCATCTAACAATGGCCAAGGTCAAATAGGCTATTGCCAACCTTGACAGCAAGAAGGTGCAGCTAAACGCCCCCGTGAGGGGGGAGCTCCAGCTAGCGCTAATTGAGGACCAGGAAAAAGCCTGGGGGTTGTAGCAACAAGAGGCCTTACAACCCCAACTGACCCACCCTCTCAGCCCTTGCTTGCAAAGAACTCCTGCAACTACAATCTTCACGAGGTCAAAACCCTAGACGTCTTTCAGGTCTATATCAACAACCCTGTGTTGCAAGCCGCTCATTCCGCAAATAAAGTAACACGCTTGTCCTATCCCTTCTGTTTCCGTGGGAACACCCATAAGTTACTGGTAGACACCAGGGCTGATCACACCATGATAGATCAGGCGTTTGCTGACTCCCAGCAATTAGACTGAGTACCCAGCAGGTTCAAAGCAGTATGCGTAGCTGATTTCCGCAGGATTGCCATTACCCACAAGACAGTATCCTTCTCCGTAAGAATGGGGAACATCCAGGTTAAGCTCTCTAGACCAATCATGGCAGGCCTCAGCCACAACGTAATTGCTGGCCTCAACTGGCTCCGGCATAACTGCCCTTACATTGACTGTGATACCTCTGTCATCACCCTCAATAGAAATGGGGTGGGTTTTCAGATTTACCCCATGGAAATGAACAAACTACTACATTACAATGTGTTTGTCAGAATGACAGAAACAGGCTCATATGATTTCAAGGGGGGAGACTAGACTTTAATCAATGTTCAGTCAAAGTTATCCATGCAGAACCATCTACAGTCCCTCACTTGTCAACATCACCACCACCAGCGCTAGCTGCACTCCTCAAGGAGTACAAGGACATATTCAGTGAAACACTCAAACAACTACCTCCACCCCGGGAGATCCAGCACACTGTACAACTTCAAGGATTGTTACCTAAAGCACGACCATTATACTGTCTCACACCAAAGGAAGATGAAACCCTCTGCCAGCACCTTGTGGACGCGCTTGATAAGGGATTCATATGCCCCTTGCTCTCTCCATACGGGGTGGCAGTCTTCTTTGTAGCTAAGAAGGATGGGTCTCTTTGCCTGGTCACAGACTACCGCGCCCTAAATAAGGTGACAGTTAAAAATAAGTACCCCCTGCCGCTGATTGACAACCTGTTTGATACACTTGCAGGCGTGAAGGTCTTTAGCAAGATTGATCTCACTGCGGGGTACAACCAGGTCCGCATTGCACCAGGGGATGAGGCAAAAACTGCCTTCTGCACATGCTACAGGTTGTTTGAGTGTCGTGTCATGAACTTCAGAATGACCAACACACCCTCCACCTTTGCTATGTTGATGAACAAAGCCTTCAAGGAACTGATTGGGAAGTGTGTGGTTGTGTACCTTGACGACATTATTGTCTTCAGTCAGAATCAAACCACACATCTCCAACACCTCCATGCTGTCCTCAACACCCTTTGGGAAAACCAGCTAAAAGCTAAACCCTCCAAATGTGAGTTTCTCAAGTCAGAGTTACTATTCCTTGGGCACACCATCTCTGCCCAAGGGATAAAGCCTGATCCTGCCAAAATCAAGGCAATCACTAGCATGCTGCCCCCACTGATGTGGGCCAAGTGCAAACATTCCTGGGCATGGTTGCCTATGTACGCAAGTTCATCCCCAATTGCGGGGAACTAATTGCACCTCTCACTGAGCTCCTCAATACCAAACAACACTTCCATTGGACCCCCGCCAGAGATCAAGCCTTCAAGACATTGAAGCAAAGGCTCACAACAGCACCAGTACTGCAGTTCCCCAACCAAAACCAACAGTACAAACTCAAGACTGACGCCTCTGACAGGGCCATAGGGGGCGTGCTAAGGGTAGAAACTGACAATGGTGTCTTCCTCCCCGTAGCATATGAATTCAGGAAGCTCACTGACTTGGAACAACATTATCTCATCCATGATAAAGGGCTGGCAGCCATTTTACACTGCGTTGAGAAGTGGCGCTGTTACTTGGAAGGTGCAACCTTCCCACCCTGCGTTCTGACGGACCATAAGTCCCTTCAGTATTTCAACACACAGTTCCATCTGACACGCCGCCAAGCAGGATGGGTTGAACGCCTGTCCTCCTATCAATTACGCATCAAATATAAGCCTGGAAAAGAGCTTGTTACAGCCGACGCTCTTTCACAACTCTACGTAGCGTCCATCACTGAGGACAACGGTCTGGACCCCAACTGACCCATGCTCTACCTGCGCCCTGAGGCAACCCGCTACAAGGGCCTTAACTCGGTCACCATCTCCAAGCAAAAGGGAACAAGAGTCAGTTCACCATTGATGCTGGAAACGTCTGTTGCCAAGCAGAGACCGGCAAGAAGACACTGTATATCCCCACCACACAACAAGGAGACACCATATTACACTACCACCAAACCTTGGGTCACATCAGAGGGCGTAACCTCTTCAAGATCATGAAACATAAGGTCTGGTGGCCGCGCATGCGCCAAGACATCTTGGGCCTCCTTGAGACATGCATATTGTGTGAAAAAAATACATCTAAACCCGCAACTCCTAAGTCTGTCCTACCCATCAAGGCTATGGAACCCTTTGAACAGTGGGCCCTCAACATTGTGGGACCGCTTCTTGAAGACAGACTAGGTAAAAAGTATATTATCACCGCTATCATCTATTTCACGTGTTGGCCAGTGGCCTGGGCCACAACCAACCACACTGCCACCACTTTTACCCGCTTTATTGGCAAGGAGATTGTGGCTTGCTTTTGGCGACCCAAGCGTCTCATCACAGATGGCGGGCCTGAACTTGTTGGACACGTCGTGAAGGCATACTGCGTCAAGAACGCGCTCCAGCGTATAGTCACAACCCCCTACCATCCGCAAGCCAACGGGCGCGTGGAACAGTAAAACAGCTCCCTAGTTCAATTGATTGCCAAGCTCTCACAAGAGCACCCTAATACTGCGTGGACAGAACATCTTCCCACTGCCCTACTGATCCTGCGAGCAAGAATCAACCGGGGCACTGGGTTTAGTCCTAACACCCTGGCCTTTGGAACACCTGACGGTCTGACAGGGGTTGAACAGGGGAAATTACGGTCCAAGGTTCCCAAAAACCCCCCTTAGTGCCAACTCCCTCCCTAGACCAATGGCGCACCAAAGCCTGGGAGATTGAACACAAGCAGATTGCAGGGGGGACAAAACACCTCAAAGCTAGATACGCCATAGATGACCCCGTCTACACCCTTAATCCCAATTCTGCCAAATTAGAACCCAACCACCTAGGGCCCTTCAAGGAAGCTGCCGTCTATGACAACCGCACCTACCAACTTGAGGATGCCCAGGGAAACACCAAGAAACTTCACCACAATTGCTTGCGCCCCTGTCGTGCCATCCCCACACAAAGGTTGTTTGTGCGGACTTTCTAGACCTTCTGCAGACTCCAGTCCTGGTGTCTGACAACAAGCAGGGGGCAAGGGGGGTGTTGCAACCGAGGTTCAAACCTTGCCTGCTAACGTATCTTACAATACACAGGGGCACTCAATGAGTCACTCCTTGATGTATCTAATGTTATGAATGAATCTGATGGCAATGTCAAATGGCGGGCACTCCATCCTAATTAGGAATGTTGCCAATTTGACCTGCTGATCCCCGCACAAGTTATTCCTTGGCTCCAAACCCTACATGGAACTCCCCACTATGCCACCCCCTTGTGGCCTTGTGACTTCCCATTTAGTATATTAATCACAATATACTACAATAAACAATAACTTATTCTTATTATTCTGTCCTTTCCTATTGGACTGTTGTCTTCCCCGATTCCAAATACTGAATCCTCATTAGTTCAGTTGCAACACGGGGAAGGTTTTAATAAAAGCATATAATATATGTCAATAAAATCTACTTCTAATTTGTATGATTTACACTTTTTTAGTTTGCTTTTTATATTTATTTGCCAATTATGATATTGATGTGTTTGTGTAATCCATTATCAAGCGTTTGGGATACCCTTGGATGCAATAATAAAAATGATTATAAATAAAGAAATTACTAATCTTCATTGATGGTGCTGCTGAATGTGATTGCAGTCTTGGAAACATCTAAATATAAAATGTTAGTTAATGAATCTTGATTAGTAAATTAGAGGATATATAAAAAAGTGGGGTAAGCTAAGCTTTTAATTGATTGGCTGATTTGCAAGGCATGCAGGGATAAACAAATCAGTGTGGCCATAGAATTTGGCCACAGTCTCAGCTGGGAGGGTATGGATCCCGGCCTGCAGCAAATCAAAAAGGTCCTCTGTCCCAGTTGGGGTTCCTCACTTGACAACTTGCTTGAGCCACCCAAAGACTTCCTTGATGGGATTTAGGAAGGACAAATAGGCGGGGAAGAAGGGAAGGCGCATATTTGCTGTGGCCAATTGCTGGGGGCCCACTGTAATGCTTGTGTCAATTGATGGAAATTCTTCAAGAATATCTGCCACCTTGTGTAGACCAACGTTGTCCAACACAATTATGTTGGTGAAGCCCGGGCTTGTGTGCCTCAGGTGCTCCTGGACCAATCAGAGGAATGATAGGAAGGTCTGGCTATTGTGAGATCCCAATATCATTTGGTAGAGCTAAACCCCCTTTGGACCGAGGAGAACCACCATCAAATAGGCTGTGGCACGGACTGCAACATGCCAAGCTATCCCGTCATTGGAGCCTCTGGGGACATACCCATACTCATTGTGCATTGACGAGGCAAATGCTGATTTGTTGATATAGTAAAATTTGACTGTCCTCTTGGCTTTGAGGGCAGTTTACGCCTCTGCGTATTTTCTCCGGGTCTCAATATTGGCTGGGCTGTTCCAATTGTATGGGGATACCCTGAGTTTTTTCCAGGAAAATTGCATTCCCTTGACCAAATGATAATAGAAGGAAATTGAGGCCTCAACCCCAAAAGCAGACTTGACCATGGCCTGTATATTTGCCAGTTCAAGATGGCAATCTTGGGTTATCCACTGGCGGATTGCCCATTTGTGCTCCTTTGTGAGCATGGTTGACACGCGCAAGGATTTCTCCGCGGCAAGGATTCAACCCGTGTTGAGGAACTTGTTGAAGGTCTTTGAGGCGTACTTGGGATCCACACCAACAATGGCTGCAGCCGCCTTGTAATCACCTGATTCCGCATTAGCTTAAGCAGGATGATGAGTTTGATGTCAGGGATGCGCTTCTGGGCGGGCTTTGTGGGTTCAGACAAGCCAGGATCCTGATTGATGACAGGCTTGCAAGGCATGGGCACCTTGTTGTAGAAGGCTGCAAATTTCTTTAGCACCAACTGTCCCTCATCAGTTTGGTAGAACTGGGGCTCCTCGTCATCCTCCTGATTGCCATCACTGACATAGGGCTCATAGCTAGTATCAAGTACAGGCTTCACCTTCTCCAGCATGGCTGACGGGACCAACTCTTGCCGGTACACAACGTCAAACACATACAAAGTAAGCTCTACCTCCTTTTTTCTAACCATTTTGGTAGTGGTGACCTTGGTTGGCTTCTGGGTCAGCTTTGGGACCCAAGGGTTTATGCTCTGCACCCTAGCAGCTTGTGCTCCTTGAACCGGCTGTGTCAGTGCAGCGTCACTATGGAACTCTCCTCTTCCGCCTCCCTCCTGAGTAGGCACTTGTGTTGTACTGAGTCTATTCTTTGACCTGCAGGGGCAACCGCAACTGCGGCGCATAACAGGTGCATTGGTACTCTGGTGTTGTGTTCCTTCCATTTTAAAATTTAATAAAATACTAAATAAATTTTAATTAAGTTACTCTATAATTTTAATTTTTGCTTTTATCTGTTTATGGATATTCAATTATTATTTTTTTCCAACCCAATATCCCAATTATAGATTTTTTATTTCTTAGTTATTTTTGGTTTTACAACGCCCATTTTAGAATACTCAAAAAAATCCACCCTTTTCCCCAGAGTTTTCTGCCAAATTCAAAACCCAACACAATATTTTTAAAATTTATTTTTCAGATCTCATGTCTTATTTTAGATACCTTAGTATCATTCATGATTACAATCCATTGCACACATTGTGTGAGTGATTTTATTTGTTTTTTAAGTTCCTATTGTGTAATGTTTTTGGATTGAGTTTTGACGCACCATGTGTGGGTGTATTTCATCACTGATTCACATAGTAAACATATGTACACCAAAAGCCAACTCAAACCATTTTTTTGTAAATCCATGTATTTTGGATTGCATTTTGAATGGTTTTGTTTTGTGTGTGAGTCCTTCTTTGCTGTGTTGACCCATTTTGCATATTAACGCCAAAAATCCCTGTTAACGGAGTGTATATTTTAACCTGCTAGTTGGATTTTGTTTAAATCTGAAATGATTTTGTTTAAATCTGAGTTCATTTTGCTTGTTGCCATAGCTTTTAAAACTACTGTATTGGGAGACACAAAGATAAAAATGTGAATAGAACTTCGTTTTTCTTGATGAATAGAAAATAGAATATATAGTGGTTGGTATACCACAGAACACTACTAGGACGGTAGGATTACTTGCCACAAGCATTAGTGGGGCAAGTGAGTTGCACAGGATCAGGAAACTGAACAATTGAATTTCCTGATTCAGATCCAGACCCATTTCAAGGGGCAAAAGCAAAAGAGAGAGATTTGTCCTCAAAATAACCCACTGAAGGCAAAATCAAAACATAGTGAATGATGGAATTCACAACATTGCCCCCTCTAGATTGGCCTGAGGGGGGTAGTACTTGCAGAGGACTTGGCATGCACTCAGACAAACAGACAACTACTAGAGAGGAGTTTCACAGTGTACTCTGATCCTTGTTTGAAGGTTGCTTCTAAAGGTCCAACCCACAACGTATCTAGCTTGTGAGCGCGTCCTCCTACTCTATGCTGATAGTAGAGAACATGGTCCCCAATGTTGAACTCAGGCAAGGGAGAGCGTCCATCATTGTTAGGAGAGAGCTCACACATCTTGGTCTTATATGCAGAAGTATAAGCAGTAGCCTGTATATTAATGATGTGGTTGACTATATCTTTGATATGGTCATCTGGGTTCATAGCCTTATCAGAGGAGAGTAGGGGGCTCCCAGGAGCAATGGAGTGATAGCCTCACGCCCATATAGCATAGCAAAGAGATAATACCTGGTGACATGATGCTTGCTAAGGCAATAAGCAAAGAGAGCAGCAGTTAAGTATAGATCCCAGTTGGCAGCATTGGAATAAGTTAGTTTCCTCATGATAGAAACCAGAGTAAAATTTGCACCCTCAACAGCCCCATTATTAGAAGGATTATAGGGGGCAGAGAAAGACAGGTGAGATTCCAAGGCCTCAACCACAGAGGTTACCAACTTGGTGTTGAAGTTAGTCCCATTGTCAGATAACAACACTTGGGGGCAGCTATGGCGGTAGAATACATCTTGCAACAGGAAGGAGGCAGTTGTCCTGGCTGTGATATCTTTAGTGGGGCAAGCTTCTACCCACTTGCTAAAATGATCAACAGCATTTAAGATAAAGCGGCAACTGGAGCGGGAGCAGGGAGAGGCCCTACATCGTCAATGCTGACAGTGTGAAATTTATGTTGAGGGGGGACTAGCTTGAACTTGTGAGAGGCAACCTGAGGCCGCTGGAGCTAACAATTGTGGCAACTAGCAATGTCATCTGGAATCAGCAGGCAAAGTTTTCCCCAGAAATAGTTTTTCAGAAGCCAGTCATAGGTCTTGGCAATGCCTCCATGTCCCGTCTCCTTATGATCTTGAAGCACCAACAATAGGCAAAGACTAGGCCGTACATAAAGCAGGTATTGGTCTTGTACTTTCTTGAAGAGCTGATTGTCACTAATGAGCGTGTCCTCAGATAAATTTGGTCAGGGCAATTTGAAATTCTTCCATCTCGCTCTCCCACAAGGAAGGATATCCAATTAGTTCATACAGTTGATCAGCCTCAGCAGGGTGCAGAGCAAGGATGGGCATTGTGTTGGTCCACATCTTTGGTGGTTTGCAAGCAGGGATAATGTTGGCCATGTAAAGATTTGGTTGATTGTTGAAGGTAGAGGCCTAGTAGGGAATGATGGCTACTAGGGAAGGTAATGCCTAGCTAGTAGGTGTAAAGACTACTAGAGGCAGATGTTGCCTCCACCCAGCAGAAGATATTGGCTGCTTTGGTCTATAGTTCTTCACCTAGCAGGGAACTGTGGCTGCGGAAGGGTGAAGACTGAGATAGCAAGCAGGGAACTTTGTCTGCCTGGGGGGAGAAGGTTTTGGACCCCTGGCGGGTAACGCGGGCTGCCAGGGAGGGGAAGAGATCTGAGGGCTCTACAAACCCTGATACGCTTACAGGAAGTCTGTGGGTAAGCATCCTACCTAACAGACTGGTAGGGTGTCCTTGTTTATGCCCCTATGGGAGCTTTAGGGAGAGCCCAAAGTGAGCATTGGAGAGCATAGATTTGCTCAGAGGTGTCACCAAGGCAGTTTTCTTGGGAAAGCAGCTGCAGAACTTAGTTTGATCAGGCCTCTGGGAAGTAAAGCTGATTACTTTGCAACTGAAAGCCCAGACTTAATCACCTGGGTGAGTAAAAACAACGCATATACATTTATCTATGGTTGAATGGCCTAAGTGGAGTGCCACTTGCAAGGGCCCAGTCAAACGCCAGTTCAATATAGACTCATGCCTGGGTCTACAGGTTCTAGTAATGGGGACTGAGATAAAGAACTGAGGTGGTTCACGGGATCAGCAGATAATACTAGTAAGAAGGTCTGTTTGATCACAGTGAAGACTAGTTGAGGGACTGTTGGTTCATATTGAAGTTTTTAGCCAAAAATGGTTCATTGTGCAGGCGGAACCAAGGTAATTCCTAGTGAGGATAAGCTGAAGGACTGAAAGATCATGATGCAGGAGTAGCTGATCATGATGAAGAAGCTGTTTGAGGATTAAAAGGAGCTGTTGGTGGACTAAGATGGACTGATTGCTGGTTAAGCTAAAGAGCTGAAAGATGTGGTTGAAGAGCTGGATGAAGGACCAGAAGATGATGGTGAAGAACAGGTGGACTAGAGAAATGAGCCAATATTTTGCCAAATTGATTTGCCAAGGATAGATGAAGTGGGATGTTTTCCTTGGATTTTACGGTATTTGTAAATATATGGGGAAAACGTTGAAGAGAACCAAAAATGAAGATTTAAATAGTATTCTAATATTTAAATTGGTTTATATTGAATTCAGGAAAGACTGGTGCTTTAATAGTGAACTGGTTAACACTTTTGTGCTAAGAGTTGTTGATTTGAGCGGTTTGAGTAATGGAAATTAATTTCTAAGTTGTATTGCAGTTTAACTTCAGAAATGGTCCAGATTTGCGGTCTGAATTCATTGGTTGAGTTGTGACATGTTTCATTATGAATATGATTGGTTGGAAGCCAAAAGCTTAAAGTATAAGCAAGAAAACAGTGAATTGATACTTTAAGCTTTTTTGAAAGTAAGTATGTAAGCTTAATTTATTACAGGGAAAAATGACCGACAATGGTTTAAGCTTTTGAAGAAAGCCATTCTGAAGGCGGAACCGTTGAGAAAAGAACACTATAAAAATGAGGCTAGATGAAAAGTTACAGGGTCTTTTCCAGGTCTTTTAAGTTTCTGCCAAGAGGTTTTTGGAAGCCTTTCAATTGCCAGCAGGAGCTTGGTTGGACTTATACAAGTGGAATAACAAGACCACTAGAGCTATAAATAGAGCTGAAACCCAAGATAATGGAGCAGGAGCCCAAGAATAAGGGGCTGAATCCTAAGCACGGCACAGGAGTTTAATTCCAAGGTGCAGAAGCCCAAGTTTAATGTGCAGGAGTCCAAGACCACGTAAAAGGAGTCCAAGATATTGCTGGAGGGCTCCAAGTATTGGCAAACCCATATTTTTTCCTTGACCCCCTGGGCCATATAACAGAAGGTTTCTAAGGGAATCTTCCTTCTGAGAGTGAATAAAAGCCCATTTTACCCCTATACATATTTCTGAGATACATTTTCCCTTACTAGAGAATGATAACCTCTTCCAGCCAGTCCCTGGCTATGACCCAGGGCACACTTTGGGGACTGGTGAACAGGAACCCCACAGGCATCCTGGATAATCCATCAGCATTCTGATGTTGAATCCAAGGAAAATGTAGCACAGTGAATTTTTAACCTTGCAGGCAGAGAGCCCATCTAGCTAGTTGTCCTTCTGGTTCCTTAAGCTGTTGTAACCACTTAAGCAAAGTGTGATCAGTGACCACAGTGAAATGGGTGCCATACATGTAATGATGGAACTACTTGACTGCATGCAACACAGCAAGGCACTCTTTCTCTGTGATGCTGTAATTCTTCTCATGCTTGTTTAGGAAATAAGAAGTATAAGTACAGGGTGATCCACACCCTCATCATCTAGTTGGGCCAAGATGGCTCCAATAGCCAGGTCACTAGCATCAGTGTAAAGGTTAGTTCCTTATCATAGTCAGGATACACTAGGATGGAAGCCTCTTTGCGTTTTTGTTTAAGGGTCTCAAAGGCTTTTTGTTGACTAGCAGTCCATTCAAAAGGGGCATTACATAACAGCTAGACCAAAGGCTAGCTAGTATTGGAAAAGTCAGGAATAAACTGCCTGTAGTAACCCATCATGCCCAGAAAGACTTGTACTTCTTGCAGGCTGGTGGGTGGAAGCATTTTGTCAATGGCCTCAACTTTCTTGGCCATTGGGCAAATCCCCGTCTGGGTTACCTCATGGCCCAAGAATTCAAGGCGTTCCTTGAAGAGAGCACACTTAGATGGTTTCAATTTAAGACCAACCTCTTGAATCTTTATGAACACTTCTTTGAGGTGAGCCAAGTGATCTGTAAAGGTAGCGCTGAAGACCGTTATATCATCCAAGTACACTAAGACACATGAGAGCTTCACATCATGGAGAATGGAGTTCATGGCTTGTTGGAAGGTAGCTGGGGTATTGCAGAGCCCTTGTGGCATGCACGTAGGCTCAAATAGTCCTTTAGAAGTGATGAGTGCGGCCTTCTGTCTATCTTTGGGAGATATATCAACTTGCCAGTACCTAGATGTTATATCCATAGCAGAGAAGAACTTAGAGCCTCCAAGGCGGCAGAGAGAGTCATCAATATGTGGCAAGGGGTAGGAATCCTTTTTGGTTAAGGAGTTTGATTTTCAATAGTCCATCATATTAAAATCCCTCCATCCCTTCTTCTTCAGTATGAGCAAGGGGGAGGCCCACAGACTTTGGGAAGGAGCCAGTAGCCCAGCGTCTAAAAGTTGTTTGAGCTCTTTAGACACCTGAGCGTCCTCTACACAACTGCAGCAATATGGTTTAGCGCAGAAGGGGGAAGCGTCACCAGTATCAATCTGGTGAATGACGCTTTTGGATAGACCATACTCAGTGCTATCTTTAGCTAAGAAATCTGAAAACTGATCTAGCAAATAAAGCACCTCCTTTTGTTGAACTGGGATAGCTGCAGGAAATCTTGTGCAGTGAACAAGGATAGGACTTGGGGCTTGTCTTCAGGTAAGTTAAAATCCTGGAAGGTACCAAAGGGATGTAGCAATAGGACATTGGGAGCATTCAGCAACTTTCCATAGCCAACAACCTGCCCTCTAGACACATGTATGGGTAGATCAGTTAAGTTGGCAACCAGAAATTGAACAGGGTCTTTATGAGAGAATCTAAGATTCCTGGGCAGAGGAAGGGTTTGTTGCGGCCTAATGATGGGGAGAGTATAACTCTAGGAATGTGCGCTCAGGTAACTCATATGATATTTGGGAGTCTAGGATAGCTTGAGATCTGGGGGGATGGTTACAGCGGAAGTGGCCAGGAGAGAAATCCCCTCAGACACAGGGCAAGCCATAGGAGGACACTTCATGTTGAACAAATAGGTACAATACTTTAGGGTGAAAACACTGGTTGGATATTCTAAGGCACACGTCTTGAGGCATTTCCCAGGGACTTTAACAGGCTCTTCAAAGATCAGAGGGACTTTTTACCCTAAGATAGATAGGTATCCATCCTTCAATTTGATGATCCCATTGTATTCCCTAAGGAATTGAGTACCAACTAGGAGATCATAACTCTCATTCTCCAAGGCTACAGCAGGCGCAACCAAGAGTAGCTTGCCAAACTGCATGGGAAGAGCAGAATAAGCCCCTCTAGCGTGAGTCATGGATAGCCCAGCTGTGCCATACAACTGGTGGTAAGTAAGATCAGGGGCAAGTTTGAGCTTCTTGACAAGCTTTGAGGAGACAACATTAACAGGAGATTCAGTGTCCAAGACAGCCTTGATTTTCACCTTTTGGATGTATGTTTCTACACAAGTGGTAGTGCAACCAAAGGGTGGAAGGGCGGCTAGGATGTTCTGGGCTTCTGCTAGTTCTTTGTCCAACTTTTCAGTCATGCATCTCAAGCCTGGAAACTCATTATAGACAGTCTGGAGAGGAAGGAAGACCAAAACATTCTTGAATAAAGTGTTGGTAATTTCAGCAGCTTTTTTGGACGGCTCTGAAAGCACAGGAGATTTCTTAGCTTGAGTGAGGTATGGGCAAGAGACAACTTCTTTAGCTTTGGGCAAAGGCTTGTCATTTGTTGTAGTTTTCCCAGAGTGTAACTTATAAGGGACTAAAATGGTTTTGGGGACAGAAAGAACCAAATAACCATAGGCGTCAGGATCAACAACGTCTGAATCATCCATGTCAGAGTTGCCAGAGATGTTGTGGAACAGCAGAAGAATGGGGGGAGCCTCAGGGTCAGCAGGTTCAAAGTCAGCTATAGAGGGGAGAATTTTCAACCAAGAGCGTCTCTGCCTCTAGTATGACTGTTCTTTTTCCGCCTGCTCCTTAGGATCAGCCCCTTCAACCCAAGGATTGGTGCAGACTCAAGAATGGTGACCTATCTGGCCATAGTTATGGCAACTTTGGCGTCTAGGAGGATTCTGCAAGTTCATAGTAAGGATGCAAGGGCCACAGGAAGACAACCCAGAATTAGAGGTGTCACAATTCTACCACACAACTGCCCCAGAATGGATAAAGTGCATATCCTGCAACAGCATCTTTATGCTCTTCATAGAGGAAAGCATGGCCTTGTGAGCCTTAAAGTGGAGACACAGAAGCTGATTAACCTTGAGGTCTTGAGTGCAAGCCATGTATGCTTCATGTACTGTCAACTATCTGCTAGTTATCAATTGCTGTCCTTCCATGCAGAATCTGTCAGTGAACTTGGCTAACGTCTCTTTGGGCTTGAAAGATATGTGCATGAAGGCATCATTTTTCACTTCTAGGCTAAGATCACCACCAAACTCATCAATCAGAAGCTACTTCATTTATTCCCAAGTCTTAATGGTGGGCAACTTGGGCACCACTACCTCCTGACAGGTTGGGTGCAGGCAGGTTAGAATGTGTTCCTTCTTAACTTCATCCAAGGCTCTTCTCATGGCAGTTTCATAGATAGTTAGGAATTCTGCAATGGTAGAAGTTTTGGGGTCAAATATTTGCTTAAAGGTAGGTTTGAAGTGTACTTTGGAATTTGAACCACCATTGTTGCTATCAAGTACATTTATTTGCAGGGAGAATTCTGCTTCAGATTTGGAGGGGGCTGTCTGGCCCACAGCTGACAAACACTATCTTCAAAAATAGTCAAAATCTTAGCAGTGTGGACACAAGTATTATTAGCTAAGGTGTCTGTTGCTCATAAACGTCTAGGCGTTGGCCCTGTGTTTTTGCTACCATGGAAAGCTCAGCCAGTTGGGAGGTAAGGGAAGGACCCACTGAAAGGCAAGTAGCAACACTGTCATTCAATAAATTAATTACCTCACTCAGTTTTTGCACGTTTTTGTCAAACTCAGATATCTTGTTTCAAGTGGTCCACTTCATTAGCTAGAGCTATCAACTCTCTAGCACAGTAAATGTGGGGGGCTCCTGACAAGCCAGGGCAACAGCCATCTTCACAAAAATTCCAGTTGGGCTAGCAGCAGTTGCCACCATTTTGTATAGGGCAGCAACCTCTTGCTGTAGCTCAGCAACTTGAGTTGTCAAGGTAAGCACCTGAGGATCAGGCTGAGGTGCTTCAGTAGGGCAATCTTGGCTGCAGGTAGACGCTTGTAGCTCTTGAATGGCATCTCATAGTCTCTGTTCTCTATTCACCAGATTGTCAGATGTGGGAGAAGGCGGAACATCTGGCTTGGGCGAGACAATTCATTCACTTGAGTCTGGAGCTTGGTAATGGCAGCGGCAGTGGCAATCTTTTCTTGATCAGATTCTTCACTGAGCTTGCAAAGGCCTCTAGCAGCAAGGTATGCTACTTGTTGCAGTTGATCAAAGGATTAAGCGCTGATCACATTGAGCTGTTGTACAAGTTGTTTGAAATTGGTAAGATAAGCGCTCAAGGTAGAATCTACTTGGGCTTGCCAGGGTTGTTCTAGCTGGTGGAACTCATGTAGACACTCTCTGGTGTATTTGGGATGGACTGGCGCATTTTCTTGATGGAATTAACTAAGAAAGTTTGGGAAGTGACAGAGTTGTGCTGATTGTCTGGCACCAAGGAAAAAAAGAAAGAGGATCCACTGTTAATAGGCAGTAAACTGATCCCAGCAATGAGTGATGCCTGCTTGTAGAGACAAAACCTCCTGAACGTGGAGCCCTGTTGTGAATAACGGCATTCACCATGTTTTGATTTCGCCTTTGTTGGGCCA
Organism: Entomophthora muscae; assembly: GCA_014839935.2. NCBI lineage: Eukaryota > Fungi > Entomophthoromycota > Entomophthoromycetes > Entomophthorales > Entomophthoraceae > Entomophthora > Entomophthora muscae. Next base: position 435,668 of record QTSX02006418.1, read on the forward strand.
TTTTGAAGACAAATCTCTTGCTTTTGCTTTCAACTCTCAAAATGAACTGGCTTCCGCTTCAGAAAATATGATGGTTTGGTTTCCTGATTCTGCACAACTCACTTGCCCCACTCATGCTTGTGGCAAGTGATCCTACCGTCCTGGTAGTGTTTTGTGGTATTCTCAACCACTATATATTCCATTTCCATATTCACCAATAAAATTAAGTTCTATTCACATTTTTGTCTTTGTGTCTTCTGTACTTCCGCGCCTCTCTCTAGCCACACCTAGTAGAGAATTATTCATCCAGGGCTGCAAGGTAAACACTATTGCCTTCCCTGTCATCTAACCAAGACTTAGTACAAATCCAATCCTAAGGTTAGTATTCCCTGTTGTGTGTCTGTGCCGCTCCTCAGAACACAACAAGCCCTAACACCTTTTGATGGTGGGCTAAGGCGGATTGTACAAAGAATGCCAATAGGTGCTCAGCAGAGCCAGCCGCTGAGAGGAGATGCTGTGGAAATGGCAGAGCCATAATAAATTCATAGTATTCTGATTAACTAAACTGTAGCTGGAGGCAAGGGATAGCCCCATCACGGGCTAGTCCAAGGGCTACTGCCATGACTTGTTCCATGTCAGGGGTACCCAGAGGGTAGGCCACTAGGTAGGGACCATTCCCAAGGTTCAGAGCAGTAGGTACAATAGGTGGGTCTTCAATGTCTTCCTCAATAGGAGGAGTGGTGATTTCAGGGGAAGTTGGCTCTTGTATAGGAGGAGGCAAAGGACCTGAAAACGTGGTTGCAAAGGGGGTAACCAAGGGGCTTACAGCCCCTGTAGTGAGCACCATTTTTGTTGTGTTCTGAGGCGTGGCACAGATGCACAGCAGGAAATCCTAACCTTAGGATTGGAATTGTACTAAGTCTTGGTTAGAATGGCAGGGAAGGCTATGTGATTACCTTATGGCCCTGATTGAAATAATATCTACTAGTCATGGCTAGAGAGGTGCCAAAGTACTGGGAGACAAAAAGACAAAAATGTGAATAGAACTTTCTTTTTATTGATGAATATAAAATAGAATATATAGTGGTTGGCAATACCACAAAACACTACCAGGACGGTAGGATCACTTGCCACAAGCATGAGTGGGGCAAGTGAGTTGCGCATAATCAGGAAACTGAACAATTGAATTTCCCAATTTGGAGCCAGAATCATTTCAAGGGGCAAAAGCAAAAGAGAGATATTTGTCCTCAAAATAACCCACTGAAGACAAAATCAAAACATGGTGAATGGCGGCATTCACATCAGCCTTGGCTTATGCCAGCAGTTTGAACTCTATTTTTCCTCCTGCTTGCTCTTTTGCTCTATCCTCAGCTGCTAAGTAGAGCCAATATTCCCTGTTGTTCTCTTTATCTTTTGCTTAAATTTTAAAGGGTAAGCTAAGCAGAAACATGTGCTTTTGTCTGTTTTTACTTACCAAGCCATCTAGCCACTTTTGGTTAGTTGTTCTCCCCCTATCATCACCTCAATAATAAGACTAAATTAAAAAGCCTGAGTTTTATCAAATCTCAACTTAAGTTTATATTGTTTGGTTTGCATCCCCAAAAAGGTACTTTTTAGGTTTTGTGACTTGTGTTTTATCTTTAAATTTTATTATTGTATCTTTTCCAGGTTAGTTTTGTATAATTCTTTTTGACTACATCTTTCATCAGTTAGACAATTTTTATAGTGGTAGTCACACTTTAATTGTTGACAGTTTCAATCCCCCAGCTAGTGCTGATCACTTCCCAGTCTTAGATATTGATTTTTTAATCAAATCTTCTGTCATTAAAACTGGTCTCTATTTTATTTTCTTAGGTTTAATAAATTGCCTTAGTCCCTATTTCACTTCATATAAGCTTTTAGGAGCCTTAGTGCAGTTATTTTTGAAAACCTTGCCTACCTTTTTATACTTAATATATATATATTCTTGGTTTAAAGGCCTTAGTTTACTATAATCTACCCCAAGCCTTCAGACCTTACAGATACAAGGATGTCACAATTTTGGTCAAATTGAACACCACTTGCGTGCCTGCACCAACCCTGGTGTAGAGGGTTGCAATCCAAAGGAACAGGTGGGAAAAGAGAGGTCTGCTTGAAGGTGGAGACACTCTCAGTTGACCAATATCCCTTGTCTCCTACTGATCCTCCCTCTGACAAGGAATCTCCTCCTTTGTCTGACCCTACTATCCTTCACCTGTTCCATGATCTTTCAAGCAATTCCAAGCCTGAAGATTCTGAATGCAATGAATCCAATAGTTATAGCTTCTCTGTGTTGGCTATCCCTGAGACTGTGTTGGTTCCCACAAACTTTTCTCAAGAAAAACTATAACTACAGCTTGCCCACCTCTGGCTGAAGCTAAGGCCATAGTGGCTCAACCTTACCTGGCTTAAGCTCATTGACCCCCTGTCCTAGTGGACTCCTCAGAAGAAGCTGCTGAGCTAACTGAGGCCCTCTTCTAAAAAGTGACCATGTTCCTCCTTTTGCAAACTGTGTACAATAAAATCCCTGCCTTGAAATGCATGTTGGCAAAGTGGGAAAAGGGACTATAAGCAGCACAAGATGTTCTTGCTGTCTTACCCCCTTTGGGAAAGACACTACCCGTATAGAAGTATCAATCCAGAAGATTAAAATCAAAGCCATCCTGGACACAGGTTCTCTAGTCAATGTAGTATCTTCAAAACTAATTAAGATAATTAAGCTGGCCCCTGACCTCAACTACACTCATTTTTATGGCACAGCTGGCATGGCACAAACTTGGGCCATTGGTGTCTACTCTGCTCTACCCATGAGGTTTGGGAAACTCCTAATTGCTTCCCCCGTGGTAGTCCTTGAGAATGAAAGCTATGATCTCTTGGTTGGTACAAAATTCCTTCAAGAGTATAACAGAATTGTAAAACTTTTATATGGGTATCTATTGCTCTTAGGATATGAGGTCCCTTTAATTTTTGAAGAACCTCTGCGCATGCCTGACAAACACCTTAAGACTTGTGTGCTAGAGTACCCCACAGGTATCTTCTTGCTCAAGTACAGAACTCATTCCTTCAACATGTGTTCACCTCCTCTTCCCTGTCCTGCAGAAAAAGTTGTGCCTCTTCTTGTTCCTGCAGCTATTACCATCCCCCCAGGCTCCCAAGTGATTATAGACTCCCAGATATCTTATGAACTACCTGAGAAATTAATCCTGGAATTATACTCTCCTGAGTCCCTCAGCCGCAAAGAGCCTTGATTATGCCCTGGGATCTTAGACCAAACCCATAAGGAGCCTGTACAGTTACTGCTAGCTAACCTACCTGCTTTGCCTATGCAAGTATTGCAGGGCCAAGTTGTAGGGCACAGCCGCATATTAGGGGCAGAGCAGGTGGCGTCCCTCTACTTGTTTGGAACCTTCAGTGACTTCAATCTACCTGAAGAAAACCCTCAGGTTCTCTCCCTGTTCACTGCTACCAATTTCTCCCAGATATCACCATCCATAATAAGGATGTACTGGAACTTCTTGATCAATTCAACAACATCTTTTCTTCTTGACCCATCAACTATGGTCTAGCAAAAGGGGTCATTCATCAGATTGATACAGGTGATGCTCCGCTTTTCCATGCTAAGCCCTACCACCGCAGTAAAGTAGAAGATGCCCAGGTTTCCAAAGAACTCAAACAACTATTGGATTCTGGACTCTTGGCTCCCTCTCAGAGCCCTTGAGCCTCCCCCTTGTTGATCCTTAAGAAGAAGGGTGGAGGCCACCATATTTTTATGGATTATTGCTGTCTAAACTCTCTCAAAAAAAGGATTCATACCCTCTTCCCAGGATTGATGATGCCCTTAGGCATTTGGGAGTCTCAAAATTCTTCTCTGCTATGGATTTAGCATCAGGATACTATCAGTTTGACTTGTCTCCAGAAGATTGAGAAAAGGCCGCCCTTATCACCTCTAGAGGATAGTTTGAGCCTACAAATATGCTGCAAGAACTCTGTAATGCTTCAGCTACATTCCAACAAGCCATGTAATTGATTCTATGAGACCTAAAGTTCTCCTATGTCCTTGTGTATCTTGAAAATATCACGGTGTTCAGCTCCAATTTCACTGATTATTTGGGCAATCTCAAGGCTGTCTTTCTCAAGATTTGAGAGGCTGGTTTGAAGCTCAACCCCTCCACATGTTCCTTCTTTAAAGAGTTACTCAAATTCTTGGGCCATGAAGTCATCCAGACTGGAATACACCCCATGAATAATAAGGTAAAAGCCATTGATAAGATGCTGCCCCTCAAAATCCTATTTGAGGTCCAAGTATTCCTTGGCATGATGAGATAATATCAACAATTCATCCCTGAGTTTTCTGAACTAAGCAACCCCCTTGTCCAAATCCTCCAAAATGTACCCTTTGAGTGGACTGACAGTCAACAGCAATCTTTTAAGGCACTGAAAGCCAAGCTCAAAGAGGCACACATCCTTGTCTACCCTGACTATGATAAGAAGTTCATCTTGTATGTTGACACTCGTGGAGTAGCTGTGGATGCCATCCTAGCCCAGCTTGACAATGAAGGCGTGGACCAACCTGTGGTCTAATGTTTTTGAGTCCTCACCAAACACAAGAAGAACTACAGCGTCACGGAAAAAGAATGCTTGGCAGTTTTACATGCAGTGAAGCAGTTTTGAAACTACATATACAAACCCACTTTACTGTAGTCACAGATCACTCATTCCTTAAATGGATACAACAGCTAAAAGAGCCTGAAGGTCAATTGGCATATTGGCCCTGCGCTTACAAGGGTATGATTTCACTGTAGTACATTAACCTGGTGTGCAACATCAAAACGCTGATTGACTGTCTAGAATGTCTATTACAGCTATTCATCCTGCTGAAGCTAATTGACTGTATGAGTTAATAGAATACCCTGATTCTTGGAAAACTGAACCAGAAGAGATCCAGCTGGCTCTACAGGCCTTATCAATGGGTACTGTGAGTCAGGATAGGCAACTCTTAAAGAAGGTCAACAATACCTATCTGCCCTTTGTTTGCCCTAGTATGAGAATAGCCATTATCCTCCAAGCCCACATTGATACTAGACATGGAGGTATATCATAAACTCATGACTGGTTGTGCAAGAACTTCCACTGGGAAAACATGCACCTCCTAATCCCTGATGTCCTTGCATCCTGTCATTCTTTTCAACTCCAACAATCTATGCTGTGAATAACGGCATTCACCATGTTTTGATTTCGCCTTTGTTGGGCCATTTTGAAGATGAATCTCTTGTTTTCACTTTCAAATCTCAAAATTCTCTGGCTTCTGCTTCAAGAAATATAATTGTTTGGTTTCCTGACTCTGCGCAACTCACTTGCCCCACTCATGCCTGTGGAAAATGATCCTACTGTCCTGGTAGTGTTTTGTGGTATTCCTAACCATCATATATTCCATTTCATATTCACCAATAAAGATTAAGTTCTATTCACATTTTTGTATTTGTGTCTTCTGTACTTCTGCGCCTCTCTCTAGCCACGCCTAGTAGAGATTATTCATCCAGGGCTGCAAGGTAAACGCTATTGCCTTCCCTGTCATCTAACCAAGACTTAGTACAGATCCAATCCTAAGGTTAGGATTCCCCGTTGTGTGTCTGTGCCGCGCCTCAGAACACGACAACCTCAATCATTGCAACATCAGTTCAAGCTCATCCTCCCTAAGCATGCCTTCCACGCTGTGAGTATTGATGCTGTTGGACCTCTCCCTTGTTCTAAGTCTGGATTTTGTTTCATCTTGGTAGCTGTAGACCATTTTAGCAAATGTGTTGAAGCCAGAGCTACAAGAGATATAACTGCCAAGATAACTTCAAATTTCTTGTTGTAAGACATCTTCTATTGAAATTGATGCCCTAAAGTCCTGCTATCTGATAATGGCACAAACTTCAATGCTTGCCTCATCAGTCTATTGTAGAAGCTATGGGTACTCACCAATCCTTCTCTGCGCCATATAATCCATCAACCAATGGGACTGTTGAACAAGCAAATTCCTCCCTTGTGTCCATTATGAGGGAACTCAGCCTCTCTGATGCTGCCAATCAGGATATATTCCTCCCTGCTGCTCTCTTTGTGTATCAACTCAGTAGACACCAAGTCACTGGTCAGTCTCTCTTTGCCATACTATACGGGCGTGAAGCCACAACTCCCTTAATCTTAGGGCCCTTTTTGATTAAAGTTGATGCATCTGCCAATCCTGAAGCTCATGTCAAGGACTTGTCCAACCAAATCATTGACATTTAGGCAACATCATACTCAACTGCCTATAATGTCAAAGCTTTAGGGCTCTTGCCTTCTAATGCTTCTAGAGCCCCCCTCCCTGAGTATCAAGTAGGTGACCTAGTTCTTTATTAACAGAACTGTACTGGAGGGGGAGCCCATAAGTTAGACTCTCTCTGGGTTGGACCTTGTGAAGTCACTTTTAAGAAGGGTGTCAAGTATACTGTGAAGCTGCTATCATCTGGCTGTTCTTTTGCCAGAGTTCAAACCAAATTCCTCTGCAAATATCAACTCCCTGTGTCCAATCTTGAGGGGGGAAATGTCGGAAATTGTGCCATTAATGCTATTTTGATATGGCCTTCAAATTGTGATATATACAAAGATTTGATCAGTTTTGCTTTCAACTTTGGATATTCCTTCCATTGTCAGGGATCCAGTCTTGAGCGGCTGGCCTGTTGTTTTCAGGGGTAATTTAGGCCAGTGTTTTAGCAGGCAGGGCCCACCACAAGAGAGGAGCTAACTTAAAAAGGTAGGAAACAGACTTCCCCACCCAAGACCATAGGCTGGCAACTGGTATGATAGTGTCAATCACCCCTGTGAGGGCAATGTACACAATTCCTAAGAGCTTGCCAGTATGGTCAGTTGGGAGATCAGGCAAGGAAGCAGGCATAGGTTTGGGTGTCACAGGTGGTTCTATATGGATGTTTTAAGCAGGAAGGTAGTTGAATTTTCCTCTAAACACTTTTGGTGTTGAGAATATCCATGGGCCTTGACAATTATATCTAACAGCTGATTGTACACGGGCCAAAGGATTGAGTTTGAGTATCTTTTCTGGGGTATAGTCCTTATATTTGGTCTTCAAGGGGTAATCAGTGAAGTGAACGGGCCCAAAGGGTACACCTGGTGGACAGAAAACTGTGGGTGGTGGGGCAGGGGGCTGTGAGATCTTGTACTGATTTGGTAGAAGGTAAATACAAAATGGGGTAGTTGCTGTATAATCCAAAATAACATAACCTTTATTCAAAAATGGCAATAAGTTTGGAGTGTGGGGTCCTTTGGTCTATATAACACCCCATCTCTAAACTTAATATTTTCCATGGGGGTTCATCAGGGTATTGGGAAAGGCAGGCCTGGGGGTACTGGGTGCTCAGGTCCAAAGGCAGAAAAATGGCACTTGTCCCAGGAGTTCTTTCATTGTTCAAAAATCTCAAATTGGCTACCTGATTAACTTTCTTTAGAGGTTGTGGTCATGGGGTCAGGCCACAGGCCCGTGCCTCTTTCTGGAGACAGCTCTTGATTGGCCACTGGTGTAGACTTCAAATTCATGAAGCTAATAGTTGCCGCTTCAGTACCTCTATTAGGTGCTGTGATTGGTCTTCCATTTGGTGCAATAATTACCTTGGTTTGGCCTCTTTCACTGCATGGGCCAACATTCTTTGCATCAGCTTGCAGGGGCTCAATCCCAGAAAAATGTGGGTGGGTGGTCCTTTGGTCCACAGGCCCAAGTGGATCTAGGGTTGGGGTTTGATTCCTGCTCCCAGGCCCAGGTTTCCAGAGAGGAAGAATTGTCAATCCTGACAGCCTTCCATAAATGAGTTGACATCAATATTCATACATTCTGGATTACCATACCAGCCCTTGACTGATACTGGTATGATTTCAACCCAATGTGACTCCCTCTGCCACTCTGTCTACCTAATGAGCGAGCATTGACCCTTGTCTACTATTTAAGTAGAATCAATTCTCCTAATAAAGACAAGTTTATCCACATTTGCATTAGCTTTAATATACTTCAAAGCTTTTTCCTTTCCTTTTTGCCATATGAAATTCCTCATTGTGTATTCCAGGAAATTAAGGTATGTGCCCTTAATTTTGCCCAGAAGGCTAACCCAAGGCTGGCTTTGAGCCTCAAATCTTTTGTTATAAAGATTTCCTGTTGTTTCCTCCTGGATATTGTCCCCAGGATCCTAACACAACATGGAGCAACACATCAAGCGCCCCCTATGGATTGTGAGATATGTTGGTATGCAAGGAGGGAATCTCAGTTGTAACACCTTGTTGTATTCACACTATTCTATTTAGCTTGGATCAGAGGGGTTGACACCTTTAAGGAATTGAGAACTTTTTATTGACTTGATTTGGAGATAAATTTACTGAGCTAGTTCCAGAAGAAACTACTTTATCTACAGTTATGTATTGAGGGAGGCTTAGTTTATCTAGCTTGTTTTGTAAGATTATTTCAAATTATTTTCAGAGTCAAGAGGTTCAATCAAAGACTTGGAGTGTAATGACCTCCAATACTGCCCCTTCAAGCTTTTGGCGCAGGTTGAATAAGCTTGAATGAATATTTTATGTACTTGATTTACCAATATATCCTTTTTAGAGACTATGTAATATTCTTGATATCAGCAATGAAGAGCCTTATAAGGACCAGACCAATTGGTATATAACATATTATTGTGTTTGGCTCCTGGGGACAACATCCAGGAGGACACAGCAGGAAATCTTTATAACAAAAGATTTGAGGTTTGAAACTAGCCTTGGGCTGGCCTTTAGGGGAAAATTAAGGGCACATACCTTAATTTCCTGGAATACAAGTGAGGAATTCCTTTTGGCAAAAAGAAAAGGAAAAAGCTTGAAGATTATTAAAGCCAACACAAATATAGATAAACTTGTCTTTATCAGGAGAAATGATTCTACTTAAATAGTATACAAGGGTCAATGATTACTAATTAGGTAGATAGAGTGATCAAGGGGGTCATGTTGGGGTGAGGTCATACCAGGATCAGAAAAGGACAGGTATGGTATTCTGGAATGGGTGGAGATTGGGTTAGACCCATTTACAGAAGGCAAGGAATTCCAAAAGTTGAAAGCAAACCCAACCAAATTTTTGCACATATCACTATTCAAAGGCCATATCAAAATAGTATTAATGGTGCAATTTACAACATCTCCCCCCTCAATATTGGACACAGGGAGTTGATATTTGCGGAGGAATTTGGAATGAACTCAGGCAAAAGGGCGGCCAGATAACAGCAGCTTCATGGTATACTTGACATCCTTCTTGAAGGTAACTTCACAAGGCCTAACCCAGAGAGAGTCAAGCTTATGGGCTTGGCCTCAAGTATAATTCTGATAATAGAGGACTAGGTCACCAGCTTGGTACTCAGAGAGAGGGGCTCTGGAAGCATTGGAAGGCAAGAGATCTAAAGCCTTAACTTTTTAGTCAGTTGAATATGCTGTAGCCTGAATATCAATGATATGATTAGTCAAGTCTTTGAAATGAGCTTCAGGATTGGAAGACACATTAACTTCAATCAAAGGGGGTCCTAAGATTGAGGGATTTGTGGCTTCACACCCATACAGTATGGCAAAGGGAGACTGACAAGTGACTTGGTGTCTAGTGAGTTGATACACAAAGAAAGCAGCAGGGAGGAATATATCCCAGTTGGCAGCATCAGAGAGGATAAGTTTTCTCATAATGGACACAAGGGAGGAATTTGCTTGTTCAACAATCCCATTGGTTGAAGGGTTATATGGCGCAGAGAAGGATTGATATGTGCCCATAGCTTCTACAATGAACGTTATGAGACGGGAATTGAAATTGATGCCATTGTCAGAAAGCAAGACTTGAGGGCAGCCATGAAAGTAGAAGATATATTTCAACAAGAAGTTAGCAGTGATATTGGTAGTTATATCTTTGATTGCTTGGGCTTTGACACATTTACTAAAATGGTCTATGGCTACCAAGATGAATCAACTTTCAGACCTAGAACAAGGGAGGGGCCCAACAACATCAATACTCACAGTGTGGAAGACATGTTTAGGGAGGATGAGTTTGAATTGATATTGGGAAGGTTGGGGTTGCTGGAGTCGATAAGAATGACAGGAGGAAAGGGCGTCAGGAATTAAGAGGTGCATGTTTTCCCAATAGAAGTTTTTGCACAACCAGTCATGAGTTTATGATATACCTCCATGTCCAGTATCAATATGTGCTTGAAGGATGATGGCTATTCTCATACTGCGCAAACATAGGGCAAATAGGCGTTGTTGACTTTCTTGAAGAGCTGTCTATCTTAAATCACAGTATCCTTTGATAGGACCTGCAGTGCCAAATGGATGTCTTCTGGCTCAGTGATACAGGAGTCAGGGTACCCTATTAACTTGTATAAGCAATCTGCATCTGCAAGATGGATAGCTAGGATAGACATCTGTGACAAACCATCAGTATTCTAGTGTTGTGCACCAGAAAGGTGTACCACAGTGAAATTGTATCCTTACAAGCGCAAGGCCCAACGTGCTAACTGGTCTTCAAGCTCCTTTAATTGTTGCAGCCACTTAAGGGATGAGTGGTCAGTGACTACAGTAAAGTGAGTCCTCTAAATGTTGTACCGGAACTGTTTCACTGCATGTAAAACTGCCAAGCATTCTTTTTCTGTGACACTATAGCTCTTCTTGTGTTTGGTGAGGACTCAAAAACAATAGGCCACAGGTTGGTCCATGCCTTCATTGTAAAGCTGGGCTAGGATGACATCCACAGCTACTCCACTACTGTCAGTGTACAAGATAAACTCCTTATCATAGTCAGGGTAGACAAGTATGGGAGCCTCTTTGAGCTTGGCTTCCAGTGCCTTAAAGGATTGCTGTTGACTGTCAGTCCACTCAAAGGCTACATTGTGGATGAGTTGGACAAGGGGTTTGCTTAATTCAGCAAAATCAGGGATGAACTGTCAATAGTACCCCATCATACCAAGAAATACTTGGACCTCCCGTAGATTTGTGGGAGGCAGCATCTTGTCAATGGCTTCCACCTTATTATTCATGGGGCGTGTTCCAGTTTGTGTGACTTCATGGCCCAAGAATTTGAGTTATTCTTTAAAGAAGAAGCACTTGGAGGGTTTGAGCTTCAAGCTAGCTTCTCAAATCTTGAGGAAGACAGCTTTGAGGTGATCCAAATGATCAGTAAAGGTGGAGCTGAACACAGTGATATTGTCAAGATATACAAGGACATAGGAGAGCTTCAGGTCTCATAGAATGGAGTCCATGGCCCTTTGAAACGTAGCAGGGGCATTGCAGAGCCCTTGGGGCATGTGAGTGGGTTCATAGAGGCTTTTTGAAGTGATAAGAGCAGCCTTTTCCCTGTCTTCTGGAGAAAATTTGACCTGAAAATACCCATAAGCTAGATCCACTGCAGAGAAGAATTTTGAGCCTCCTGTTTTTCTGAGAGCATCATCAATCCTAGGCAAAGGGTATGAGTCCTTCTTTGTGAGCAAGTTTAGACAGAAATAGTACATCACAATGAAATGGCCTCCGTCCTTCTTTTTAAGGATCAACAAGGGAGAGGCCCAAGGGCTCTGAGAGGGAGCCAAGAGACCAGCATCCAAGAGCTGTTTAAGCTCCTTAGAAACCTGGGCATCCTCTATCTTACTACAGCGGTAAGGCTTGGAACAAAAGGGTGGCACATCACCAGTATCTATCTGATGGATAACCCCTTTTTCTAGGCCATAGTCTGTAGGTGCCAAGGCAAAGATATCACTGAATTGATCAAATAAATCCAGCACATCTTTTTGTTGAATGGGCAACAATTGTGGGAAGTTGTCAGCAGTAAACAGGGAGAGAACCTGAGGGTTTTCTTCAGGTAGATTGAAGTCACTGAAGGTTCCAAACAGGTATAGGGACGCCACCTGTTCTGCCCCTAATATGCGGCTGTGTCCTACAACTTGACCCTGCAATACTTGCATAGAAATAGCAGTCAGGTTAGCTAGCAGCAACTGTACAGGCTCCTTATGGGTTTGGTCTAAGATCCCAGGGCATAATCAAGGCTCTTTGTGGCTGAGAGACTCAGGAGAGTATAATTCCAGGATTGATTTCTCAGGTAATTCATAAGATATCTGGGAGTCTATAATCACTTGGGATCCTGGAGGGATGGTAATAGCTGCAGGGGCAAGAAAAGGAACACCTTCTTATGCAGGATAGGAAGTAGGAGGGGAACAAATATTGTAGGAATGAGTTCTGTACTTGAGCAATAAGATACCCATGGGGTACTCTAGCACACAAGTCTTAAGGTGTTTGCCAGGTATGTGTGGAGGTTCTTCAAAAATTAAAGGGACCTCATATCCTAAGAGCAATAGATACCCATATCAAAGGTTTACAATTCTGTTATACTCTTGAAGGAATTTTGTACCAACCAAGAGATCATAGCTTTCATTCTCAAGGACTACCGCGGGGGAAGCAATAAGAAGCTTCCCAAACCTTGTTGGCAGAGTGGAGTTGGCACCAATGGCTTGGGTTTGAGCCATTCCAGCAGTACTATATTATTGAGTATAGTTGAGGTCAGGGGCCAGCTTAAGCTTCTTCATTAGCTTGGATGATACCACATTGACTGGAGAGCCCGTGTCCAAGATAGCCTTGCTCTTAACCTTTTGGATTGAAACTTCCACACGGGTAGTATCTTTCCCAAAAGGGGTAAGACATCCAAAACGTCCTGTGTAGCTTCCAACTCTTTCTCCCATTTGGCTAACATGCATTTTAAGGCAGGAATTTCCTTATACACAGTCTGCAAATGGAGGGATACGGTCACATTCTGAATTAGAGCTTCTGCTAGCTCAGCAGCTTCTTCAGAAGAGACCACCAAGACAGGAGATTGATGTGCCTGGGCTAGATAAGGGAAAGCCACTATGTCCTTGGCTTCACTTGACAGTGGGCAAGTTTTAGTTGTGGTTTTCCTGAACAAAGCTTGTAAGGGACAGACACAGCCTCAGGGACAGCCAACACAGAGAAGCTATAACTATTGGATTCATTGCAGTCAGAATCTTCAGGCTTGGAATTTCTTGAAAGATCATGGAGCAGGTGAAGGATAGTTGGTCCTGCCAAAGGAGGATATTCCTTGTCATAGGGAGGATCAGGAGGAGACGAGGGAGATTGGTCAACTGAGAGTGTCTCCACCTTCAAGTGGACCTCTCTTTTCCCACCCGTTCCTTTGGATTGCAACCCTCTACACCAGGGTTGGTGCAGGTACGCAAGTGGTGTTCAATTTGACCACAATTGTGACATCCTTGTCTCTTAGGTTTCCCACTTGAGCTCAGAGTCATAGTATGCAGAATACAAGAGGTGGTTCCAGCGTTGTTGGCCTTACTCTTGCAAACCACGGTACCCCCATGGGTCAAATGCATGTCTTGCAATAGGGTCTTAATACTCTTCATGGACGTAAGAGAAGCTTTGTGAGCCTTAAAGTGCAGGCAAAGAAGCTGATTCACCTTCAAAGCGTTTGAAAATGCCATGTAAGCTTCACAGGGTGTTAACTGATGACTGGTGATTAACTGCTGTCCTTCAATATAGAAGCAATCAGAAAACTCAGCCAGGGTTTCCTTGGGCTTAAAGGCAATGTGCATAAATGCATCTTTATTGACCTCCAAGCTGAGATGTCCTCTGAATTCCTCAATCAGGAGACGCTTCATGTCCTCCCAAGTGACAATCAAAAGGAGTTTGGGGACCACAACTTCTTGGAACATGGAATGCATACAGGTAAAATTATGCTCCTTTTTAAGCTTGTCAGTAGCCCTACACATTGTAGTTTTGTAAATTGTTGGGAAGGCAGCAATGGTAGAGGTTTTGTGATCAGATATCTGCTTGAAGGAAGGCTTATAGTTGGGGTCAATGGACAATGAGGTAGATTGACTGTTGTCACCTGGGTTGAGGATATTGATGTGGGGGTTGCCCTCAAATTCAGATTTGGCAGCAGGTTGTCTATCCCAGAGAAGTCAAAGGCTCTCTTCCAGGGTATCCTTGGTAGTGTTTTTCTGTCCACTGATATCTCTGGCGGTAGCGCAGCAGCCCCAAATTCATCCGTCTTAATCTGTTGCACTGCTAGTGTACCAGCTATCTCATTTATAAAAGTTTCCAGGGAATTTTTTTGAGCATCCAGAGGGGTAACCTGTCCATTTATTGTCTCTGTCAAGCAAGAGAGGTTCTGTACCTCTATTTCCAGTGTGTCTTGCCTATCCGCAACATCATTTGTTACTTCCTCTAGCTGATCCAAGGCAAGGGCACAGTTGACATGGGGTTGGCCTTCTAAGCCAGGGCAACACCCATGATTGCTAGGGGCAGGAGTACCAGTTATCTTGGCCTCTCCTTTGCCATCATAGTTGGAGGAAAAATCATAAGGGTCAGAGAGGGGTTGTCTCAAATATTTAGCCTCTCCTTGCAAGGTAGATACTTGGTTGGTTAGCAAGGCAATGCAAGGGTTGGGCACAGGCTCTACTGAAGGAGGGGTTGGAACAGAGGCTTGATGTTGGATAGTGGCTTTGAGTTCAGCTATGGCTCCCCATACCTTAGCTTCAAAGGCAGACAGGACCTCCACGGTAGGAGCGGGAGGAGTCACCTCAATAGAAGCTACTCTATCATCAACATAGTTTTGTACTTGATACAAAATGCCTCCTAACGCAGCCTTGTTCAGACTATATTGATGGTGCAGATGGTGGCCCCAAGTATCAACTTTAGTCCCAAACAACTTGAGTTGGGAATTAACATGCTCTCAAAATTGATTGAGCTCAGTAACCAAAGTCTCAAAATCCTGGCGGTACTTTAGAAGGGTTGCCTCTATCTGTCCACACCACATAGCTTGGTGATCATCCAGTTTTCACATTAGATCCTTGATATATCCAGGGAGCAAGGAGCAAAGGGAGTTTAGCAATGATGTTAAGTACTTCTGAGAAGCCAGCAAGTTGTGCTGATTATCAGAAATACAGGCAAAGAGGCTATGGGACCATTCTTGATAGGCCATATTTTGGGCATGGTTTTTGGAGACAGCAGTGGCTACAGCAGTCAAAAGCTGGTTCTTCAATCCTAGCGCTAACTGATGATGAACTAAGGCAGGTTAGAAAAATGGTTAACTAACACATCAATAGTCTTCATTGATTCAATCAGTGCGGGGAGTAGACCAAAGTCCAAGAGGAAGGAATAAAGGTCTTCAGAAGCATACCCAGGATGGAGGCCAGGGATAGGGTGCATGATCACAGTGCCTGTGTGTAGGAGGGAGTGGGCAGCAGCACAAGCTTGCTCATAATTGAGAGAGAGAGCTGGAAGGGGGGCCCAAGCAGGCCTGGGAGACAATACCATTACTATATGAGTTGATGGGGTGTCAGTGATGTCCTCTTATATAGGAGGTCTAGAAACTTTAGGTTGATTGGGTACTTCAGAAACAAGGGGGGAAGGACCAGAGAATGACGTGGGAACAGGGTAACCAAGGTGCTTGCAGCCCCTGTAGTGAGCACCATTTTGTTGTGTTTGGCTCCTGGGGACAACATCCAGGAGGACACAGCGGGAAATCTTTATAACAAAAGATTTGAGGTTTGATGTTAGCCTTAGGTTAGCCTTCAGGGCAAAATTAAGGGCACATACCTTAATTTCCTGGAATACAAGATGAGGAATTCCTTTTTGGCAAAAAGGAAAGGAAAAAAGCTTGAAGATTATTAAAGCCAACACAAATGTGGATAAACTTGTCTTTATTAGGAGAAATGATTCTACTTAAATAGTAGACAAGGGTCAATGATCACTCATTAGGTAGACAGAGTGGTTGAGGGGATCACTTTGGGGTGAGGTCATACCAGGATCAGAAAAAGGCAGGTATGATATTCTGGAATGGGTGGATATTGAATTAGACCCATTTACAGAAGGTGAGGAATTCCCAAAGTCAAAAGCAAAACCAATCAAATCTTTGCACATATCACTATTCAAAGGCCATATCAAAATAGCATTGATGGTGCAATTTACAACACATATGAATTCTTCCTCCAAGTTGATGATGATAAAAAAGCACATTGATTCCAAGAGGGTAATCAGGAAGTTCTTATTGACCCTTATTTCCAGCTTTATATTCCTTATTGATATTGATTACTAAGGCATTAGTGATGGTGCTTGTATTTGGAACAATTAATCAGCTAATAATCTCATTACTACTTCAGGTGAGTTATAAACCATATGAAGAGATAATAGGAGATAGGCTGGTAGGTACAATAGGGTTGCATCCATACAAAGCTTTAAAAGGTGGTATCTTTATAATTCAATGGTAGCTGATCTGGTAAGCTAGTAGGGAACTATCCAGATAATGGGGCCAGTGTAAGAGATCAGAAGAAGCCATCTTTTGTAATATCAAAATGATAGTAATATTAGCCTTTTATAATGCTCCATCAGTAGCAGTTTAATAGGGAACTGAAAATTTTTGCTAGGTATCAAACAGATTGGTTGATTTGACTACCATATGTGACATAAATTTTAGGCCATTATTGAATAGTAATAAATTAGGGCTTCCATTACAAGAAACACATATTGTAGTAGGAACAAAGAAAAAGATCTGGATAAATCACTGGAAGAGGAAGAGGTTTTACCCATTTGATTAGATGATCTACAGCAATTATAATATAACTGTGACCTCCTACTGCTGTGAGTAATGGAAGTATTAGATCAATGCTGACTACATGGAAAGGGGAGGAACAAAATGGGATATTGTGTTTGAATTGGGGCTGGGGACCAGTATGAGATTTGTACACTAGACAGGAATCCAAAGTCTGTATGCCTTTTGTAAAATTCCTTCCCAGTAACATCAACTCTTCAACCATTCTCACATTTTCTTTACTGCACCATTCCCTATTTGAATATGGCCTTTCATAATAGTATCTGTCCTGGCTTAAGATCAAACATAGGTTAACCACTGGGTTCTTTTTTGCTTGGAAAGAAAGCTTTCTTTAAATTTGGTATTAATTGAAATCTCTTTCAACTTTTCTTGAACAGGCAAAGAATAAAAAGTCCATAACTCAGGGTTTTCAATTAAATCAAAGTCCCTATCTTCTTCAGCAATCAGACAGGTGACTACAGGTAAGCAAGACAGCCCATCAGCATTTTGATTTAATGCCCTAGCATAGTGAAGTGATATCCTTGGAGTTTTAAATTCCATCAAACAAGTCTTTTTTCATGACCTGTCATGTTTTTTAGTCATTGTAGAGAATAATTATCAGTGATCACAGTGAAGTGAGTATCATACAGATAGGGATGAAAGGTCTTTACATATAGTAAGACAGATAGACATTCCCTTTTGTTTATGCTGCAATTCTGCTTGGCCTTAAAAAGAGTCTTGCTATAATAGGCTACAGGATGGTCTACTCCTTGATAATCTTTTTGAGATAGAATGGCACCTATGGCAGCAACCGCCAGAATTAACTCATTCAGTAAGTCAACATTATTTTAATATTTATCTGCCGGAATTGGGCATTTCCAAAACTAAGCTAATTTTTTATAGTAAATTATTAATTCAGAATTGAAAAATTAAAAAGAAACAGGCATAATGTTGACACCATTTAAACAAAGTGATAAGGAGCGCCTTTTGGGGAAGCTTCAAATATGGAATTAAGAAAGAAGAGAAGTATCTTTTATTGGATAATACTTTAGACTTATATAGACTTGACTGTGGCAGGGATTTAGTTGGACCAAACCCAGGGGCTGTTTATGTGCAAGATGGGTTTGAGCCACTGGATACTTGGACAGACATGTGATATTGCTTGGTTACTATTTTTGGTATGTCAAACAGTATATTGGAAGGGCACCAAATTGGGTGATGGCTGGATGTTAAGTAAGTTGGCGGTAGCCAGAATGCCTTTACATCCAGACCCTTGACAAAAGGCTTGTTTTTAAGCCAAAAAACCAATATAATTTACTATGAAAATGTAAGTTTCTTTGTACTTTTACATTAAGGTTAACTCCAGTAAGTAATATCTGGATGTCAACACCAAATAAGGATCTGTAAATGTCTTAATAAAATACACAATATTCTAAAAGTAATTACTTTTTATATTTTATACTACTGTTTTTATTAAATATATATTAAGATAAGCATTGAATAAAGACATATGCCAACTTTCATAGTGTTATTTTTATTATTTAGATATTTACTTTTATTTTAAACTCACTGGATAAACTATAGCTTATTTCCGGAAGCCCACTTAAGCCAAAATGCATATGTTAAAACTAGAATTTATATATGTAATTATAATGTCAACTTTGTGTCAAATTGACACGTTGCCTAAATTGCAACAAAGGGGTTTGGCTAAGCAAACAAAGTGATATAATTTAAGCAAGATTTAATAGGAGAGTTACTATAAAAGAACACTGACTGCCTGAATGTCAACACCTTCACTGGTTTATTAGTAAAACACTGTTGCTTAACAAAAAGCACACATACAATGGTATGATAATTCAGACCAAAGTACCCAGGGCTGTACTTTAGACTTCCTTCTACAATTTCTATTATCTATTTTTCATAAGTTACATATCAAATCTTTAAATTTTTTAAATTTAAAAATAATCAATTTTGGCCTTAAAAAACCAACTCCAGAAAATATTAACCAAGCTTTATAAGTGATTTACATAGTGCTTTTATAGTTCAATGCTGACTGTCAGTATTTTGACAGTCAAAATTAAAGTGTTTTTATGCTGCCAAGGGTCTGGATGTACAAGTATTCTGGCTATTGCCATCACACCTAACATCCAGTCATTGCCCAATTTGGTGCCTTTCCAATATACCATTTGACATACTGGAAATGGCAACAAACCAATATCACATGACTGTCCAGGTATCCAACAATTTGAACCCATCCAGCACATGACCAGCCCCTGGGTTTGGCTCAACTAATATCCCCGCCACAGCTAAATCTATATAATTCTAAAGTATCATCCAATAAAATATACTTCTTCTCTTCCTACTTTTATATTTGAAGCTTCCCCAAAAGGCGCTCCTTATCACTGGTAGCACCACGGTTTTTGACCACGCCAATGAAAGAGAAAATGAATGACCAAAACCCACCCACCTTTGCTCACGTACTCAACCAGGCCACATCCCAAGATACCTGGAAAACGTACTTCTGCACCCACAATATTGATGAAGATATTCCTAGTGGATGCACTGTATTTGAAGGTCTGGTCATGCCCAAAGCATGTGCCAAGATAATTCAATACAGTCTCTCTCTTCAACCACAAACAAAAGCACAACCACCTATCACAGGTGAAGTTGCCAACACAAAATACATTGGTATTGACGAGTTCTTTGTTAAAAACAAAGAAGACATCATCAACTGGCTAGACCACACAGCCGCTAAACTCTGCGCCAGCCGCATCCCTCATGAGAAATTGGTCCAGGAAGCCAGCAAGCGCCTAGACGAGGCTGCAGCTAACTGGTTTGCCACCTGGCTTGACTCACAAACTGACAACCAGCTTGACAACTGGGAAGAGTTCAAAGCCAACATTACCCACAATTTCTGCGTCACTGAATCTCTTCAAGATATTGCATTACAGCTCAGTGATCTTCTTCAAAAGACCACTATTGCAGCCTACGCCAACAAATTTGAGGAAATATGTCGCAAAATCCAAAACCCAGCACAAGCTGATAACGTACACACCAGAGCATCATTCATCAACAGAATTAAACCCTCTGTTGCTGCCCTTGTCTGCCCAGAAGCAAATACCTCCATGCTCACGCTCATTACTGAAGCCAAGCTTGCTGAAAAATGCACCAACATGGAATATGCTTCATGCAACGGCAACTGCTCCTCAAACAGCAATGGCAGAGAAAACACCAATGGTAATAAACGCCAAAATACCAATCATAACAACAGCAACTCCAATTGTAACAATGGCAATTGTAGCCAAAGCGCAAACCGCTCCTGTCCCAAGAAAGAGGACACTGCCAAAGTTAACAATGCTGAAGTAGCAACCTGCTACAAATCTGACCCCACGTTCTCTGACTTTGAAGGTCTTGAAACAGAGGAACAGGGAAAAGAGGAGGGGGAACAGGCTTAAGTGCCCCTGTCTTCCCCCAACTTGACAAGAAGAAGTACCAAGGCACAAACTTTGCTGCTTGCATTCCCCGTGTCCTGCAATCCTCCATTTTTATTGAACATAAAAATTAAAGATCACTCACAACTTTTTGTCTATCCATGCACTTAAAAATCACATACACATAAAATATTATTTGACTCTGGTGCACAACACACTATGGTTAGCAAACCTTTTGTAACCAAGTACAAAATACCAGTTTTCAAATCCAACTTCAAATACGCCAGAATGGCAGACAAATCAAAAGTTCTACTTGAAGGCAAAACAACTCCCTTCAGAATTGACCTCCAACGCATACAAACGTCCATCAAAGGACTTGTCATGAACAACATAAACTACAACATTGTAGCAGGCATGGACTGGTTCACCCGAGTGAATCCCAGTGTATGTTGGAAAACAAAACCCATGACAATAAAACACAATGGAGTCAATTTCAACATTCTCAAAGAACCCAATGACCTAATTCTAAGAGATACAGTATTTGTCCAAGTGATAAATCAAGATGGCTCTGAACATCTAATCAAAGACAGTTCCTCCACATAATGAGGTACACTGAGTTCAATAACATACAAACACAAAAAATCCAATGCCCAGAACTTGCAGCACTCCTAAATAAATACACTCACATATTCAAGGAAGAACTCACAGAGTTACCCCCCAAACAAGAGGTCAAACATGGCGTCAACTTGTGCAAAGCCATGCCCAAACCTGCACCACTCTACAGAATCTCCCCCATGGAGACCCAAAAACTTAAAGCCCACATCAAGGACAATCTAGCCAAAGGATTCATTTGCCTGTCTGAATCCCCGTGGGGGCAGCGGTTTTCTTTGTAAAGAAGAAAGAATGATCACTTTGCTTAGTTACTGACTACAGAGCACTAAACGCAAGTACAGTAAAGAATAAATACCCACTTCCCCTCATTGAAGACCTATTCGCAAGGCTCTCCAGAGCAAAAATTTTCTTGAAAATTGACCTCACATCTGGTTATAACCAGGTTGAAGTCAAAGAGAAGGACATACCAAAGACCGCGTTCTGTACGCAATTTGGGTTGTTTGAATGTAAAGTAATGAACTTTGGGATGACCAACGCTCCCGCAACGTTTGTCACCATAATGAACCAAGCGCTAAACGGTCTCTCAAACACATTATGTTACCTCAACAACATCATCATATTTTCAAAAACAAAAGAGGAACACCTCACACATGTCTGCAAGACATTTGATTGACTTGCAAAGCACAAACTATACGCTAAACCTAGTAAGTGCCAATTTATGGAAAAGGAACTCCTGTTCTTGGGCCACATTGTCTCTGACGGTGGCATCAAAGCAGACCCAGATAAAATAAAAGCCATAAATAACATCCAACACCCCACCTCCATGAAACAAGTTAGATGCTTTCTTGGTATGGTAGCTTACCTAAGGAAATACATCAAAGACTGTGGAAAGCTCACCACACCAATCAATGACCTAACTAAAGGTAATGCCAAAAAGAAATTCATCTGGACTCCAGAATGTGACAATAATTTCCAACTATTAAAACAAGCTTTGATCAAAGCACCAATCTTGCAATACCCCAATAGCAACGGGTCCTACAAGCTTAAGTCAGACGCTAGTGACACCGCCATTGGCGCAGTCCTATGCATCTGCCAGCCAGGGCAGCAAGATTTCTTGTCAGTATGTTACAAAAGCAGAAAACTGACAAATACTGAGAAAAGGTACCCAATACACAATAAAGAATTGCTAGCAATATATCACGCATGCAAGAAATGGAGATGTTATCTCAAAGGACACTTAAACGTCTGAGTGCTAACTGACCACAAATCCTTAATCTATTTCAAAACTCAGAACGCACTCACGCAGCGCCAAGCCAAAAGGATGTCCTTGCTGGAACAGCTTAACTTGAGCATCTAATACAAAATGGGGCAGAGCTGGTCACAGCTGATGCTCTCTCTAGGCTATGCCAGCCAAGAGAGGATTACCCTGACCACCTTGACTCTGACTGGCCCAACCTATACAGCACTGAGTACAAGACAAAAGGAAAGGATCCCTCCACACATCAACTAACCCATGATACGCTAGTAAGGAATGAAAAAAATTCCACGTATCAAATGGCACAGTATACCAAGTCATCAAAGATAAACACATTCCATACATCCCACTTGCACAAAGAGTCAACACTATACTAAGACACCATTATCTGCTAGGACACACAAAGGCTAATAACCTATATCTCACACTGAAAGAGATAGTATGGTGGCCCAACCTGGAGCAAGACATAATTGATGTTCTAAAAAAGTGTACAGTATGTGAAAAATATGCCAGCACCAAGGTGCCACAGCCAACAGTTAACCCAGTACCTGACCCCAAACCATTTAAGGTTTGGGGACTGGATGTAGTGGGACCCTTCCCAGAAACCAAAACAAATCAAAGTTTCCTAATTGTAGCCATCAACTTTGCCACATGTTTGCCCATCTGCTGGGCAACAAAAGATCACAAGGCAGAAACAATAAATTGATTCATCAATAAAGCAATCATAGCAGACTACATCATAATGGATGGAGCAAAAGAGCTAACAGGCCATGTAGTAAACAAAAATCTAAAAACAAAGAACATCAAACACTCCACAACCTTGCCCTACAGGCCAACGGCAGAGTTGAACGCCTTAACGGCAGCCTTATCAGAACCCTGGAGAAAATAATGGATGGCAAAGCCAAAGACACATTGCTGCGATATGTGAAACATGCATTACTAGTATCCTGGGTTTGTACCAATCAAGGGACAGGCTACTCCCCATTTGAACTAACATATGGGTACAAGCCAGAAATAGTCACCTGCAATAACCAACCATATGTAAAGATCCCCCCGGGGAAACCTCCCACAGTAGAACAAAAACCAGCTCTACAACACATACGCCTCAAAGTCAAACTGGCTGAAATAAAGAGACTCAAAACTCAAAAGGTAACCTCAACAGAGGACCCACTCCCCATCAACTCCCCCGTCTGGGTCCTAGCTGGGAACAGAAAGAAACTAGACTCAGTACACAGGGGACCAGGACAAATCATCATTACCAACCAGACAGGAACACCTACCTGGTCAAGTTCCAGGGTGCTAAAGAGCCTATCATCAAAAAGTACCACAGATCTTGCCTCTGCCCTAGCAAAGGAGAACACTCAACCCAGTTGGTGCCCACTGGTAAACAAATCCAGGAACATCAGGCGGCAGCCGTCAAGACAAAGCCCCCTCCTGATGTACCTGAGTAACCCCTTAAGGGAGGGGGTGTGTCAAGGGTCTGGATGTACAAGTATTCTGGCTATTGCCATCACACCTAACATCCAGTCATCGCCCAATTTGGTGCCTTTCCAACATACCATTCAATATTTTGGAAATGGCAACAAACCAATATCACATGACTGTCCAGGTATCCAACAACTTGAACCCATCCAGCACATGACCAGCCCCTGGGTTTGGTCCAACTAATATCCCTGCCACAGCTAAATCTATATAAGTCTAAAGTATCATCCAATAAAATATACTTCTTCTCTTCCTACTTTTATATTCAAAGCTTTCCCAAAATGTGCTCCTTATCAATGCTGAAAAACTAAATTAAATATTTTTGACTATTGTGACTACAAGAATGTCAACTTTTTATTTAAACATGGTTTTTTCCTATTCTTTACAAATAAACTAGCTCTAAAATTACTTTCTATACTTCTATAAACTATTTAATTCATAATAAAAAATAAAACAAGTTATTATTATTTAATTTTATTCATGTTTCACATGATTATTCTTACTTTATAAACTATACTCTAATTATTATAGGACAAATCTTCCAAGAAGCCATAAAAGAACCCCAAGTCAACCAAGAAAGTGTCCAAAGCCTCTGGAAAGTCCGAAAGTCCCTACCCCAACAAAAAACCAGCCAAAAAGCCCTCAAAGAAACAGAAGACAAAGGAGAAGACCCCAGACCCTGGAAGCAAAGAGCCCTCCCCTGACCCCTCCTCTTCTCCAAGCTAGTACCAATCAGAAGGAGATGAGGTTCCACTAAACAAGCAAGGAAGAAAGAAGATGCCCAAGAGTCCAGAACCCCAGTCAATCCTAGATGAATTAAGCTCAAAGGAATCAAGTCCCAAGGAATCAAACTCATCCTAGTCCAAGAAGCACAAAAATCTAACTCCAGATAATTCCCCTGCACTGCCCAACATATCTTCACCTCCATCCTCCTCATAAAGTATCAATAAAGAAGATCCTGGTTATTACCTTTCTGACTATCATCAAGCACCAATTGACCCATGGGACCCCAAAAGGTTCACAATATATTTAACATCAAAGGAGAGTTTAAGCTCCCAAAGAAGTTCCCTTGGTTTTTCACTCTAATGTCTGTCAAAGAAGGTGCAAGTTTAGTCTGTGATGGCTATGTTTTCAATTGCAAAATTAGAAGAGAGCAGGAAGAAGCAAGCATTATGTGTGTGAAGATAGAAGCTGCACTGCCAGGATCAACACAGTAGGATGGGATAAAGTCACTAGTGAAAAAGAAGACCACACATGCAATGCTCCAATCAATCTTATTGAAAAGCTTCTAAAGTGGTACCTCTACCAAATAGTCCCAGTCTCCAAAGACGTCAAGACTTCTGATCTGGCAGTTAAGGCCACCACACACCTAAGTAATGAGAACCTGAAGCTCATCTCTGACTGCAACCAGTTAGTGAAGTACATATTTGACAAATGCTGTGATCTATTCCCCCATAAGAAATATGCCATGGTCCAAGGAGATTTAGTCTTGACAGATGAGCTGAAGATGTTCAATGGTGATGAGGTATTCCTTTTACATGATGATGGGCCTACAGCAGAGGCAAGAATTATATGCTATGCTACACAAAAGAACCTGGAGCAGTTGAGGGATTCAGAGACCTGGTTATGTGATGGTACCTTTGCAGTATGCCCCCGCCTTATTTACCAACTATAGGTTGTACATTCCCTTATTGAAGGCAAGGTGCTCCCATTTGCCTACTTTCTGCTTCCTGGGGCAACAGAAGAGATCTACACAAAGGCCTTTAAAATCCTTTGGAGGGCATCAAAGCCCTACCAAATAATAAAAAGAGCCCCCCTGGCCATAACACTAGAGCCAATCCAGATGATGATTAAAAGGATGAAGCCACCCTTGCTACAGAACAAGAAGCTCATGATAGAGCACTTGGACCCTCAACTAAAGTCATGGACTATGAAACGGCCCAGTATAACGCTTTTATAAGCATCTTTGATGGAGAGGTCCAGGGATGTTTTTTCCATTATTGACAGGCTGTCAACAGGCAACTAAAGGGTCTATCTGAGCTCAGCAAGCTCCACCGTCTAGATACATCAGGAAAGTGCAAGTTCTTAATTCAGCAGTTTGTAGCACTAGCTTTTGTAAAGCCAGAGCATACTGGACAAGCCTTTGAGCTCCTATGCCAGGATCCATATGCCAAGAAACATTAGGATTCCTTCTACCCTTTCATTGAATATTATGAACCACAGTGGATTGGACGTAAGGTCACTAAGCGCTGGAGCAAGCCCAGAGCCAAAGCCAACTGGAACTGCTATCTGGCATTTCTTAAAGATGAGATGAAAACTACTTCATCTTTGGAGGGCTGGCATAAGCATATCAAGTCCTCCTTTGGAATCAAGCCCAGATATAACACCTTCTACAAGCACCTCAAAGTCCAACAGGGGAAGACTGCTGCATCCATCAGAGATATTGAGAACTGCCCATCCAAGAAGAAGAGAACCACCAAAGAGAAACAGTATCAAGAGAAGATCAAGGATGTTGTCAAGGCCAAATATAAGCTTTCAGAGATAGGGGAATACATCAAAAAGATTGCCACAGTTCTTAATGGCAACCAGGTGATCACAGTCTAGCTTTTAATTAAATTTATTGAGTATTGCCTAATTTTTTATATTGTTCTTATATGTTAAGTATAATATTTTTAAATAAATAGCTATTCTAAATAACTCATTAATAATTTATGATACTGTTTTTATGAAATCATTGATTTTCTATTGATAGTTTGATGCTTTAGACTGTATTACATGGCATATATTGGTATTTTACTAGTAAATTACATGTTTTTTGTAGTTTTCAATATAGAAAAACTTTATATTACTGTTTCTGATTATTATATTTTCCTATAATGCGCAAAATTTTATGTAGTATTTTTTTGTGTATTGAACTTTTTTGTTTTTATAAGTGGGAAAATTTTATTATTGTAAAGATAGCTAATTTCATAGTGAATTATTTTTGAAGTGTATTTTTATGAATTTTTTTAATTATCATGTATAATTTTTTATGGACTTTTTTAAATCTATGTTGTCACATTACCCTAAAAAGTATTTTGAATCTTAATTTTTATTAAGTAAATTGCTCAGGAAAAAGGTTTCTGCTTATTAAAAAAGTGTCAACATTTAGTAGTCTGCATGAGTTAAAACTTAATTCTGACTTTTCAATGCTGTTGACATTAAAGTATTTTTAATTATGATTTTTGACATATAGTAAGTTGACTTGTCAAATGAGTTAGTTGTGGCAGTTGCCTATTTCTAAACTTTTACAGCAGTTTAATACAGTTTCCAACACTGAAAATATCCCCTGTACTTCACCTTTATCTCCTTTGTTGCAGTTACAACTATATTTACTATACCTATATAAATAAAGATTACTTTGAAGAGTAGGCTTAAGCCAAAACTCTAAGTTTCCCCTTGCTTCAGGTTTTTTCTCCTATATTTTTCACATTTTAAATATTAAGACATATTACTATAAATTATTATTATTTTTGTAAATCTCACATCTTCCTGAATTCACTTAAATTTCAACTTTGAACTTACATTTTACTTTTTTACAACTAAATTTATAAATTTAAAGATTCTGAAAATTATAAAATTTTACTTTACCAATTAATGCAGCCAGTTTTTGTTAGCTTTAAGAATTTTTCTGAACATCATGGAGAGGGTTACTCAGCAGAATTATGCCATGCTTGCAAATCTCTTGAATTTCAGAGAGATTTTTTTAGACTTTCAAGTTACTATTCACATGATGAATTCCCCAACATTGATATACCCCTAGTTACTACAAGAAATTTAGGTAGGTGTTGAGCAACTTGGGTTATTGCTGGTATGTTCAAAGCTACAGATAGATGTTAGCCTTGCCAATGTACTCTACCTAGTCCTATGCAAGAGCACTACAGACTACAATAGAATAGAACTTTGAAGATAATTATGCTTATTGAAACTGGAGTATAATCTAGCCAGAGGCTGCAATCTATCTAGGTGTAACTAAGAACTTGTTGTCATCCTTTCAGGCATCTGTATCAATATATACTGCAACAACCCTTGTTCTTGTCCTTTCAGACAGTTCTCAGTGGCTACCTTTGCAATAGATCCATCTTTGCTAGCTGCGCCTATCCTGATTGGCTGTCCTTGGCACGTGTATTGCTACTGGCCTTTGCAGGCGTACATGGCACTTTAGCTACAGCCTACGTTCTTCTTGAGCTAGCCTACTGTCATTTATTGATTGGCTTTATCTTACACGCCTATTATTGCGCTGGGAAACTACGCTATATTTAGTTGACGCTTATAAATGGTCCTTAATCTGTCTTCTAACATTGGAAGGTAGAATTCCGGTATTCCATTTGTAGGGCTTAATCAGTGATCCTTTTCTGGCTGGCAAGCCTTCTGCTTATTAATTCAACAGGTCAAATTTGGGATTATACACCGTATAATAGCAGACTTGATCCAGTATTAACTCGTGGATTATCCGCTGTGTAATGCTGCCTGACCCAATAAGAAACCCAATTATACACTGTGTAATGCTGATCCAAACTTGGTATTTCTTAGCCATATGCACATCAGTTGTTTGATATACTCATATACGTCCATCAGGTTGGGTGGGACTGAGTTGATACAACGTCCAGCAGGATGGAATGAGCAATATAAAATTGATGATTACATGATTACACGCCGTGTAATCAGTGATAATCATTATATTGTCTAACGTTTATATGGCGTATAATGCTAATATCAATTATAATGAACTAGGAATTATACGGCGTATAATCACTACACATAGGAATAATGATCTGTGATAATACGACATATAATTGTTGCATCTATAATAATAAACTAACAATTACACAACATATAACTGCCATATCTATTATAATATATTGATGATTATATGGTGTATAATTACTACACTTAATATAATATTGACCTAGTGATAATACAGCGTGTAACTGATAAAGATCTGCATGCAATGATTATCCTGAGCATTTGTGGTCAGTCAGCCTAATCTCACAGTAGGACACGCCATTTCAAAAAAGGCACTTCAATTTACGCCATCTCAAATTTAATTTGAGATAGCGTTTTTTGTGTTAGTGATTTTAAATCACAAAAAATAAAATAATTAATAAAATAGTTAAATTTTACATATAATTTTATAATTTTTCATCTCAAATTTATGACATCTTGATTCTGCCACTTCAAGTCAGATTAATTAAATCTTATTTTGCTAACTTTATTTACATATGAAATCTCTTAGTGTGGAGTGTATTTACGCCATCTCAACTTTACGCCATTTTGAATCACAATATTTATCTTTAACTAAAATAAGTTTATACCTGAACTAAAATAAAGCTTGTTGTATAGTGCCAGAAGATGCTCCTATATTATTAATCCAAGACACTTATACTAAGAATAACCTAAAATAATGCCACTATGATAGTCCTACTAGTGATTATCATTACTGGGTAAAAAACCAGTTTTTTACATGTAATTTAAAACTTTATTATGTATTGATACATTTATAAGGGTTTCCTTAATAAAATATTTTAATAGCAATTTTAATATGGAAGGGGGTGATTACACCATTTTGATTTACGTCACTTCAAATTCCACTGAGTTTCATATCACCCAATTGATTTGATGCGCACAATGGATAGGTGAAAATAAGGGGAAATTACATATGACACCAGGCTGCGCTATATTGATTCCCCTACCGCAATTCTTGCTTTCCATTTTTCAAAAGTATGTATTCACGTCAAAAACCATATTAATAAAGAATGTAAGAAATTAACTGTAACTTTGCAAATATATATTTTTTGGCCTTCTCTAAACAACTGGGTACTCTTTAACCCCAGTTGTATAAGTTAGTTTTTTGAATATTCAAGTTTTACTCTTTAGCCTGTTTGAGGTAGCTCCACTGGAAATTCTTTAATTTAATATAAAAAATGGTCAAAAACACTATGTTTTTGAGCTACGGCACCTCAATTACATCACTTCAAAAACGCCATTTTGACTGCAACTTTTCAGTCAAAACTCAAAGTTTTGCATACTTGTGTTACTTAATAAAAAATATTTTTACAAAATTAAAAACTTTGAAATTTTGATAATGTATATTTTAAGACTTTCTCTACACATATATGTTAAAATATTTACTACCTTATTATTCAAAACATTATCATTTTTTCTTTGAAAAATTCCCCCAAATGCCCATATTTTGATACTAATTCACTTTTAGATACCTCCCAAGCCTACCATCAAAGCTGCGCCCAAGGCATCCAAGGCCTCCAAGTCCAATACCACTCCTCCCAAGGCCAGGAAGGTCAAAACTACCCCTAAAAAGCAGCCTGCTAAGGGTAAAGCTCCCCCCAAGACACCCACACCTTCCCCTGAACCTGAGGAAACAAGCCCAACCCCTCCTAATTCTCTTTTTGTTTACTCCCCTTCAGATCTTCAGGAAAAGTTGTTCAACTTCATCCGCCACTCTTATCCCACCTCAGATCCTGAAGAGGAAGAGGAACATTAGTCTTAGCCTGGGCCTGTTGCTCCTATTGATGAGCCAATTGAGCTCTGGGATCTTAACCCTGTGCACAATATCTGCAATTGAAATGTCACCTTAGCTGTGCCCACCATATACCCTGCCAGCTACCCAATTGTGACCAAGAAGGGGGTGCTGGCTTTGTATATAAAGGGTAAAGCTTCAGCTGTAACAGCTAGAAGAAAGCAATACACCAGCATCACTATAAATGTGATAACATTGGGTGCCCAGCAAGGCTAACTACCTATGGGTTTACAAGATTCAAGGTATTAACTGTAGGCCATGACTGCACCAAGCCCTTTGACCCTTTGTATCAACTGATCTGCTGGTTTCTTTGCCAGGTCATCCCAATCATCAAAGACCAAACTGCCACTGAGGTGATCAATGATGCCCTCCTCAATTTAAATGACACCCAACTTGCCACTATTGGTGGTGCCACTAAATTGCAGAGATACCTCACTGATTAGAGGTATGCTCTGAGCAGTGAAGGCATCAGTGCTACGTTAATTGACCAGTTAATTCTAACCAAGGAGCAGAAACTTTCACGCCATGAAGAAAGATTCCTCCTCCACAATGACGGCCAGCATGCACATGAGAAAATTATTTGCTTTACTACCTCCCAGGATCTTTGCAATCTTCTCAACTGCAAGACCTGGCTTGCAGATGGAACTTTCTCTACCTGCCCAAAGCTATTTAGCCAGCTTTGGAACATCCATGGGCAGGTTGGAAATCTAGTTCTTCCCCTGGTCTTCTTTTTCCTCCCAAATAAGAAGCAGGAAACTTATGTCTGTGCACTTACAATTTTGAAGGCCAAGTTGGATGAAATCCTCACAACCATTAAAGAGGAGCCAAAGGAAACTAGAGGGCACAAGAAGAAGGCCCAGTCACAGGAAGAGGAAGTCACCCCAACCAGGAAGCAGCCAAAAAGCCTTCCATACCATGAATACCTGGTAGTAGATTTTGAGCAGGCTCAGGCCAATGCTTTTATTAGAGTCTTCAAGAGCTCCCCTCAGGGATGCTACTTCCACTTTTGACAGGCACTCTGCCCCTGCCTTCAAAAGTGCTCTGCACTTCATGAGCTGGTCTACACTGAAGGCACAAAGGAAGCAAAGGACGTGTTCAACTGCTTTGCTGCCCTTGCCCTTGTGCAGAAGGAGGAGACAAATTCTTTCTACGACACCCTCCTCCGCCATCCCTAAATTATTGCCAACCAGGCAGCCTTTGCTCCATTTATAGAGTATTTTGAAACTCAATGGGTTGGAGTGTTTCAAGGAGCACGTCGCATCAGAAAGGATGATGACTCAATACAGTGGAACTGCTTTAAGCAGGTAAAGGATGGCCTAATCAAGACCACCTCTTCTCTTGAAGGGTGACATAGTCAATTTGCCACAAGGGTCTGGGTTCAGAAGCCCAAGTTCAACAAAATCATGGTGCATCTCAAGACTCAACAAGCCATCTCCGCCCGCCTCTTTAAAACAGGCATGAAGACCAAAGATGATCCCCCCAAGCAAACCAAAGCGGTGAAAAAGTATACAGAGATTAGCAAGGTGGTCCTTGCCTACTATCCCAAGGATAGCAAGCTTGAGCATCTTCAAGCTATCTATTTTGCTCCTTCAACTAATGTATGAGCCTTTTTGCAATAAACTCTTCCAATCCTTATACTATTTCTCTTTCAGTTTTATCATTATTTTAATTTTTTTGTATTTGGTACAAATATCTGCTTATTTTAAAGTATAGATCACAGTTATAATAGATAGAAATGGTTGTTTTTGTTGGTATTTTGACTTTTGGGCTTTACACAGCCTTGTTGCTATTAATTAACCCCATTTTATATTGCAGATTTGAAATTCTGAGGCTTTTTAAAGCCTAGAAATGTTTTTTAATTTTAATTTTTTTGAGACTTTTTTGGGTTTTTTTGGAGTTCAAAAAATCTAAAATTTTAAAACTGGTTTTTCCTAGTTGCAATGCTGTAAATTGAAATGGCATTTTTACTATGAGTTTTAGATTGCAAAAATTTGAGATAACATATTTTGAGATAGCGTAAATTGAGATGCTGTTTTCAAAATGGTGTGTCCTACCAAAATTTAGTGAATGCCTTATCCTATTTATTAGATTTGGGATTATCACAGATCTTATCCCCTCACACTGCAAACTATAAAATTTTAGCAGTTACAATTAAGGTCTTGTTAGAAACCATACCCACCTTTTTTGTATCTTCTAAATTTTAAACTGCTGTGGCTGTTTACGCCTTTGTATATAACCTTGTTCCATATTAGGCAAGACCTTACAAAGACCATGGTAGAAAATTATTGAGCTCCACCAAGTGATCTTAAATAATCATCTATTCTAGGGAGGGGATAGCTATCCTTATTGGTGATAGAATTAAGACTTTGATATTTATTATGTCTCAATGTGAACTATCTTTCTTTTTTAGTAATAACAAAGGAGAGGCCCATGGATTTTTTGAGGGTTTAACAGCCCATAGTCTAGAAATTTTTTAGATCAAAAGCCACCTGAGCTTCTTCCACCTTAGATTTTTGGTAGGGTTGATAGTGGATAGGTTTGTTATCATCCAGGTTAAGCTGATGTTGGGTACCCTTCATTAACCCAAAATCATGAGGACCTGTGGAGAACAAGTCAGTGTATTCTTGTAACAGATCTTCAGTGGTTTATTTTTCTTCAGGAGTCAATCCAGCTCCAATAGAGAGTATAGAGGCTATAGTTGCTTCATATGGTAAAAGCATATATTTTAAAGATCTGAAAGCTTGGATGGAATAGATTTACTCAATATTTATCAGGTGAAAATAGGCAAAGTGAGTCTTAGTATCAATCATAATAGTGTTTCTGTAAGGTTTCCTAGTAATACAGTCAATTCCCTGGTGTAGACCAAATATAAGATTTCAGTACAAACTAAAGTCTCTTGCAGAGAGGGTATCTCAATAATTTTGATGAGGACAAGTTGATTAATTGGAATTTTCAACTGAATCCTGATGGAAACTATGATATGAGATTTATTATGTGTAATAGTCTTTTCTACTAAATAGACAGTCATTCCTTCATTGGCTGGGACAGCTAAAGGGAGAAGTTTGATCTTTCTGAATACTACATGTTAATGCAGATTCAAAATATCAGTAGACTGTTTCAATAGATAGGATTGGCATTTCTGAGGTCCTTTAGGAATTGCTGAAGCAGCAAAAAAGTAATGCAATATCCAAGTGTCAATTATATATTTATGGGAAGTATAATAAACAAGATTAAAGAAAATTTAGATGAGAATGATACTTTATTGGATATGAATATAGGATAATATATAGTATCATTTGAAGCCACATACTGTCCATGTTTGTCATGTTAACCATGGGACTTATACAAGTGATTGTTCTTCTTAAGTCACAAGGCTTTTCCAAGTTGTGTTCTGCTTAGGATCTGGGTTATTTGATCCCCGTAATAGATTGTTGAATGATACTGTAAATTCAGAACCTAAACATAAAAATGCAGGATTGTCAAATCCTTGGTCCAAATTTTGAATCACTTTTGAATGCCACTAGCAAACTCAAATATTAAATATGGGAACTGGAATTCAAATTTAATGTACAGTAAGCACACTAGGAAAAATCAACTCAAATAGAGAAGCTCCACCATGACTAAAATCAAATGAAAAATCCAATCTCAACAACCATGTTTAGACAAAAAAGTGATTAAACTTTAAAATCATCCAAAACTGGAAAGGATAAAATATTATACAATTTAAATCACAAATATAGAAATTCTGTTACTATTCAAGGCTAAATCAAGAGAAAACAACTATCCACAAATAACCCTAAATTCTAAATAAATACATATTTAATCTAATATATATTTTTTATTTTATTTTTATGGACAGAAAATCCAGTTCCCAACCAGCTCCTGCACCATCCTGTGGGAAAGCCTGTCCACAAGGGCGTCCCAGAGGGTCCAAGAATAGACCCAGAACCCAACTCAAGGGGAGCAATACTAACACACAGGGCTCCCAAGGCGTCAGCTCCAGTCAACCACCTCCTTCATCCCAAGCCAGATCAATCAGCCTTAATCTCAGACAGAAGCTGCTCTCAAGGCCTGTCACCAAAGTTTCCCATACAAAGGTCACCGGGAAAAATGAGGTTACTTACACCTCTACTGTATACCCAGTTGTCACCTGGCCCACACTCTGGATCCAAGAGTTGCCATTACATGCCCCTGCATTTTTGACACGTCCTACATGCCATTAGCCACAACTGAGGAGCCATCTGTGCATGTGATGTATTTCACCATTGACTGCGCCACCACAAGCAAGGGTGACCCCACCTTCTACACAAAGGTCCCCATCCCCTGTGTTGATTCTGCTAGCCAGGATGCCACAGTACCTGCCAAGGGCTGGCGTTGGTTGACAGATAGTGAGTGTGAAGCTCTCCTCAACTGCTTGAATAGGGAAATGGCAGTTTGGGATATTGTGTCCCCTTTTGATACAGTAGTTTTAAAAGCTATGGCAACAAGCAAAAATACTTTGGATTTAAATGAAAAAACTCAGATGTAAACAAAATTAAAAATAAATAAATCTATTGTAAATTAATATAAATTTATTGGTTTTAATTTTTTTTACATCTGAGTTATTTTTGTTTAAATTTGAAGTATTTTTGCTTGTTGCCATAGCTTCTAAAACTACTGTATCACAGCCAGATATATTGGCAACCTCAACAACAAATACAGCAACACCGGACAAATTGCCAAATCTGTCAAGGCTAAGCAGCAGCCAAAACTCTTGCAGCCTGTGCATTTTGAGGCAATAAAACAGTTGGGACATTATTTTTCTTGTTATGCCTAGGCGCCAGATTGGTATTTTATAACTTAATCACATTATTCATATTCAAATTATTCAGAAAGAGTAAAATACAATCAATCCCAAATATTTAATTGATCTTGGGCTTGGGTGATTTTTTAAAAAATAATTCATTGATTTTATAATTGAAAATTGCAACTTATAGTACTACTGAAAATATCTTAAGTGCTACTACAAACCAAAAATATTTATGATGAGTTGCATGGGAGAGTAATAGCAGCCCCAAAGCTATAAATGCTATTACCCTATCTTTGGCTCATCATAAATATTCTTGGTTTTTTTCAAAAAAAGGTTGTTGTTTTTGAAAGACTGATAGCTCTATTTAAAATAAACCCTCTAGTAAGCTGCCCTACTTCATGAACTTGCCCCAATACACTACTAGCATATTCTGATATTTTTGTTTCTCTGGTATCATCACGTGATTTCAAATGATAATTTATCTCAGAATATTCTGAGAAGCTTTCAAATGTTAAAGGTGAAGTATATAACTTCCCATCTTTCATCAAATATGAAAGATTAATGCGCAGATTTTTAACTTCAAGCTCTCTTTTTATAGGCCTAAATTTCCTTTCATAAATATAAAAAAATGCTTTTTGGGAAACAATTGAACCAGTTAAAGCTGAATTGTATAATTCTTTTCTTCTTTCTTCTTTCTCACAAATATTTTTTAGATCATTAATGTTGTTAATATAAAGTACATTTTCTTTTTCCTTTAAAATTTTTGATATTACACCAAAGTGACCATCAACAATGCTTTTTCCATGGCATTCAACAAAACAGTTATATTTTATAGAACCCTTAATATATTTAGGTGCCTCTTTAAATAAGTAATATAAAAATTCATATGATCTAAAATGATTTCCATTATCTGTCCATACTTTTATATTTTTTATTTTTTTAAATCTATCTAATTTAAGAAGACTTATTAGGCATTCACCTGAAAATAAATAATCAATTGATAATATTTGAGACAAAAAATCATGATATTCATATTTAATTTTATTGTTTTCTTTAAAAACTAATGCAACCCCTAATAATGAGATTGGTTTTTTTGAATAAAAACAATTATTGGTCTCAATTGGACCACCTCCAACATTTAAGTTTTCTTTATGATCTATAACTACAACACAAGACTCATCATCTAGTTCATTAATATCTTTTTTATATTCACAATTTTGATGAACATAAAAGTCTTGGTGCTGATTAATAGTCTTTAAGTCATTGTCTATAGATTCTGGTAATGGTAAGTTTTTACTTTCACATTATTCCTTCTTTTTTTCTAGTGAATTTTTTAAATTACAAATATAGCACATATTGGTTTGTTTTTTACTTTTTATTATATTTTTAGGAATTAATTTATAGTAAGTGGAAATTGAAACTGAAATTTCATTTTTTATTTTCATATTTTCATATATTTCTTTTTTTGTTTTAAGTAGAGAGTATTTAATTTCAGTTGAGTAATTACTCATCTCTTTTTCTATATCTTTATAAATTTTTTCAGGCACTTTTTTTGTAAACTGGCTTGTTTCAAAAGAATTTTCCAGTAATTTTTTAATTATTTTTTTAGTTATTTCTTTTTTTAATGAATAGTTATTATTTTTTTGGCTTTTTTATTTAAGCTTACATTTTTATTTTTCTTGAGTATTCAAAATCACTTTTGGTTATATTAAACCCCATATCATTAAGCTCTTTTAAAGAGTAACTGGAAGTAACCAGAGATCGCAAGGCTGGGAGATGTTTTTGGGGAGAAGATTTCATGAGATCCTTTAAGTTTTCAATGAACTCATTGCCTTTTTGATTTTGAATAGTTGGCAGGAACTGAGCTTTCCCAAATTCAGTTTGAGTAAGGAAGTGCTTGATGAAATTATCAAGATCATCACCAGCAACAAAGAGAAATGCCTTTTTTAACATTGCAATTCTCTCTCTTTTTGTTGAAGCTCCCAAGGGAAAAAAAGGGTATCATGGAAGAAGTAAATTTAACTAAGGACATGGTAGTATTTTGAATCTGTAATTAGGTCAGATCTCTGATGTGTGCCTTAATGATGGAGTAGTTATGATCAGAATGTGGCCTTTGAACGGGGTCTTTTGGATTAGAAGCTTTGTGGTACTTTAGCTCTTATATACCAAGCTAAATGACACCATTCTGAAAGAAATGGTGTGATAGCTTTTATTATAGTTTGAACTTGAATTTATGTTTGCAGAAATTAATTAAATACCCAGTTTTCATGCACAAGTGATATATGTGAAGCAGCTAAGCATTATTATCACATCATATCCTCTTTGTAATCAATGCAAATCAATTGAATGATGTATTCAGTTAATTGTAACTCTTCCGCATATTTTTAAAATGATAAAATATTAAAGAATTCCATTTAATTAATGCTAAATTTGAGGTTCAAAGCTCACTTGAACCTTAAAATCAATCTAAACAGTGATAAAAACATCCTAACTTCAAACTATCATAAAATTCTAGATAATTGAGCTTTTAAAATAAAATAAAATGTGAAAATAAAGCTCTTAATCTTATCTTTAATTTTTTCAAATAAAAAACATCTGTTGTATATTGAAAAAGAGTATTTATTAGCTTTGAAGTGATCTACTTTATATCATTAGATATAATCATATAATAAAATCTGGATTATGCTCTTTTAAATTACTTTTGCTTTAATGTTGAGCACAGTATACATATTGAAATTTTTACACCAATAGAAAAATAAGATTCTTAGCTTCATTTTGATAGTTTACAGTGTGAAAAACTATTAATTTTTCATTGAGTTATTAATGTTTTAAATATAAATTGTGTACTTAGTTACTTTTTCAATTTTGAACTGTGTTATGCTGCAACTTGAGCAGCATGTGCATTAGAAAATGGCATAATCCCTAAAATAATGACCCAGTTAGTTACCAATAATTGCCACCTAGACACGCTTGCTGTCTAATCAATACTGGCCACAGAGTTTGGGCTTTCTGTTTCTAAAACCCTTGAATACAAAACAATGGTTAATTTGGGCTTCTCTTGGAAATTACTGGGTATTTCTCTGTACAACAAAAACAGCAAGAAGATCATCAAGGATTGACACATTTATGCCAAGACTTATCTTGCTCTAAAGCAGACTGGCAACATACAGTTCTTCTACATAGATGAATTATTGTTTTCCTCCTCACTCAGGTCTAGGAATGGGTGGGTTGAGAAGGGGTCCAAGGATGGTGTAGCACATTGTGAAGCTTTCAGTTCCCAGATCTATTCCATGATAGCTCTTCTTGGTCCTCGCGGGTTGGACCAATACCAAATGATCAAGGGTTTCCATAATAGCAGGACATTCCTTGATTTTCTCTGAACTGTCAAGGAGTACCTTCAGATTAAATTACCGCGGCACAACCAACATTGTTGTGCTTGATAATTTCAGACTCCACTAAGTGGATCAGGTTGTTTCCAAGTTCCCACCCATTAATAAAAATAACCCTTCTGCCAGCCACTGCCTTGCTGACTGCCCAATGAGACTCTTCTTCCTCCCACCATATTCTTTATTTCTGAATCCAATCAAGGAGCTGTTTGATTGGATCAAGAATAAGGTTAAGAAGGGGCTCCCACAGGACACCAAAGATCTCTTCAACATCCTTGGGGTCAGTCAATTTGCAATGCATGTGTTGAAACAGCAGGGTTGACCCGCCAGCAAGGTTCCAAGTAAGTGGGTTTATGACCCGCAATCCAATTACCCGGCCACTCAAAACCAGACTAGGAAGTTAACTCAAATTACCAAATCCATCAACATGAACAGATGATGATCCTATACAGTGGATACCTTGTTTTGGCGCTTGACTCATTACCAGGATCAAGCCACCCCCCTTCACCATCCAGCCGTGTGATCAATGTTATCATGTTCCTGTTACCCATGATTCACACCAACTATATAATCATTATCTCTCAATAAAGAATATTATCTATATTCTAAATATTTTCCCCCTTGTAACTCTGCTAAAACAGCACCGTTATGAAAGAAGAAGTATATTTTATTGGATAATACTTTAGAATTATATAGCATGTGCTGTGGCGGGGATTTAAGTCAGATTAAAGATAAGGATGGTCATGTGTGGGATAGGTTTGAGTCTCTGGATACTTGGACAGTCATGTGATATTGGCTTGTTGCCATTTCTGTCATGTTGAACTGCATATTGCAAAGGCACCAAATTAAGCAATGACTGGATGTTAAGTGGGTTGATGGTAGCCAGAACACCCATACATCCAGCTCCTCAACAGTGCCAAGGGAAAGACCAAAAATTTGATTACAGGGAGCAGCATTTCTGAGTTCTCTAGAAAATTTGGAGTACTTTAGTGGCTCTGTGAAAATAACTGCAATTAAAAAAGTGACACCAGGGGAGCCACAGAGACTTTTGGGATTTCAGATAAATCAAACAAGCACAGGAGGGCTTTTAGTAGTAAGGGGAAGGCTTTAGAGTCAAGTACTAGGCCTTTAAAGTCAATTGAAAGCAAAAATACAAAAAATTGAACTTAAAGTAGGTTTTCATAGCAAATTATAGCTGATTTTTGGAGTATAAACTCACTTTCAAAAGTGTAAAAGGATAAATAAACACCATTGGCATTTAACTAACTCCAAACAAGCAGGCAAAGCTACTGGAGACTCAGGGAAAAGGACTGAGGTAAGGGAGAGTCAAATTTTTACTAACAATTAATAGATGAAGGACCCAAAGACAAGGGACCTGATATAAAATAATTTTTAAAAGTTCAAACCTTTGATGATAGAGAATAGACAAGCAGGGACCCAGAATGGGCCTGCTTGCCTTTTAAAAGACTAATTTCAGGAAAAAGGGCCACCAGGAGCAGGAGAGCCTCCTGATTGGCTGGGGGATAAAATTTGCTACCCATGAGAATTGGGGCTAGAGGTTTTTAGATTAATTTCTGTACCTTAACCTGATTGCCTGAAGGCCGTGGAATGCTTTTGGGGGGAGTTAGCATCAGAAAACTTTAAATTTGGAGTCAATGATGTTACAGGTTTTGATTGGTTCTTGTACATTTTCTTAAAGAATGGACAACACCAGGACAACAGGTAATCCAAATCAATTTTTTTCTTCTATTGATGGGCAGGCAGGATGCAACTGGGTTGGAGTGGCTTGGGAGGGGTAAGCAAGAACAAATATTTCATCAACTGTATGAGCCAGATCCTCAAAAAATTTAAGGGTTTGTGTAAAGTTATGCCTCCCCCTTAGGCCTCTACTCTAATCCCTGCCAAATGCTTGGGAATTTCTACCAAATTATGTTTGAATATTTATCCAAAAGGTTACTGAAAAAGCCTAAGAAAAGCCCTCAATTTAACATTGATGAGGAGCGCCTTTTGGGGAAGCTTAAAATATGAAATTAGGAAAAAGAGAAGTATCTTTTATTGGATAATATTTTAGACTTATATAGACTTGGCTGTGGCAGAGATTTAGTTGGATCAAACCTAGGGATTGGTCATGTGCAGGATGGGTTCAAGCCACTAGATACTTGGACAGTCATGTGATATTGCTTGGTTGCCATTCCCAATATGTCAAACTGTATATTGGAAGGGC
This sequence comes from Entomophthora muscae, assembly GCA_014839935.2. NCBI lineage: Eukaryota > Fungi > Entomophthoromycota > Entomophthoromycetes > Entomophthorales > Entomophthoraceae > Entomophthora > Entomophthora muscae. The sequence continues at coordinate 476,060 of QTSX02006418.1, forward strand.
ACCAAATTGGGCGATAACTGGATGTTAAGTAAGTTGGCAGTAGCCAGAATGCTTTTACATCCAGATCCTTGACAATATTTTGGAATTATTCTGAAGATTCCCCATCTAACCCATCCAAGAGACACCTCTGGCTAAATATCATGTGCAAGAGCGGCTGAGAGCAGTGATAATTGCATCCAAAGTATATTCCTGATTTTAGTTGACTCATTTTTCCTTTTGACTATGTACATTCAAAAAATTTCAAGATCTTCCTGCCTCAAGAAATGCACTCATATCCAATCATATCATTGGTTGATTGGGTTTGTGACATTCAATCTACCACCCCAATCTCATCTCATCAATTAAATTAATGCAAGAGTTGTAAAAGGCATTGCTTCATCATTCTCTACTCTAATAAAGTTTGAAATTTGTTAGTCTAATCTGGCCATTTGGTTTTTTTCTGTTGCCTTTGGTTTTCAGTTAATTCCATCCCCCCTTTAGACTCCCAGGAATTGTTGATAGCAACCATTTGTTTGTTGCTGAAACCATAATTTTATTATGGTTGAAAGCTTGTTTTTATTTCCCCTTAACCTGCTCCCCAATTCTCACAGTTTGTCCAGGTTTTGAGGTGATTTCTTGGTACAACACAGGAATTTTTATTGGTCTAAGGCTAAAGGAGGTAGAAATTTTACATATACTATGGGCTCTATTTATATACAGAATATAAACTTAATTTATGAGAAGGACAAGCTTTATTTTTCACCAGGATCATCTGTTGGCTTAGTTTTTAAAAAAACTATGAGTGTTTTGTTGCAATCAAGATTCCATCCTTGCCCACTAATGTATCTCACAATACACAGGGGCGCTTGATGAGTCACCCCATGACATATATAACGACATGGATTAATCTAATGGCAATGTCAAATTACGGCCACTATCTTCTAATAATAGTACTGCCAATTTGACATGCTGATCCCTGTGAAAGTTATTCCACTGTCTCAAAACTTATATGGAACCCACCACAGTACCATCCCCTGTGGACTTGTGGCTTCCCAATATGGTATATTGATTATGATACTATCCAATAAACAAATATCTTATTCCTATTCTTTTTCCTTTCTGATGGATTTCTGTCTTCTCAAATCTAATGCTTATTTATAATTATTCAGTTGCAACATTACAAACCTTAACCCTTAATAATATCAATGAAAAGGTTCAGATTTAAGATGAGATAAGGGTTTCTTATCTAATAGAGGGACTGAAATTCAAACTTTTGGGCTTTATTTTTACATTGGGTAGTAAAAGTTAGCCTTGATAAACCACATAGCCTTCTGGGATACCCCATTTAGAAAGGGGGGAAAGGGTTCTTTAGTAGGATTGTAATGAAGCCACTTACCCTGCCCTTTATTGAAGAGAATTTCTCTTCTATCTAGGCTGTGCCAGGGATAGTTTCATCTTAACAGAGATTGCTTGGCCAGGCAAAAGCAATAACCAAGGTGTTAGGGCTTAGAAAAAGCCCCCCAAAAGATACACTGACATGGATCAAGCCATTGGGAAGAAGTGGAATGTAGTAAGTGTAAGGGATTTCATCCTTTTCAAAAAAAGAAAATCTAATTTTGGGTCTCTGGGCACATAGAAAGAATACAGAAATTGCATTTTTAAATGAGAAACCAGAATACAACAGCATTAATCAATCATTTGATTTTATTGGTTCAAAAACACATTTGAAATTGATAAACAAATGTCTTTTTAAAGACAAAAACAAATGCAAAAGCAAGTTTAAAAGCAAAAACCACCATATAAATCCTAGTTTAAGCTCAATTTTCAATACTCCAGAAGATGAATATGACAATGACAACAATGACACAGCATTTAAAATTGGCCCCAATAAAGACAATACAGCCAATCAGGCCAAAATTAAATGTGTAAAACACTCCAATGAATTACTCAGGGATTCACAAATCTACTAAAAGATAGCAGTCCAACCAAGCCAAAGAAGTACCTCACATCCAACCCCAGGAATCAAATCAAACCATAGTTCAATACAATACTGTAATTTAATAACCCAACTCACTTCTTCTTGAATTGCAGGCTGCAGCCTGCTGAAGTCCTGCAAGGCAATACTTCTCCAATTACTCTTGCAGGATCATCTGGTAACCACTATGTCCCCTTCTCCACATGACTTCAGTGTTTAAGCTGAACAATTCCTTCTGAGCAAATTTCTCTAACAATTTTATATTACTGTCTTCACTCCAAATAAATCTATATTTTCAAAGCTTCTAAATCTTGATTAGTAGATACACAAGGCTCCCCTAAAACAACATGAAGCTCATTCTTATGGCATGGGATTTGTGTATGTTAATTGGACATGGTCAGGCTAACATGAACTTTGAATCTCTCAAACCAACTCATATCAATAACTCTTAAGACTTGTCAGGAATGACAATTTGGATGCTCCTAAATCTCAAAATACGGAACCAGAGTCAAACCCTGGACAAAACATTTTGAGGACTGCCAGACTCATAGGCTGGGAAAACAACAACCTGCTACTAATTAAAGAAGTTGCTACCAGCCTGCCAGGACCCAAACCCTTAGCTGTCCTGCAGGATTCTGCAAGCAAACCGCCAGTGCAAGATGTCAAGAATTCCCCTGAGGTGCCAACGCCTGACACTGGCGGTTTGCCCAGTGAAATAGACAAATCTCACCCCTGGGAATTATTCCAAACTCTCCCAAAGTCCCAGGGAAGGCTCTGAACCCAAAGAGGCACCCAACACTCAAATAAATAAACAGAAGGATTCAAAGTCTTCTCACCCCAAAGCGGCCAGTGGCAAACTTCCAGTGCCAAGTGCCACACTGCCATCTGAGACACCCGATGCCAACCTGCCCAAGTCCAGAAAACCCAACCAAGAAGTGAAGCCTGGCAGTGTGGGATAAATACCTGTTGGGCCAAGACCAAAACCCCATTGTCATTTTTAAATAAAGGTTATGAGATATTGGTTTCCCCAATTATTGCCATATTTTATCCTTGTAATATGCCAGTTCACTCAAAGATCCTCTGACCCCCCTGCCAACCCTCCAGCTATGTACCGCCCACCAGGTGCTCCCTTTGGCCCTGTTCACTTCACGGAGTACCCCCTAAAGCCCAAGTACAGAGACTATACCACTGACAACATACTAGCCCAGGACCCCTTGGCCAGAATCACTGAGAGAACCAGATACAACTGAGATGGCCCTTGGTACATTACCAAACCCGGTCTGTTCAGAGATAAATACAACTTCCTCCCTGCCTACCAAATAGACATGGAGCCACCCGTCACCCCCAAGCCAATACCTGCCTCCGCCACTGAACTCCCACTGGACCATACCAACAAGCTTTTTGGAATTGTATATATAACTCTCACAGGAGTAATAGATACTATTGTCCCCGCCGCCGGTCTGTGGTTGTGGTTGGGCAAGTCAATGTCCTACCTCATTAAGTTAGCACCAATCCTTTGGTGGGCCCTGCCCACCCAGTCCGCAACCCGCCAGTTCCAAGACGCTAGCGAGCCGGCCAGTCAGGGTTTGTTCCCTGACAGGACTCCATTTGGTATTGTTTTGGTCCATGCTGCTGTCATGCTCCCTATGTTGAAGCCTCTTGATTCCTGTGACAGAAATCATGGGATAATAAGAAGCTGTCTCCATGTGGTGGGGAATCACCCACCAAATCCACATAGAGTTAATGATTAACCACCAATACAGCTTCAGATACCGTTTTGTGAAATTTCCAAATGAGATACTGTTGCAACTGAGTTTCCTGACTTGCCTGCTAACGTATCTTACGATACACAGGGGGCTCAATGAGCTGCCCCTTGATGTATCTAACAACATGGATTAATCTGATGGCAATATTGAATGGCGGGTACTTCATCCTAATTAGGAGTGTTACCAATTTGACTTACTGATCCCTGCACAAGTTATTACTTGGCTTTGAACCTTACATGGAACTTCCCACTATCCCACCCCCGTGTGGCCTTGTGGCTTTCCCCATATGGTATATTAATCACAATATTCTACAATAAACAATACCTTATTCTTATTATTCTGTCCCTTCCTATTAGACTGTTGTCTTCCCCAATTCCAAATACTGAATCCTCATTGGTTCAGTTACAAATTTACTAGGGTTAAGTAAAATAATTAATCCCAACCAGAAAAGCCCTAGATAAATGGCCTGCAAGAGAATCAGAGTGTCTTCAGCATAAAATTCAGGACATTGAGATAGCACATGAGTTTCAGCTTTGACGGGAGTAGGAACAGATCCTAGATTAACAGGCATTGGATTAACATGTGGCAGCAACAACAACAAAGTGCCAAAGGCAGGATCCCATCTTCCCGTGATTATTCAGCTAAGAATTGAATTGTAGGAAATGTAGTGCAGCAGGCCAACTGCAGGATGCATTTAAAAATAAAGTTAGACCAGAGGATATTTGATATTTATTGAGTAAAATTTTGGGAGGACTCAACTCTTGAGAGTTGAAACAGTGAAAAGTATTCAATATATATCAAAAATTGACTAAGCAATACTGCCTGGATCCTGGGCTCCTATTCCTTCCACATTGTCAAGTGAGTATCTAGTACAGATTACAAAGAGCCCTTGAGTGACCAACTTCTGATGACCATGCTGATTAACAAGTTCATATCTGGTGACCCTTAAATTACGTAAATTTATCAACGTCAGCTTACAGGGGGGAATTGGATTTGATCAGCAAACTGGAGCAGCTGTAACCCATTTTCAATCAACTGTTTGATTCAAATCTGTTAAATCAGTCAGTTTTGTTAAAGGTTTTCTGGCTTTCTGAGATTTTCTACTCAGCTGAATAATTCCCGGCATTATGAAACTTACCGTGTCAATTCCCTCCTATTATCCATACCAAGGCCCCTGGTTGGTCTTGGGATACACCAGCGTCTACTACCTGTTAAACTACTTCACTCCCTTCCTGGGGAGATTTTTCTTATTTGGCCACCTTTTACATACGCTCATGATGGGAATTCCAGTTGGGTCCACTCTAGTTAAGTTCAACTTAGGAGCCCTTCTCCATTTGATTGAAGAAAGGCTCCCCAATAAATGGATCCCTGACAGCAAGACAGGGGAATGTTTCAACAAGAGCCTCAAAAATCCTTCTACAGCCTCAAAGTGCAGAAATCAGGTGATTTGGTGCTTTTTGACCAAAGAATCAAACTGTTGGTATAATTTTTGCAAATCTAAATGCCATGGTTGAGATATTTTACCCAATGATGTAAGCATTCAAACCTAAATACCCACATTGTCAGGGCGAGGTAGAGTGAGAGCTTGTTGTAATTAATTAGATGGAGAATGTACACCCAAATTGGGATGTCATTACTAATGAGGAGGAGACAGGGTGTGTTTACTAGTAAATAGTAACCTTTGAAGAGTGAATAAGGAAAGATGCAGCAGAAGATTATGCACAGATACAACAGGAAGACTTTAATTTGGCTCAGAATCAAGAAACCAGCAGCATAGATTGGCTTGCACTCAATTTTGTGGATTTCTGGGATCATTGTGTCAGGAGGATGAAGATTACTTGAAGGTTGCAATTATGAGAAGGCAGAATCTAGTAATCTGGCTCTTAAAAATCTGGTTGGCAAGCATTAAAATAAGCAGATCATGAGGCAAGATATCCATCTAATAAAAATATCAAACTACTAGAGTAGTTTTCTGGGGATAATTTTACTTAAGGCTCTTGGGTGCATTGTGATGAGGTGGCCTCCTTGTATGTAGTATTTGGTAAGCTTAAAGATACCACCAATGGCAGTTCTGTAAGCTGTTACCTGACCTCCAAGGAGGTTAAGATTTTGGAGCCAGCAAGTGAGAGGAGGGAAAATGGAGTGTGGGACATCCACACCCCGCTCAGACTCAGTTTTCTGTGCCACTACCCACTTAACACGGTAGATTCCATAATGCTGGGAATTATCCGCCCAAGTAAGAAAGCTCAAAAAGCTGGAAACCTTTAACAAAATTAACTGATTTGATGGATTTAAATCAAACAGTTGATTGAAAATGGGTTACAGCTGCTCTGATCTGCCAGTTGTATTTAAATTCCCCTTGCAAGCTACTGTTGATAAATTGACGTAATATGAGAGTCACCAGATATGATCTTATTTATCAGCATGATCATCAGAAGTTGGTCACTCAAGGGTTTTTTGTAACCTGGACTAGGAACTCACTTGACAATATGGAAGGAATAGGAGCCAAGGATCCAGGTGGTATTGCTTAGTCAAATTTCAATATATATTGAATAATTTTCACTGTTTCAACTCTCAAGAGTTGAGTCCTCCCAAAACTTTACTCAATAAATATCAAATATCCTCTGGTCTAACTTTATTTTGGAATGCATCCTGCAGTTGGTCTGCTGTACTACATTTCCTACAATTTACTTCTTAGCTTAATCATTACAGGAAGATGGGGGCTGTGACAGAAAATTTCAGAACGTAAGAAGCAGTTTCTAAATGATGGGGAATTACCACCCAAATCCACATAGAATTGATGATTAACCACCAACACGTCTTTAAATATCTTTTTGTGAAATTTCCAATTGAAACTCCAGGATTAAGTAGAACAATCAATCCTAACCAGAGTAAACTAAGATAAATGACCTGGGAAAGCATCAATGCATCTTCAGCGTAGAATTCTGGGCATTGAGAAGTGACACAATTTTCATTTTCCAGAATGGGGGGAGGAGCTACAAAATCGGCTGGCATGAAATTAACATTTTGCGGCACCAACAACAAAGTTAAAGATGCTGGCCCCCATCTTCCTGAAATGATTCTGTTCAGAATCAGATTGTACGGGATATACCGCAACAACCCGAGCACAGGATGTGTTTTTAAAATTTAAAATTAGAACTTGGGATAATTGATTTTTATTGAGTAAATTTAGAAGGACTCAACTCTTAGAGTTTAAACAGAGAAAATTATTCAATATATATCAGAAAAATTGACTAAGTAATACCACCTGAGTCTTTATCTCCTATTCCTTTGGCATCTTCAAGTAAGTATCTAGTCCAGGTTGCAAAGAACCCTTGCGTGACCATTTTCTGACAACTATGCTGATTAATGAGCTTATATCAGGTGACCCTCATATTACGTCAATTTATCAACATCAGTTTACAAGGAAGAGCTGGTTTCAGCTGGCATACTGGAGCAGCCGTGACCCATTTTCAATTGACTGTTTGGTTTAAATCCGTTAACTCAGTCAATTTTGATACAGGTTTTCCGGCCTTCCGTGCCTTCTTACTTGGACGGACAATACCCGGCATTATGGAACTTACCGTGACAGGGGCCTGCCATCGGCGCTTTGTTGTTGCCTCCACCCAATGTCAATCTGATGTCTGCAAATCTAGGAGCTTCCTCACTGTATCCAAAGCTGAGACATTTATAGCCTCATGATGTCCTGAATTCTACGTCAAAGACTCATTGATTCTCTCTCAGGTTATTTATCTCGGGCTTCTTTGGTTAGGGTTAATCATTTTGCTTAACCCTAGTGATTGTTTGGAAATTTCACAAACAGTATTTGAAGCTTTGTTGGTGGTTAATCATCAACACTATGTGGATTTGGGTGGTGATTCCTCACCACCTAGAGACTGCTTCTTACGTTCTGAAATTTTCTGTCACACCACTTGCAATCGATTGTTAGATTTAAATTTACGATCACCACAAGTGGGCGGGGCTTCAGGCCGGGTTTCCCTGGGTGGTGGCGCTTTGGCCAAGCCACACCTGAGAAAACTATGTCTATGACACACATGAGCTGGGTAAAAGCTTGGGACTACCCCAAAAGTCCCATGGAACCATGAGTATTTTAAAGCAGCAAATTTAAGTTTTCAGTAAAAAAGCTCTTTGGAAATGGAGCCTTTGTTAACTTGCATACCTGCCAGGCTTCCCATGAGCCGCAGTGTTGATCTTGCGGCCTCTGTGCTGCAGCCTGTGAGCCTGAAATTGAGGGGATAATTGAACCAATCAGCAAAACCCTTCTGCATTCCTTCAAATTGCTGCCTGCAGTACCTTTACCCAAGTCTTTCTTGGTAGTCTCCTCCTGATCCCCCTATTTGGAGTTTATTGTTTGCAAATTTTGACATTGTTGCAACATCTTTGATTACTCCCTCTCAGGAATTAACTCCCCGGGTGATGCACCGAATGATTCACTGACTAATCATTAAGCTGTTGGCACTGCCATCATTTGACCATTTATTATGGGGATCAAACATTCCAAATCCTAAACAGAACCTAACTTGAATAAGCCTTGTGACTTAAGAGGAACATCACTCAGATAAGCCCCATGACCTACATGACGTACATGGACAGTATGTGGCTTCCCATGATACTATATAACCCTCTATCTTCATATCAAATAAAGGATTATTCTCTTCTTGAATTTCCCCTTTATCTTGTTTATCATACTTCCCAGAAGTATCTACTTGACAACATTGAGGATTTTTTTGTTGCGAAATGGGCTGACCAGTTGATATTCTGTCTCCTACCCTCTCAACGCTTCAGAATTCCACAAAGACTCCACCATTACGGGTTGTTGGGTGAAGCTGCTGTTGCTACTGCTAACCTACTGATCCATTTATAGTTCAGTACTTGGAGAGGTTGGTGGAAGACAACAGTCCAAGAGAGGTCAGAAAGGGACTTGGAATAAGGGCATTGGTATTTGGATATATGGCAAGTTCTTATATTGTATGGGCAAGCCTTTAGATCACTAAGGGGATGGCACATGGGGCGTTGGAATAGGGTGGTTAGGATCAGTAGTGTTTAAGTATAGCTTTACTAGTTCTAACTATGATGTAAATTAGTAGCACACCGTATATGGGAATATACAATATCATTATACCTGGGGATTGAGTGAGGGCATTGCCTTGGATTTACCATGGGGTGGCTCTATGAGTACCTGTGTGTATTTTAAGATACGGCGGTGACTGGGTTGATAAGGGGCGACAACCATCCTAGATGGTATTGCAATAGACCCATCGTTTCTTTCGAATCTTGCTTCCCCTAAGCCTACTCTCAACCATATGGTATCATATACGTGTTTATATTATTTATTTCAATTAAAGGTTTAGTTTTATCCAATGGTTGAATTAAACTTGTTAGATAATAAGTATACGCCTGTATTTTTAGCACTTGAATTTATTTCAATGCAAAGGTACAACGTTCTACCTTTATTTCATCTTCGTTTTTCAAAGAACGAACCATTTAAATCCAAGTGGCCAGGTTTGGATTGGGGCTTAAAAAAATGGCAACTTCGAAATCTCCCAGGCGGTGTGGATTGATAAGTGTTATTTAAATTGCATGGGTTCCAGGTTGACACTTGAACGGAATACTCTTGTCTAGCCACCAGTTATGATATATTTGGTAAAAGTATAGACGTGCTGGCCAATGGCTTTGTCGAAAAAAAAGTGCTTGTCCCTGGAGATTGGTGGCGAAGGAGTTAATCTCAGCATGTGTCTATAAAATTGTTTGTGATAAATGGGTTTGAAGCAGGAGGGAAGGGTTGGCAATGGTAATTTTTGATAGCATTGGAGCAAGGCTTAACAGAGCTAAACAATTGCGCAGTTATGTAATCAAATGCAGGAGTTGCAAGTGCTGGGCTCCCGACTAGGGATGTGACGGTCACATTTTAAATCGGAATGAAAATAATCCCAGTGTAATTTAAATTAAAAAAGTGTGACCGCCCCAACCAGCCTCCGACCTGATTGGGGGCGGATACATTCTTAATGGGGAGCATGCTTCACTGCAAAAGCATGGACGAGGTCAAACAGGGAGTTGTTGCCACTGAGTCTCTAAAAAGTTCCTAGAACGATATTAAAGATGATTAGGGTTCAGTCATGACAGCGTAATTAAAACTATTTAAGCTTGGAATTTATGTTGGTGTGGCTGTCACAAAGAATGTCATGGAGGCAGGTTTAAGATAATTGGTCAATTAGCGACTTGATGGGAATCATGACGTCACTAATTGCAAGGAGACTTGAACTGATGACTTGGGCGGGTTGCGGCTCAAAATGGCCGCACCCACGACGAATCAGCGCTGCTGTAGAGCCTTTCTGTGCCCTCAGATTGAGCCTCACATCGTCTAAACTCGGAGTGGCGCCAGTAGAATTTATGGCCGCTGCCAGCCTCTAGACTTATGCCGAATCACTTTTATTATTACTTAGCCATCCTTTTGGCCAATAACCTATCAGTGCCTGCCCTTGCTTCTCGCCTACGTCCCAAAGCACTTCTGATTGGCCTGTTTATGCTCAGCTTTTCTAAGCTCGGCTTGAGCCTTTCTTTAGAGGCGGGATGCCATGGGAAGAGGTGCAATTGTCACTAACAGGTAATCCATCTCATCTCTTCGGTGTAAATTTTCGGTGTCGCACTACCCCACAACCTTGGCTTCACGCAATCAGCTTTCTATTGGACTTTAACCGGTACTCCTGCTGATTCTTGCTATCAAACCTCAGCAAGCCTTGTACCATCCTAATATTTATGTCCCTACGTAGAAGCGGACAGAACGGGTCCTTGAGAGTCCCATCTAATTCAACTATTAACAAACCTCAAATGGTCTCTTCACAGACTTCATCTCGTCCTAACGAGAATGGGTCCTTTGGCGCCAACCGGTACTCGGTATCGGCTTTTTATTCTATGGCTGCTGAGCATGATCCTGAAGTCAATGATGATCTTGCAATAGGTATAAAGCACCCTTCCAACCTTTAATAAACCTAAAATAGCCCAAAAGGAGCTTTCTGATCTCAAGGCTCGGATATCTGTTCAATCAAAAAAGAACTTTGTCCTTGAACGCGATGTACGCTATCTTGATGGGCGTATCGCTCTTTTGATTCAAAATCGTATGGCCCTTGACGAAGTCAAAGTAAAGCTGCTTACCATACTTTTACTAAGCTCTGCTTTAAGGATATGGCAGTCCACTTGGAAGAAAACGATTCCATCGAAGGTATCTTCCCTGATGACCGCAGGCGCCAGGTACTTTTTATTTCAACTTTTTGAATAATCCATCAGCAATACGGAAATCTATTTTTCTTGCTTCAAGCCGAACCTCGGCATGTTGCTACCCTCACCAGGCTTGTCAGCTTGACTGAGATCGATACGCTTCTACAAACTGTCATGTTTACGCTGTATGGAAACCAATATGAAAGCCGTGAAGAGCATCTTTTACTCACAATGTTTCAGGTATGTTGCGTTGAACCTTTCTCCTTGGCAGCAATAATAACGTTTCGCAGTCAGTGTTATCGGCACAGTTTGATGCTGCGACTGAGTTTGGGAGTCTCCTCAGAGCCAATACTCCCGTTTCTAGAATGATGACTACTTACACTAGGTATTTTTTTGAACCTAGCAGGTTTTGATTTATGATGTTTAGACGTGGTCCTGGCCAAACTTACCTAAAAAGCGTGCTTTCTTCTCGCATTAACTCTATCATTGAAGATACCGAACTTAATCTCGAAATCAACCCCCTGACGGTATTTATGGTATCGATCTTTTTTTTGACTTTTAGGTTTATGACGAAATGATTCGCGATGCAGAAATGAACGGCGATCCAGCACCTCCAAAGGGGGTAACTCCAGAGCAGGCTGCCAACAACCCCCAAGTCAAAGCCATTGTTGGTCCTCGGATAGAAAAGCTTACTGAAGTGGCTACCGGGTTCCTTGACACAATCCTCAACTCTTTGGATGCTGTGCCCTACGGAATTCGCTGGATTTGCAAGCAAATCCGCTCCCTGACTAAAGTAATTCCATTGGCTGGTTTTCTCTAAAGCTCTTAGCGTAAATACCCTCAGGCATCAGACTACTCCATATGTACTCTGATTGGAGCATTCTTTTTCCTTCGCTTCCTTAATCCGGCCATTGTCACCCCCCAAGCCTACATGCTGGTTGAAAAAACACTAGTCAAGCATCCACGACGTACCCTTACACTGGTATGCCATGTCTTAAGCAATGTCTGACTTTTAGGTGGCCAAGATTGTCCAGAATTTAGCCAACAAACCCACCTACTCAAAGGAGGCCCACATGATGGCTCTCAGTCCCTTTATCGAAAACAACAAACCTAAGGTCAATCGGTTCTTAAATGAGCTGTGTGAGGTTGGGGATTTTTACGAAAGTCTCGAGGTAAACCTTTGCCTTTGATTTTACTCACAAGTGCAGATGGACCAATATATCGCTTTGTCCAAAAAGGATCTCGTGCTTAACATCACGCTCAACGAAATGTTCAATACACACGCCTTGCTAGTGCAGCATATGGATGCTCTGGTACTGAAACATTCAATGCAAAGCTGACCCATTAGGCACCCAACGAAGACCAGCGACTCCGGATATGCCTGGAGGAGCTTGGCGCACCACCGCCGCAGGTTCCCCGCTACGAGAATAAGACGGTGGAGCTACCACTGTTCAGTCGATTCGAAACCCCCATCGAAGGTATCTTTGCCCAAGGCTTTGGACTTACATTTAGGTCTTGGAACGTTTCCCAACGATATCAACATCACAAAGACGGACCTGCTGTACATGGAAACAAAGTCCATATTTGTTCAGATTTTGCGAGCAATGCCACAGCTAGCCCAGACCGAGCTGAGTCTTCCCGAGGCAGCCAAGCACGCCTCAACTAGCAAGGACCCTGCTCTTGTACGAAAGGGCATCAAAGTCTTTGACATGCTTAAGGAGCTTGAAGAGCTAGGGGCTGTTGATCCCAACGACTCTTACAAGCTTATGACAGAGGAAGTCCAGCAGGTAAGGGTTTACCTCTGCACAAGCTTATTTCCTAGGAAATCGCTCATCTTGGTAATTTGCGAGAGAAAATCAAGGAGGAATACGAGTCGTTGGAGGCAGTGTTTAAGGCCATCTGTGACCACAACAATTACCTGCGCTGCCAGCTCGAGTCATACAAGGCGTACCTGCAGAATGTGCGCTTTCAAACAGGCGGCAGCGGAATTAAAGAAAAGGCCAAGCCACAGGTTCTTGGCCCGTACAAGTTCTCTCACTTCCAGCTTGAGAAGGACGGGACAATTGTGGAGTCCAATATTCCTGAGAATAGGTATGGCATTCTTGTAGCTTGACTGACATTTAGGCGCAACAATATTTACTTCAACATCTTTTCGCCTGTTCCAGGAACGTTCATTATTGCGCTTCATTACAAAGGTAATTTAACTATGGCTTTCCATAGCTTACTCGTTAGGCCGAGAGAAGCCTATCCTTGAAATGGATCTTAAGTTGGACGATCTTCTGGAGAAGGTATGGTTGATTGCTTGGTCTACGCTAACCCAAACAGCAACAAGACAATGTGCATTTGTTAGATCTTGAGTACGTGCAGCTTAACGTTGCAAAGCTCCTTGCCCTTCTCAGGCGGACTTTCATTAAGCGATAGCTTGGTAGCTATTTTTCCCTCAACTGGATTTGGGGGCAGCTTATTTTTAACCTCATTTGACCTTAGCTTCCCTAGCATTATCCTCTGTAGCCCTATTTCTGACTAATTGCCCAAAATTCCCTACTTAATGCTGGATTTAAAGATCTCCCCATGCCTATTAAAGAAAACTCCTAATTCATGGCCTAGGCTAGCTTGGACCAAATGGCAGCTCTGGCATTGTATAATAGACAAGCTTTTCAGGCTTTTGGTTTATTCAATGCCAATTTCCCAAAATGATTAGACTAAACATCTCTTTTCCCACTCCGTATTTTTTCTTTCAAGACTTAACTACAAGCACTATTCATGTTTTGATTCAGGCAATATATTTACCTACTGTAGTCGATTCCATCATCTCGAGCTACAGCTCTTATTATAAACAAGAACCCTTGGTTTAATAACCTCTGAGAGACTTATCATTTACGATTATAAATATCCATACAATCGATCTCAATTTATCAAATTACATCCTAGAGTAGGAGCGAAAAACAAATATTAAACATGTATAATTATACAGGCTTTAAACTACAATTGGCCAGCTTTATGCGCCCACCAAAATGAAAACAATCCTCAAACAAAACAGCGATATCAGAAACAACATGTAAGAACGCTACCCTTTTCAGGCATGGGGCCAATAGTATCATCTGCCAACATCAAGCTACTGCAGTTTGAAATGAATCTGATAAAGAACCAAAAACTTACGGAAATGCGGGCTAGACTTCCTCTCCAGATTGAATTCCACCCAATGCATCTTCATAAACATGCTATGGCTTTGAAAGATTTTAACATCACATATTAAACTTACTCGTCAACCTGTGCAACCTGGGGGGCAACTTTCTGAGGCTGATACAGATGTACCTGGCATAAACCAAAGATACATGGTATGTGTAAAGAGCCACATACATCCCTACCCTAGACACCACGATGGTTTAAGAAATATCAGTAGAGAAGCTCTAAAAGAGAATTCTATGGCGATGCTTTAGTAAACATAGCCACAACATCCAAGAAAACTTAATAACGTCCCCAGCAACCCATCATGTATGGCCATAGCATACACTGTATAACTTTTAAAGTATTGGTAGCCTCGGGATATCGATGCGAGAAAGTTAAGCTAGCTTACCCAGATACTTAAACGCCAGGTCCACAACCCTACCCCTGCAGGAGAGCTTCAAAAACCTGAATAAACTTATGATCCCTGACCGAGGTAACTTTATAGCGGGCCCGAGCAGAGTTGAATCCCAATTGACCTATTCAACCCAGCGCACCAACTCTTCTCCCAACTTTGAGATCCAGCTAGTCACAGCACCTTAATGAACAGTTTAAATCTCGAGCTTCCCCAGGTAAACTTTTCCAGGAAACATGTCTCCACCTGCTAGAGGAGGGTCAGTGTTCAAAGGTCTACCTGTGCAGAACCCAACCCAGATTTCCAAGGATACCAACCCAAACATAGATCTAATACTGAAAGTTGCGATACAGCATGCCAGGCAAGTTGATCAATCCCAGAAGCTGTCCAGGATACCCTTACATGTGTCAGGAAGCCAGGCATAGGTAGAGGCATTAGGCAGCGCAGGACGGGGCGCGGCCAAGCCGGCAGGTAAAGCCTATCATAGAATGGGTGCTAACTTGATAATGTAAGATACAGATTGCCCAAGTAAGGGCCAGGGTCCAGAGTTAGGGACCATGGAATCCACCAATCCTGTCAAAGTAATTTAGAGTACTCCAAACAGTTGAGTGGACATGGTCTCAGCAGCAGTAGAGGGTTCCATTGGGCAGTCCGGTCTTGGGGTTAAGGGTGGAGTCATGGGGGCAAAGTACGCTGGCAGATAATTGTACTTGTCTTTGAAAAATAAGGGCGGCACCTCAATTCTCTTTCCTCCACATCCTATGTATTTGGTTTCTCTAGTTCTTGCCAAGGGATCAGCAATGAGGATGGTTTCTAAGTTGTACTCCAAGTAGGTGGGTTTGGGCAGGTATTCAGTAAAGTGCACAGGCCCAAAGGGGGCTCCAGGGGGACGGTATAGTGCCTGGGGCGGGTTGGCAAGATGGTCTCTGGAGGGGGGTGGTTGCCTGATTATCTACTTGGCTGGAGTTGAGATGAAAGATCACTAAGACGAGATAGGGTAGGATTGTTCAAACCAAAGGTCCATAAAACTTTATTATCAAAAATGACAATGTGGTCATCACCACCCTGCCAGCGTTCTTATACCATGTGATTTTGCTTCTTTGCTTTTTGCAGGCTTCAGGTCCATGGGCGGTTCATCGGCAGGGCATGGGTCTTGGCTTAGGGTCTTGAGAGCAGCAGGTCCTGGTTGGGTTTTCTCTGGCAAACAGAAGTGGTGATGCTTAATGTTGCCGCTGTGGTTCACCATGTCACCTGACCTGGCTAATTGTATTACCTTTTCTGGACTGGCAGCAGTTGGTGCTTATTGGCAGGGCTAGTAGTGGGTCTTATCCAAGCCACAACTTCTGCATAGGTCTAGGCCCTCAGTGGCACCGGGTTGGTAGGTCCTGGTTGGGCTGGCTCTGGAGAATAGAAGTGGCAATGCTTTGTTTTGCCGCTGTTGTTCACCATGTCACCTGAGCTGGCCAATTGCAATACTCTTTCTGGGCTGGAGACTGGCAACAGCTGGTACTTGTTGGCAGGGCTAGTAGTAGGTCTTTCCTCAGCCTCCTTTAGGCAGGCCACGTCTCCTGCGTAGGTATGGGTCTTCAGTGGCACCAGTTTGGCAGCAATCTGGCAACCATTCAGGGAATCCTCATTATTAAGCCAACAGGTCGCAGGGTAATTTAACAATTTGAGTCTGTGACTTAACAGTTCAGCGGGTCCTGGGCCATTCTGGGGGGGCTCAATACGCCTTCAGAGGACTGGGGTTCAACTATTGGGTTTTCAATACAAGTATTGAAATGTTATTCATGATAACATGGGTGCATGGGTGGGACACCAAATTCTGAGGTTCTCCTGCAAAGTATTGTTTAGCTAGATGTTTAGTTCCCTAATTGGTATATCCAAAGGGACTGGGCTGCTAGGTGGGAAGCCTGTCAGCCTATCCCAAAGAAACAGGGGGACCATGAACCAGTAGAGGTAGGGAGTAGGTTAGACCAGATACAAGGTTCCAGTAGCCAGGGATCAATCAGCTCCAAAGGTGGGTGCAGCAACTTCAGCCAGATCAAGGATGGTTAGGATTAGGGTTGGTACAGGCACAGCAACTGTGTAATTAAAAAGTCCCAAGACCAGTTTTAAGATGGGTTTAGATCAGGTCAAAAAACACTCTGGATCAATTTGTTTGCAAGGTTTGTAGCAGGTCACACTTTGTGCCTCACTCCACTGTGTAGGTTACATAATATAAAAGGGAGCTGGTTCCCAAGGATGAAACCAATGGTTCAATATTTTGCAAGGTACATGATGTAGAATGGGAGCAGTTTTCATGGTTAGATTTTATTTTTTAACTACAGCCTAATGTTGCAAATGAACCAATCATAGCTTCATATTTAGATTGGGGAAGACAACAGTCAAAATAAAAAGGACAATAATAAGAATAAGCTATTGTTTATTGGAGAGTATAATAATTAATATACCATATCAGGAAGCCACAAGTACACAGGGGTGGCACAGTGGCAGGTTCAACATAAGGTTTGGGTTGTGGAATAGCTTGCGCAGGGAACAGCACATCAAATTGACAGCACTCCTAATTAAGAAATAGTGCCTGTAATTCAACATTGCACTCAGATTGGTCTATACCGTTAGTCACGTCATGGAGTGACTGTCAGGAATATTCCTGACAACAACTTTCTACAAGACAAAATTTTTGTCATGATGGGTCCTAAAAGTCAAAACAAAAAATGGTAGCAGTTCACTCTAATTGGGGAAACTGCCACAAAACAAAAAGGTTTTGAAAAAGAATTTGAAAATTTTGGATTTTGGATTTTATACCTTGGCCGCACAGCCGGCTGCCAGCTGTCTGCAGACTGCACAGTTGCCTGCCTGCCAGCCAACCAGCCAGCAGGGAACAGTGCACCCTTCACAGCGGGACCGTCCACCCCTGCTGGATGGGGAAATTGCCAAATTTAGAACCCCAAAAAGACAATTATCCCAAACCTAAATGTATGAGGAAGTGCTACCCAAATTTGGAACCTACCAAATTTGGATGGGGCTGACAGGCTGCCCTGCAAAAAACTCAATGCAGTAATTGCAGAAGTGAAATTTAGGTGCATGAAAGTACCTGAATTCACTCCAAAGCAATGCAAGGCCAAGATTAACAATTCATTGCTTGCCAAACCCCTCCAATCCCAATCCCAATCCCAAAAGGGAATTCCAGACAAAACCAAGTGTTTGGGGTCCCCTGTTCAATGTTTTGCACTATTCATGCCCCACCAAGGATGATAGTATATAATAAAGCTCAATCACTTGATGATAGTTTATGCTATAATTGAGAGAATCACCCCTCAATTGGTATCACATAAATCAATCAAAACTTTTATCCTTCAGGAAGTTAAAGACACTAAGCTTTATCTGCCCTTCCCCAGGACTAGAAGATGAACCATATTATCTTCTCAGCTGTCCTTACAGCATGCCTAGGGATTGGGGGTCACCAACACTATCAACCACATGGGCCGTTCAAAGATCCATCTGGCAAGTACTTTTACAAGGAGCCAGCGCAGCTCAACTCCTCTGATCAGTACTCCTGTCCCACACTGATTTTGCCCCACTCCACTCAGTCCATAGCTATATACCCCTTTATATAATGAGTACTAACGTATTTTACCAGTAATTTTGAACATTATAACATACACAAAAAGGTCTTTCAATGGATGACAACGGACTATCCCATTGTGACCGCACTTATTGGGTTCCAAATGGCCACTTGGTACCCTACTTAGCTATAATACTTCCCCAGTTATTGGGTCTTTACAGTAACTCATCAAGTGCCTCTGTGTATTGCAAGATACATTAGCAGGCGGGAGAGTAATCTTGGTTGCAACACTACTACAGGCTTAACCATTGCTATATCACATTTTTTAGATAATCATAGCAAGATACTGTCAGAACTGTGGGGTTGAACCCCCATCAAGGATCTTCCAAAGAGGATTTGAGACCTAAAACTGACTTCCCCATGACCTGTAGCCAAACGTGGAAGTCAAATAAATTAATAATCTAGCAACAAGAACCAGTGATGATCCCAGCTCAGTGGAAAGCTCAATTTGGTGCTTCACTCATTACAAAGATCACACCACCCTCTGCCTGATCCAACTGATTGATTATCAAAATCTTTTACCTCCTAAAATGATTTCCATAAACTAGTTAAGTCATACATCTCAATAAGGATAATTATCTAGTTCCCAAAAAATCTGTGTAACTCTGCTAATGCAGCAAAATTATAACAATGTCAACTAAATCAATAGATATCTATTTAAACCAAAAGGGATAGCTACCATACTTACAATTGGACACAGCACAAGACAGGATAGAAATGTGCTTAGCCATACCGCAACCCATGCCAATTTTTTCTGCAGGTTTAGGGGCAGGCCACAGAGGGCGGCAGCTAAAGCTGTGACCTGCTCCTAAATCCACCAAACAGATACACATGGGCTGTGATGCAACTTGCCTCCCCCAACTAATCTGCGACCCAAAACTAAAGCTGCAAACCACACCGTGGTGGGTATAGCTTAGTCACAGCACAGACTGAGACAATTTTGGTGCCCATCCTTTTCTAGTTAGGATAACTATCCCTGCTCTACTTTAATCATAAGGATATTTTTCAACAGCAGGTATCAGGGGGAGGGAGAGGGTTGGAGGTTACTTCAGGGGAGGGCCCTGGATGGTGCTCTACCTTATGGGGTGGTAGTGGTACGGTAGCCCAAATCAATTAAATCTGTGTAGGCTATTTAAGAAGGCTATCAACAATAAGGCAGATTCAGAGGAGTGGTCTATCATCTCTACCGGCTTTAGCTGCACCTGCCATCTAAGGGTGGAAGCCGGTTTCAAAACATAAATGTCACATTTAACTAACATCCTTCTATCAAGTATCTTCCTGGATGAATCCCATGTCTCAAGAAAGAGTGGATTCTTTCTTCTAGACAGTGCAGTGGAGGGGAACAGGAGATTTGAAAGTGGCAGGGAACTAGTCAGCAGATCTACCACCAAGATCTAGAAGTTAGGGGTCAATTGGTGTTTGGGAATAATATTGTTCTTAACATATGTCTCTGGGGCAGTGACTGAGGTAACTGGGCTGATCAGGTAGCCTCTGGTTTGGCAGAGATTGGGGCTGGGAGATTGGGGTTGGGCTGACTGGGGGGCTGTAATTGACTTGAGATGGCTGCAGCAGATCCAGCTTCTTGCTGATCTGCTACAAGGCCCAGCCAATTTGCGGCAGTGACAGGGCCCCTGCTAGCTCTCAAGAGCTACCCAGCCCATCTGTAGTATTGATAATGGGTTCACCCAGTCATTTAAGTGCCACCAACTCTCCTGAACCAGGTTTAAACCTGGCCTGGGTTGTTTCAGGCTATCTCTGGCAGCCCAGACATCCCTTAAGTGGGCTGGTGGTTTGAATAACTTAATGGCCGCCCTGGTACATGGGGCTGGGTTTAATCCTGGAGAAGTCTTTTTTAAGGCCACCCTTGCTTTTGAACCAGGGATATTAAACTATCTCCCTTTAAAGTTTATCGCTCTGCTAACCCGTAACCTTACCTTGGTATTTGGAGACTATGTAGGGCAGTGTTGAAGGTTGTCTAAATTTTATCAAGTGACATCTTTGGATGTGATGTAAATTTCAGGATAGTATGAAGCTGTGTCTAAGTGGTGTGAGATAAACACCTAAATCCACATAGAGTTGATAATTGACTACCAACATGGCTTCAAATATTGTTTGGTAAAATTTCCAAAGAAGACACTAGGATTCAATCAAACTATTAAAGCTAGCCAGAGTAAAGACAAATAGATAGCCTGTGACAAGATCAACAAGTCTTTGGAATGAAACTCTGGACATTGAGAGTTGACAATAGTCTCCGTTTTTATTTCCACAGTAAAGACTCTTACATTGTGAGGCATTTGTGACAAAAATTGACAGATATTAGGAAGCAGTCTCCATGTGGTGGGGAATCACCGCCCAAATCCACATAGATTTGATGATTAATCACCAACAAAGCTTCAGACACCGTTTTATAAAATTTACAAAGGATACACAAGGGTTCAACAGAATTATTAAAACCAGCCAGAAAAGTACTAGATATATTTCCTGAGAAAGGATTAAAGTATCTTCTGCGTAAAACTCAGGACATTGGGAAGGAACAACTTTCTCTGGTTTGGATTCTGCAGGGAAGACACCAAGATTCTGAGGCATCTGGGTAACATTAGGAGGAACATATGACAAAGTACCCGCAGCAGGACCCCATTGTCCAGTAATGATTTGACTTAGTATCAAATTATAAGGGATCTTGCAGAGTAGACTGACTACTGGATGCATTGTAAAATAAAGTTAGACCAGGAGAAAGTTTGTTTATTTGAGTAATTTTTAGGGAGGCCTCAACTCTTAGAGTTGAACAGTGAAAATTTTCCAATATGTACCAAATTTTTACTAGGCAATACAACCTGGATCAATGGCTCCTATTCTGTCTGCATAATTCAAAGAGTACCTTGTCCAGTACGCAAAAAACACTTGGGTGATCAATTTCTGTTGACCGTTCTGATAAATGAGGTTGTATCAAGTGAATTTCATATTATGTCTATTTATCAGTGTCAACTTTCAAGGGGGATCAAATCTAGCTGGCAAACTGGAGTGAAATTATCCCATTTCCAATCAACAGTTTGGCTGAGATCCTTTAAATTGGTTAACCTGGTTAATGGTTTACCCAACTTTCAAGTCTTACAACTAGGGCAAGTAATTTAAGGCATTATGGAACCTACTGTGACAGCATAGGAGTAACATTGGGCAGACAGGAAGAAGTTGAAATTGGGACATGACCCCATCTCCCAGTTACAATATGATTTAAACTCAGATTTTAAGGAATATACAAGATGCATTGGAATATGCTAAAATCAAATAGATAAGCTTTAGTTTATTGAGAATTTAGGAGGACTCAACTATTAAGAGTTTAACAATGGGAAAATTTTCAATATGTATCAAAATTATTGACTCAGCAATACCACCTGAATCTATGGATCCTAACCTGTCTTATCATGCAGCATGAATCTAGTCCAATAAGAAAAAATCCTTGAGTGTTTTCTTTCTTATGACCTTTATGACAAATGAGGCTGTATTGGGTGACCCTCACATTATGTCTATTTATCAGTGTCAGCTTAGTGTGGATAATCAGATCTTGCTGATTAACTGAGGCTTTTGTAATCCAATTTTGATTGATGGTTTGATTCAAGTACTTCAATTCCAACAATTTTCTCAATGTCTTCCAGGGGTTTTCTAGTCTTCCAACTAGGACAGTTTACTTTCTGGTATTATAGGAACTCCTGTGACATTGGGGGGGGGGTAAACCTTTCACTTGAACAGGGGTTTAAACTTATTCTGGACCTGTTGGTGCTGAGGTATCTGTTAAACCCATGCTCTTGATGATATTCTAAACTTATGGAAATATAAACATCCATGTTATTATGACAGGGAAGACATGGTCCCTGTGATGAGCCAAATGAAGAGCTAGTTTACAGACAAGGGCTTAGATCTGGCTAAATAAGGCTTGATTGCCTGAGAAAAGTAAATGCTTGTTGTTTTATCAATCTACCTAGCCTTGGTGGTTGATGGTGTGACATTCATGAACTATGGGCACCAAAATATGTCCTGGGTCAAAGCCAGGTGCCAACTGAGAGGGGTTGTCATTCATCAAGTAACCATGTTTCATGAATAAAGCATTATATCTGGCCTGTGAGAGGTAAAACTCTTCTAAAACTTTCTCTACTAGCATCCTGGCGTCTGAATAATGTATTATGACCTATTTTGGATTGCCTCCTTCTTTGGGACATTACAACTCTTGAAAGAGCTTCTTGAACTCACTGCCTAAGAAATATTTACTCCTGTCTGTCAGCTTCATTTTTTTGGTCTGTCTGTTCCATTCTTCCTCAGGAGTCTAGCCTCTGGAAAACTTCCTGCCTCAATGACTGTAAAGATATTCCTCTCCTGTATTATAATAGTATATATTTGGGATGTTATCTATTATGGACTAAGACATTTAATGCTTTAGAGGGTATTAATAGCTTTTATTCAAACAGAAGGAATATTCTCTTAGAAAGATTCTTTAGTATAACTTTTTCTGGACTCCTTGTCCTTGCTCTTGCCCAGCTTTTGCTTTTGCTATTGTCATTGCTCTGGCTTTGACTTCACTATGCTTTGGATCCTTTCTATCATCTATTGGTCTAGTTAATAATCCCTTATATAGCTCCTTGTTTCATTCTGATTCTTTTCTAAGCTGCCTTTCTCTTCCAGGCTTAAACTGTTTGTTTTTCCTCTTCTATAATAAATTAAAATTGTAAACTTTCTCTGGGAAATTATAGAAGACTTTTCTCTGTTGAGCCCCTGATTATTTAAGATTTATCTTATTTTACCAATGAAAATCATCATTAAAATAAGCCTTGACTTTTGGCCAATCAGATGGTTTCATTCCCTTACCTCTTCTGAAGCGCTTTTCCTTGCTACTTGCTTTTGCTTTTTGCTCCAATAGAACACTGTCAATGTATGGCAATCACTGATAATTCACACTTCATGTTTCAAACAATTTCCCTGTTTTCTTCAATGCTTCTCTGTGTTATGATTTTCTTGCTTTCCTTATGTAAAAACAATAATTGACTTGCTCCGTATTTTCTTCAATATTTCTGATTGATTTCTCTGACATTGTCAGAACACAGCAGAGCTTTATGTGACTGTTGTAAGAGAGGGGGCTAAACTAACTCAGTTTGGCTCCCACCCTAGTGGTATAAGCTGCCCAGATACCATACAGTAAGAAGCTGGGATGGCTTTCTAAATGGGTGTCCAGAAGGACAAAGTAGAGGAAAGAAATGGGAAGAAGACATCCAGTCTCATGAGAAGGACCCAGACAGAAACCAAGGGGAGCATTCTTTGCATTAGGAATCTTCTGGGGAGAGGAGTTTCATGATGCTTGGCAAGAGCCAGTGAGGACAAGACAACCATGGTAGAGGATGACAGGGAAGGCACCAAGAGGACCTGGAGATAAGATAAGTCATCACCTGGTACAAGGCTTCAGATTAGAACCTCTCTGAAAGAGAGAAGACTCCTAGCCTTAACTGGAAGATCCTCTAGAGCACACAGGATGTGTTGAGGATTATCTCTCAGGGAGATCAGAGATAATAATAAGCTCCCTCAGAAGACCAGCAAATTGGACTAGAGAAACATTAAAGTTTAGATGATGGTGAGTACCACAGATTCAGAAGAGGGAGCAACATTTTTATATTGCCCTGATTGTTCTGGAGATTGAGGTAGCGTCAGGAGGACTCAAATCAAGAAAATTCAATAAAAAACCAACCAATTTAAAAAACTGGGATTTTTTTGAAGCCACAGAGAGGTCCAGCCAGAAGGAGGTCAAGATTGGAGCAGGGAAGAGCAACCAAGAAGACAAAACCAAAAATTGAATCAGAATTTAAGAGAGCAAAAATTAAAGTAATAGTTTATATGAAATACTAAATTTAAGCTCTTAGACAAAAGCAAGCAGCAACTTGAGCCAGGTAACTTAAAGTGAAAATCACTATATTAACTTTAGGGACCCAGGAAAGGTAAATGGAAGTCCAGAAAGGGCAGCTGGTAGTCAGAGAAGCAGAAGTTTTAAAAGATTAATTCTAAAACTACCAAAGGAGGGGAATAAAGAACTTAATTTTATTTTAAAACCCAAAATTTATTGTGATAAGAGAATAATCAAGGACCTTGAGGGGCGTTGTTTGGGGTTTAAAAAGATTGGGGGTTTTTAAAGTTGCCAGAGATATAGAGTGGAACCTGAGTGGATTCAATTGGATGGAGAAGAATTTTTGAGGACCTTAATCAAGGATATTGGAAGATTTCCCACTAGTTTCAAGGGCTGTACATGATTGGGTTAGTACTTACAGGTAGTTTGATAAAGAAAACAACCTAGTGTTAAGGAGAGTGAGATACAATGTTGTGACAGGTTATGATTTGCTGGACTTCATAGTCTTAAAATAGGATCTGAACTTAGGCCAACAAGTAGTCCAAACTTATAGGAAGTTTTCTAAGGAAAGAGCAGAGAGAAGAGGGGGGAAACTAGGAGGCTTGATGGAGTATTATAGCACAAATATTTTTTCAATAGTGTTGGCCAAATCACCTAGAGAATTAAGGGGTTGGCTGGGTTCTGGGATAATTTTTTTTTGCGGCAGGGGAGCAAGGAGTGATCAAGAACCAAAAGGGGAGTACCTTTACAACCATTGTCTTGCTCTTGCTCTGTACTATGATGGGCAAGAAATTTTTACCCTGCTCTCAGAATTTCTCTGTTATTGTTGTAACTGTGCTGTTTTAGCAGAGTTACAATGGGAAAAAATGTTTAGAAACTAGATAATATTCTTTATTAGGAGATAGGTGTTATATAGGCATTGTGAATTGTGGATAACAGAAACATGATAGCATTGATCACACAGTGGGATGGTGAAGGGGGTGGCTTGATCCTGGTAATGAGTCAAGCGCCAAAACAAGGTATCCACCATAAGGAATCATCATTTGTTCATGTTGTTGGATTTGGAAATTTGAGTTGACTTCCTAGTCTGGCTTTGAGTGACTGGGTAATCAGATTGCAGGTCACAAAACTGCTTACTTGGAACCTTGTTGGCGGGTTGACCCTGCTGTTTTGACACCCCCTAACTGAAGGTTGGCCTCCTCTGGGGGCAGGTTGTCAAGGAGGTTGTCAGGAGCCCAGGCACCATATTGAACCAGTTGTTGTTTGGTGGCAGGCAGGGCCGTTTCTTGTTGCTTCTGTCTTGCTTTACAAGGCCGTAGGCAGTTGTGGTGTAACGTCTTGTCCTGCTTGCATTTCCAGAGCCCTTGCACGAGGTAAGTGTTATTGTCGTTTACCTTTAGGATAATTGCTGGCCCTACTTTTTTGGGTTGTAGTTTGCTTTTGTCAACATTCATGACCCAGACTTTGTCCCCAACTTCATGTCTCTGGCAGATGGGTACAAAGGTTTTTGTAAGCGTTCCTTTTCTTTGGCTGCTTGTTTGCTGTTGGCCTCTATTACTTGAGGATCAGAGCGAGGGGGACTTGACTTGGGATTTCCAGTTTGGGTCCTGTCAATGCTTGAATGATATTGAGCTGTGTGCTGTATACAGTAGTTTTAAAAGCTATGGTGACATGCAAAAACAATTCATATTTAAATGAAATGAACTCAGATTTGAACAAAATTAAAAATAAATCAATTTATATTGATGTACAATAGATTTTAAATTCATTTCAATTTTGTTTAAATCTGAATTGTTTTTGCTTGTTCCATAGATTTTAAAACTACTGTACCAACTCAAATAGGCTTTTCCTGGTGGATCTGTTCACACAAGTCCGGCATACAAGTAGTGCAGTGGGTAATTGATTATACCAGTCCTCAGGTCTCCCAGCAGTGAGTTTGGCCAAGGCTTGCACGGGGCTGCCATTTAGCTGTTCCACACGTCCATTGGCCTGAGGGTGATAAGGTGTTGTTACCGTGTGCTTGACCCCATTTTTGGTGAGCTATACGTTGGTATCTTCAGAGGTCAGTTCCTTGCCTCCATTGGTTATCAGGAGTTCTGGCTTTCCAAACTTACTGATGATTTCCTTTCCTATGAACCGCTGTACATCATTACCAGTATATGTTTTTACTGCTTGAGCCACTGACCATTGTGTGGCAAAGTCTATTGCAGTAATGATATACTTATTTTCATTGTGCTTTCCTGGCATGGGGCCTACAATGTTGAGGGCCTACACCTTGAAGGGTAATTGCATGCGGATAGGTAGTACTGACTTAGGTGGTGCCTCACTTCTTGAAATTTTTTTGCATACTTCACATTTTTCTAAGACTTCTTGAACATCTCAGTACAGGGTTGGCCACCATGCCTTATGTTTAAGAAATTTGTAGAGGTTGCAGCTTTTTGTGTGCCCTAGGTCTCTATGGTAACGTAGGATGGGGTCAACTTGCTGATGTGTGGGGACATACAGGATGGTAGTTCTGTTGGACATTTTTTGATTTAAGGTCCCATACACATCTGCAAATAGGTGTTCATTCTTAATAACCATTTCCTTTGTTACGTCCATGGTGCCAGGGGGAAAACCTTCATCTTTTGTTTTAAGTATCAGGAGAGGCCAGTCTGAATTAAGCCCATTTTCTCCCCTTGTAGCTTGGACATACAGGTGCAAGAGAGTGTCTGCCATGGCAAATTCAGGACCAGGCTTGTACTGTATGAGCATATTGAATCTCTTTAAGAGTTTCATCCAGCAGGCCTGACGGCAGGACAGATTTGCTTGGGTTTTGAAATATATGAGTGACTTGTGGTTGGTTAATGCTGTGAATTCCTCCTGCTGCTCTAGATAACAACACCATTTGACTAGGCAGTGTATAATGGCCAGCAACTCCTTATTGTGGATAGGGTATCAGCACTTGCCGTCTGTCAATTTTAGCAATTTGTAGGCTACAGGTAGGAAGTCACCATTATTGTTTTTGATTTGTAGTACCCCCCAATGGATGCATCTGAGGCTTCTGTTTCCATTTGGTATTCCCCATCTTGTTTGGGGTACTGTAGGATAGGCGCTGTTGTGAGTTTCTCCTTGAGATGTCTGAAACAGAGGTTGCGTTGGGGGGTCCATACAAACTTGGATTGGCGCCATTTATGGCGGATAAGGGTGCAGTCAGGACGCCGCAGTCAGGTATAAAACGGAGTATGTAGGCCACCATTACTAAAAATGTGCAAAGTTACAACTTGTCTTTGGTTGGTGGCATTTTTCAGATAGCCTGGATCTTCTGACTGTTGGGTTTGATGCTGTCTTTTGAGACTATGTGTCCAAGGAAGGGTAGTTGTTTGCGGAAGAACTGGCATTTGGAGGGTTTGGCTAGCAGCTTGTATTGTGCCAGGGTAGCAAAGACTGCCTCCAGGTCCTTGTGGTGTTGCTCCACCAAGGGGCTATAGAAAATAATGTTGTCCATATAAACCAAGGCGTGCTTGCCTATGTGGGGGGCAAACACCTTGTTCATGAAGGTCATGAAGGTTGAGGGAGCCTTGGTCATGCCAAAATTGAGTACCACACATTTGTATGAGCTATACTTTTCTGTGGAAGACCGCCTTGGGGATATATTCCTCTTTAATACAGATCTAGTTGTAGCCTGCGGTTAAGTCAATCTTGGAGAAGACAGTGGCGCCGCCCAGGGCATCAAAGAGGTTGTCAATGAGTGGTAGTGGGTAACGGTTCTTGATGGTAACTTCATTTAAGGCCCAGTAATCTGTGACCAGGCGCAGAGGCAACCGCCAGAATTAACTCATTCCGCAAGTTGACTTACTATATGTTAATAATCAGAGTTAAAAATACTTTAATGTTGACAGCATTGAAAAGTCAGAATTAAGTTTTAACTCATGCAGACTACTAAATATTGTCACTTTTTTAATAAGCATAAACCTGTTTCCTGAACATTTTATTTAATAAAAATTAAGCTTCAAGAAACTTTTTAGGGTAATGTGACAACATAGATTTTAAAAAGTCCATAAAAATTATACATGAATATTAAAAAATTTCATAAAAATACACTTTTATTTTATTTTACTATGAAGTTAGCTATCTTTATTATAATAAATTTTTCCCCACTTAAAAACAAAAAAATCCAATATAAAAAAGGTACTACATAAAATTTCACGTATTATAGCAAAATATAGCAATCAGAAACAGTAATATAAAGTTTTTCCTACATTAAAAACTACAAAAAATATATAAATTACTAGTAAAATACCAATATAGGCCATGTAATACAGTCTAAAGCATCAAACTATCAATAGAAAATCAATGATTTTATAAAAATAGTATCATAAATTATTAATGAGTTATTTAGAATAACTATTTATTTAGAATAACTATTTATTTAAAAATATTATAGTTAATATATAAGAACTATATAAAAAATTAGGCAATACTCAATAAATTTAATGAAAAGCTAGACTGTAATAACCTGGTTGCCATTAAGAACTGTGGCAATCTTCTTGATGTATTCCCCAATCTCTGGAAGCTTATATTTGGCCTTGACAATGTCCTTGATCTTCTCTTGATACTGTTTCTCTTTGGTGGTTCTCTTCTTATTAGATGGGCGGTTCTCAATATCTCTGATGGATGCAGCAGTCTTCCCCTGTTGGACTTTGAGGTGCTCATAGAAGGTGTTGTATCTGGGCTTGATTCCAAAGGAGGACTTGATATGCTTATGCCAGCCCTCCAAAGATGAAGTAGTTTTCATCTCATCCTTAAGAACTTCCTGGTAGCAGTTCCAGTTGGCTTTGGCTCTGGGCTTGCTCCAGTGCTTAGTGACCTTACGTTCAATCCACTGTGGCTCATAATATTCAATGAAAGGGTAGAAGGCACCATCATGTTTCTTGGAATATGGATCCTGGCATAGGAGCTCAAAGGCTTGTCCAGTATGCTCTGGCTTTACAAAAGCTAGTGCTACAAACTGCTGAATTAAGAACTTGCACTTTCCTGATGTATCTAGACGGTGGAGCTTGCTGAGCTCAGGTAGACCCTTTAGTTGCCTGTTGACAGCCTGTCAATAATGAAAAAACATCCCTGGACCTCTCCATCAAAGGTGTTTATAAAAGCGTTATACTGGGCCGTTTCATAGTCCATGACTTTAGTTGAGGGTCCAAGTGCTCTATCATAAGCTTCTTGTTCTGCAGCAAGGGTGGATACATCCTAATTCATCATCATCTGGATTGGCTCTAGTGTTATGGCCAGGGGGACTCTTTCTATTACTGGGTAGGGCTTTGATGCCCTCCTGAAGGATTTTAAAGGCCTTTGTGTAGATCTCTTCTGTTGCCCCAGGAAGCATAAAGTAGGCAAATGGGAGCACCTTGCCTTCAATAAGGGAATGTACAACCCATAGTTGGTAAAAAAGGCGGGGGCATACTGCAAAGGTACCATCACATAACCAGGTCTCTGAATCCCTCAACTGCTCCAGGTTCTTTTGTGTAGCATAGCATATAATTCTTGCCTCTGCTGTAGGATAATCATCATGTAAAAGGAATACCTCATCACCATTGAACATCTTTAACTCCTCTGTCAATACTAACTTTCCTTGAACCATGGCTGATTTCTTATGGGTGACTAGGTCACGGCGTTTGTCACATATGTACTTCACTAACTGGTCGCAATCAGGGATGAGCTTCAGGTTCTCATTACTTAGGTGTGTGGTGGCCTTAACTGCCAGATCAGAAGTCTTGACGTCTTTGGAGACTGGGACTATTTGATAGAGGTACCACTTTAGAAGCTTTTCAATAAGATTTATTGGAGTATTGCATGTGTGCTCTCCTTTTTCACTAGTGACTTTATCCCATCCTTCTGTATTGATCCTGGCAGCACAGCTTCTATCTTCACATACATAATGCTTGCTTCTTCCTGCTCTCTTCTGATTGTTGCAATTGAAAACATAGCCATCACAGACTAAACTTGCACCTCCTTTGACAGCCATTAGAGTGAAAAACCAAGGGAACTTCTTTGGGAGCTTAAAATCTCCTTTGATGTTAAATATATTGTGAACCTTTAGGGGTCCCATGGGTCAATTGGTGCTTGATGATAGTCAGAAAGGTAATAACCAGGATCTTCTTTATTGATACTTTATGAGGAGGATGGAGGTGAAGATTTGTTGGGCAGTGCAGGGGAATTACCTGGAGTTAGATTCTTGCGCTTTCTGGACTGGGATGAGCTTGATTCCTTGAGACTTGATTCCTTTGAGATTGATTCATCTGGAATTGGCTGGGGCTCTGGACTCTTGGGCATCTTCTTTCTTCCTTGTTTGTTTAGTGGAACCTCATCTCCTTCTGATTGGTACCAGCTTGGAGAAGAGGAGGGGTCAGGGAAGGGCTCTTTGCTTTCAGGGTCTGGGGTCTTCTCCTTTGTCTTCTGTTTTGTTGAGGGCTCTTTGGCTGGTTTTTTGTTGGGGTAGGGACTTTGGGCCTTTCCAGAGGCTTTGGGTACTTTCTTGGTTGACTTGGGCCTTTTTTTTGGCTTCTTGGAAGATTTGTCCTACAATAATTAGAGTAGAGTTCATAAAGTAAGAATAATCATGTGAAACATGCATAAAATTAAATAATAATCACTTGTTTTATTTTTTATTATTAAGTAAATAGTTTATAGAAGTATAGAAAGTAATTTTAGAGCTAGTTTATTAGTAAAGAATAGAAAAAAACCCATGTTTAAATAAAAAGTCAACATTCTGGTAGTCACAGTAGCCAAAATTATTTAATTTAGTTTGTCAGCATAAAAAACACTTTAATTTTGACGTCAACATACTGAAAGTCAGCATTAAAGTGGAAAAACACTATGTAAATCACTTACAAAGTTTGGTTAATATTTTCTGGAGTTGGTTTTTAAGGCCAAAATTGATTATTTTAAAACTTAAAAAATTAAAGAGTTGCATATGTAACTTATGAAAACTAAATAATAGGGATTGTAGAGGGAAGTCTAAAGTACAGCCCTGTGTACTTTGATCTGAATTACCATACCATTGTATGTGTGCTTTTTGTTAAGCGGCAGTGTTTTACTAATAAATAAGTGAAGGTGTCAACATTCAGGCAGTCAGCTATCTTTTATAGCAACTCTCCTATTAAATCTAACTTAATTTATGTCACTTTGTTTTCTTAGCCAAACCCCTCTGTTGCAATTTAGGCAACACATTGATTTGACACAAAGCCAAAATTATAATTAAATACATAAATTCTAGTTTTAACATATGAGTTTTGGCTTAAGTGGACTTCTGGAAATAAGCTATAGTTTATCCAGTGAGTTTAAAATAACAGTAAATATCCAAATAATATAAATAATGCTATGAAAGTTGGCATGTGTCTTTATTCAATGCTTATCTTAATATATATTTAATAAAAACAGTAGTATAAAATATAAAAAGTAGTTATTTTTAGAATATTGTGTATTTTATTAAGAAATTTATGGATTCTTATTTGGGGTTGACATCCAGATATTACTTACTGTAGTTGACCTTAATGTAAAAGTACAAAGAAACTTACATTTTCATAGTAAATTATATTAATTTTTTGGCTTAAAATTAAGCCTTTGTTTAAATGGTGTTGACATTATGTCTGTTCCTTTTTAATTTTGCAATTCTGACTTAATAATTCACTATGAAAAATTAGCTTAGTTTTGGAAATACCTGATTCCAGCAGATAAATACCAAAATAATGTCAACTTAATGAATGAGTTAATTCTGGCAGTTGCTGGCGCAGAGTGCCATCCTTCTTAGCCACAAAGAAGACGGCAGCTTTTAAAGGAGACTGTGAGGGATGGATAAGTCCTTTCTCCAAGGCCTCCTTGAGGTAGGCACATAAGGCGTTATCTTCATTTGTGTCACAAGTGACAAACTCTTATCAACTATGATTATTGAAAAGCCTCAACTACAGGACTCAAACTCTGGCACCCCGCCAGCTGCCAGCCTGCAGGGCCAGCTGACTGGCCGCCCGCAGTTTTTTGGGTTCAAAACAGAGTGGGATTTTACTTTGGAAAATCCTTTGAAGCTTGATGAAAAAAATCACCTACATTGATACTTTCCACACAAAAGGTTCCTGTTAACTCAAACAATCAGCAGGCGGGTCCAGCCACAGATCCCAAAATAACTTGGGCCCACACAGAAGGGGAAACAGAGAACCTTCCCATAGAACGCATGCCACCCAGAGACAACCAATCCCCCAACCTGACTAGGGAATTTGAGCATTATCAGTTTGAGCCAGCCAATAGAATAACCCCTGAAATTGATGCCACCAAATACTGGGAAGACCTGGTAAACGGCAAAACCCAGGCCAAGAGAATTTGTGAAAGTTTTACCATGACAGATGGGCATACTTATACCCTGGACCGCCAGGAAAATGCCCATTGCCATTCTTGCAATAAAGTGACATGAACCTTTGGTTCAACCAGATCATACCATACTTGTTATTAGTTCTACTTCATTTACAGCCTATGTCTTGCGGTTCTGCACCCCACACTTGCTTACCTCAAGAAACCGTGGACCAGCCACCTGACCTTTACCGTCCGCCAGGAGCTCCCTTTGGTCTGGTACATTTCACCAAGTACCCACCCAACCCGGCATATTCAGAGTTTACTCTGGAGGGAATCCTGATCCACGACCCCAAAGCTAAAACTAGAGAGACAGAAAATGTATACAGAGAAGGCATCAAAGTCACCATACCTCCTCTGCTATTCCAAGACAAGTATAATTTCTGGCCCGCATATTTGGTCCCAATGACACCACCCCTCACCCTGCGGCCTGACCACCCGCAAGAATCTGTTGCCACTAATGAATCCACTTCCACCCAGATATTTGGGGTGATGTATATCACCCTCACCATGTTGATTGATTCTATGGTGCCTGTAAGCAGACCTTGGGCATTCCTTGGAAAATTGTTATCTTATATTGTAAAGTTAGCCCCAATCTTGTGGTGGGCTCTCCCTGCTGGGCCCGCGGGCCGTCTGAAAGTTCTCAGGAACCCCCCACAGGTTGGATCCCTGAAAATTTGGGGTCAGGCAGTAGATGGGCCATGCTTTGGGTACAGCTCCCTTGAGCTGAATTTAATGTTGGATGTGTTTTTACAGGGGCAACCCAGGTAACGCCTCCTCAAAGATTTCTGGGTGACAGGCCACAATTTTGCAATCCTGAGACATAGTGGTGTCCTGGTGATCTTTGAAGTGTATAATCTTGTACTGGCAGGAGTCCCAGTCAATTTTCCTGAGGTTCTCTCTTTTTATCCAGGATTTCTGTAATGTTTAAAAAGACATAGTCACATAGGAGTTGGTCCACTGAGTCAGGGTAGATCTGGTGGTTGACGCCTTTGCATTTGATGGTCAATACCAAGGTTATCCAGTCCATGTGGGGATCATTCTTTCTCAGCCAATCCAAACCCAGTGCAATGTTAAACTTTGGAAAGTCAATGACAGGGCCTTGGATGGTGGAGTGCAGGTTCTCAAGTATGACAGAGAAGGGGACAGTCTCCCTTGTCACAGCAATGTGATGTTCATCAGCTAAAACCACGTTTTTAATCTGCAAAGGATTAGTGGTTAGCTTGAACTTGTCCACAAAGCTGCTGTTGACTAAGGTTTGATCTGCGCCCAAGTCCAGAAGTGCCAAGCCTGTGTAACTGCAAAAGCAGAAAGGGTAAGACATCAGTTTATTGGGGTGTCTGGCAATGGTGTAGAGAACTGGGTCCTCTGAGGGCACTTGGATCATTGGACACTGGTCCACGTCCTTGGGGTGGTACTCATTGTTGGGCAAGTCAGGAGTCATGTGGGGAGAGCTTGGCTTGGTTAATGCCCTCCCCTGACTTTTCCCTTCTCTTGATTGCCTTGCGTGGCGGTGATACAGAAATGGGTACAATTTGACTGGCTGTTATTCTCATTCCCATGCCCATTTAAACCTGCAGATTTATGGTTTCTGTTGCTGTTGTTGTTCCCAGGGGGCAGTTGCTTGGAACGCCCAGCTGGGTGAGAATCCTTGGGTCTCTCTCTCTTTCCAGTTTGCACCTTGTGGAGAGCGTTGGACTTTGTTCTTCTTTCTCTGCCTTGCAATATAGACTTTGCAAGTTGGTACTTGATCCAGGTTTATGTGTCTCATTACATGTGACTTGAGTGCATCACAGTACATGAGATGGGTAGCTGGAGTGTCAAAGGCCCTATCAGAGGGGGCACATAGTCAGAGTTTTTTGTAAGTTAAGGTGAGCTCCTTCACTGTGCCAGTTTGGGTCAAGTTCTTCACTTGGTGTATGATCATAAGTGTGGTGTCCTTCAGCACAAACCTTGCCAGGAAGTCTTGCTTGAAGGTGTCCCAATTCTTCTTGGTGTGTTATTTGTGCCACTTGTTGCACCAAGTACCAGCATTGTGGGTCAATTGGATGGAAATTTTTGCAATCCAAAATCATTGCAGGCATTCCATTTGGGCCAGCTTGCTTTGAGCAGATTAGATCCATGCCGCAGAAATATTGTTGTTGGCTCCAGAGAAAGGTTCCAAGGCAGCACTTTGAAGTCTTTGAGCTACATAGGCGGGCATGGTGGTTTTGTTGGCTGGTTGTGGCATCAATGAGGGAGCCTGAAAGAAACCTTGTGCAGACATGGTGTTGAAGGTGGGTAGCAGGATTACCGTGTTCTGATACAGTGCATACCCTTCTGGTATTTTGGTACCCGGTGTTTATGGCGTCCAGTCTACCAGGAGGCTAGACATGATTCTATCAAGGATTTGTTGGCCGCAGAAAGTACAGGCAACAAGCAGAATTTTGGGGAATAAAGTAGGATGGAAAACCTACCTGTGCTACCAATGTCATAACTGTACTGTTTTAGCAGAGTTCCAAGGGGAAAAATATTTAGAAACTAGATAATATTCTTTATTGGGAGATAGGTATTATATAGTCATTTTGAATTGTGGATAACAGGAACATGATAGTGTTGATCACACAGAGATGGTGAAGGGGGTGGCTTGATCCTGGTAATGAGTCAAGCGCCAAAACAAGGTATCCATCATAAGGGATCATCATTTGTTCATGGTGCTGGATTTGGAAATTTGAGTTGACTTCCTAGTCTGGCTTTGAGTGACTGGGTAATTAGATTGCAGGTCACAAACCCGCTTACTTGGAACCTTGTTGGCAGGTTTAGCCTGCTGTTTTGACATTATGCTTCTGTCCTCTTCTATCCTGACTACTGAGATTTTTCTTAAATAAATAAACCTTTATTTATTTATTCTTCTTCCTCTTTATTTATTTATTTTTTTATTTATTTCTTCTTTCTTTCTCTTTATGTCTTTTATCTCTTTTACTTTCTCTTTTATTAATCTCTTTATCTTATTTCCAAACAACTCCAGGTGACTTACACCTATAAATTCTCTTCTTTCTCTCAATTGGCTACTATAGATGAATTGCACTCAAGACTTTTATCTTATTAGCCACCATAGGTGTCTTTCATTGAGGCTTACAGAGGCAATGATTAACTATCTAAATGTTAAATTCCATCCTTGTTGCTCCCCAAGTGATCAGCTTTGGTCTTTGAAGAGTAAACAACTTCACTTCATGGGCACCTCTTTCATTTATTGAGTTAAACAGCTGCTTCTCTGGACAGCTTTCCTGCAGATGGCTCCAGCCCCCCTATTTTTGAATGGTGGTAGTAAAACTCTCTCTTAAAACCACCCTTAAGTCATATATAGAGAAAATCACAGACTCTTTTGAGTAGGAATGACCCAGCCTTTTCCTACCCCAGCTGGTATCAAGATTATAATGCTTCTCTAAAGCTCCATCATCCCAGGGGCCACCAACTGTAATATTCCCCCAGTTAGTCTTCTGTAATTACAATTCTGCCTCAGAATTATCACCCTCTAATGGAAACCATGCTGTATTGTCACCCCATTTGATCTAAGGATGCTTAAACTTTCTTAGTATAGCCACCTCTGGATACTCTCTTAACCCTTATTAAACACTAATAGAGGGCTATCCTAGTGGTACACCAAGACATAAAGTAAAAACTAGATATAAAACTAACTACCTCTCTTAGATTAATCTCTCTTTATTTTGGCCAACTTCTGACCTTGCCTTCACAAATGACTTCCCTGTGGATTATCACATGATGGCTTTCTATGCTTTGGTGTATTAGCAAGGTGACTCTTTGTTAGTACTTTGAAAGGATAAAAGTGGTGCTATGAGATGTTTATACAAAGGGGTATATGCATCCTTAGACTAACTGAGGTGAGAATACAGCTAGGTTCCTTCCCTGGGATAGATGTGCTGAGGTAGCATTAAAGCCCTGATACCAAATGGGATGATAATACAGTTGGGTAACTTTACATAGAATAAAGATAACTCTTCTCTTTTTATGACTTAAGGGAAGATTTAAAGAGGTATTAAGGTTGCTTTTCAATTATAGATGGTCCAGAACAGTGCAATACACAATCTCAAAAACGCCATCTCAAAAGGTTTTTGTAATAGAGTCTTATCAGGGATCTAATTATTTGGGAGCCTTTATCTAAGTGAATGGAGAAGGTCTCCCAAATTAAACTTTAACAGAGTGATTACAACTGGGATCCCTATCATCAACATATGAATAAGGTATACCAGTAGTCTGAATCTCCTCAACAGAGCTTGCAATGGTTTAATAGATAATAGATGCTGGTGTATCACAACACATACCAGGGGGCATAATGATGCACAATTGGAGGCAATTGGGTGTTTTCAACATATAGAGCATGGCAGCAGCAGTTTTCAAATATGTACCAAATTGACTTCTTGGATTTATAAGTAGGGGTAGGCTCAGGAGAATCAAAATTTATGTTGGCTTAGTAGAACAAAATGAACAAGCAAGAGACCCATGTAAAGAGGAGTGGCTTTATTCTGGAGGGGAGTACACAATTTTTGACCACTAATATGTTATTAAGAAAATATAGATTTTATTTTGAATTGAAAAGGGGAAAATTGTTGGTGTAAATTTATCTGAATAGAATTATCAGTGTAAATACTGGTGGGGATTTGGGAAAGACATGGAAGGTTTACTCATTGGTACTGCACATTCATGTGGTAATGTAAATTTTTTAAAGACATTCAGCAAGCTGCAGCCTGTTAAGTTAAAAGAAATGAAGGTTTAATTAATGGGCAGGTTGGGTGCTTCTTTTCCAGGTTTGGAAGGTGTGAATTGCTGGCTTGTATATAATTTATTCATGTGGCTTGGTTAGTTTCCACCTTATGATTGAGTCCTTTAGCACAATATAATTTTAATAGGTCTTTTTTGCACTTAATATTAATTTCATTGGCTAGTCTTGGGTATTTGGCTGTGATTTTGGAGCCGCTGGTAATTAAATGCAGTTTAAATTTTTTAATGAATCTAAATTAACAACAATTAGAGCTCCCTGTATATTTAAAGTAGATTATATAGGTTTTCTCTTTTCTTTTTGTTCTCTGGTTTGCTCTTGGTTTTGCATTCATTTTCAAAATTTAAATTAAATTATTTGTATTTTTATAAATTGAGCTGTTAGATAGAATTAACTGTTGTCTATCTGTATTTAAGGATGCAATTTTGGTCTTTGATAGTTTATCTTGATCTTTTTTGTCATTTAGAGTCATATTATCAATGAAATTATTTGTATTTCTGTTGGGGAAAAGAATGTAAATCTCTACAAGTCTGGATTCACTATAGAGAAATTAAAAATAGCTTAATAAAAATGATTAAATAGCTAATTTTATACAGCAGTTTCTAAGATGACATCTCAAAAAACCACATCACAAAAATGCTATCATTAACTAAGATATAAAAGGGTTTATCTGAATAAAGTCTTTATTAGTATAAAGTTACATAGTGATTGCCCTAAAATACACCATCACAAAAGACATCATATAGAAAGATAGCATCTGAAATCCAACAATCAATATACTTTTTGTTGTAAATCTGACCCTTTCAATAACAATGTTCCTCCCTTTCAAAACCCAAGGTTTGGAACAGTATTCAAACCCTGTCCAAAATAAATTCCAGGCTGCCAGCCCTGGGGACCAGGGGACCACTCACTTTTTTTAGGATTAAACCCCCTGAGTTGAAATTTGGATGCCTTTGAAGATGAAGTCCCTATTGTGATTTTATCAATGGTGGCATCTACCAAAAGACACAACCAATTACCTAATGGAGGAAAAAAGTACCCCTATATTGGCCTGATGAGCCTGATGTCTACTTTGGCAGCCAATCAAAACCCCAGCCCCAAGGAAGGAGCTGATCAACTTTCCCCAAAAATACCTCTCTAGACAGAAGGGTTTCACAACCCTTATTAATGATTCAGCTAATGAACACCCATACTCTGCCTTGCCATTTTGATGCCCTCAACCCTGGGTTCCTGTCCCATTTTCATTTCCTGACCATTTGAATCATGACCATTAAGATTGAAGTCTAGTAGTAGGGTACTATATGAACCCCTAGAAACAGCACCAGACTTTATTGTTATTTTTAAATAAAGGCTATGAGATATTGGTTTTCCCAATTATTACCATATTTAATATTAGTAATCTAACAGCTCAGCATTCATCATTCTGGACAGCCTTCATCACTATCCACAGTTTTTTGTCTGCCAGGTGCTCCTTACACTCCTTTTTACTTTACCAAATATCCCTTTGTCGCAACATCTTCAATTACTCCCTCTCAGGGAATTAACACCCCAAGTAAACCACTGAGCAGCTCACAGAATGGTTCACCACCCAGCCAATAAGATGATGGCACCTTTATCAGTTAACCATCTATGACAGGGATCCCTCAATTCAGGTCCTAAATGGAACACAACTTGATTAAGCCTTGTGACTCAAGAGGAACATTACTCAGATAAGCCCTGTGACCGCCATGACATACATGGACAACATGTGGCTTATCATGATACTATATATTAACCTATAATCATATTCAATAAGGTATCATTCTCTTGTTAAATCTTCCCCTTTATTTTGTTTATTATACTTCCCAGAAGTATAAACTCGACACCTTAAAGCCTGAGTATAAGCAATAAATCAATGAGAGTATATTAGCAAGTGATCCTCTGGTCCACACTAAAGAATTAATTGGGTTTAACAGAAAGGGATCTTGGATTATCACCAAGCTCCACCTTTTTAAAGATAAATACAACTCCTCCCTTACTACCAACTGGACATGAAGCCCTCACTCATACCCAAACCAATACCCACATCTGTCTCTGGCCTCCCATTAACATCACCAATAAGATATTTGGTAAATTAGTTTTAAAAGCTATGGCAACAAGCAAAAATACTTCAGATTTAAAGAAAAATAAATCAGATGTAAAAAAATTAAAAATAGGCAAATTTATATTAATTTACAATATATTTATTTATTTATTTTTAATTTCATTTACATAGGAATTATTTTTGCTTAAATTTGAAGTATTTTTTCTTGTTGCTATAGCTTTTAAAACTAATGTATAGTACTGTAAATTCAGATCCTAAATGTAAAAATGTGGGATTCTCAAATCCCTGTTCCAAATTTTGAATCCCTTTTGTGGGATGGCCTTTTTTAATTAAAGTCAATTATTTGAGTATTTATTTGAATATTTGAAAATGCAGAAACTCATAGACACTTTGCAAAGTTCAAGTCAAACTGCATATTTCCAATGGACAAAATGAATTAACTGAAATCAGATTTGAAGTGTTTAAATCCATTAACTATTTTCATTAAGTTTACTATGTTTTTTGAAATTGCGGGATTGTCAAATCCATAACCAAATTACAAATCACTTTTGAATGCCACTAGTAAACTCAAATATTAAATGTGGGAACTGGTAACCAAATTTAATGTACAGTAAGCACACCAGGAAACACCAAGCCAAATCAAGAAGCTCCACCACAACTAAAATCAAACTAAAAATTCAATATCAATAACCATGTTTAGACATAAAAAGTTATTAAACTTTAAAATCATCCAAAACTGGAAAGGATACAATATTATACACTTCAAATCACAGATATAAAAAATTTGTTACTATTCAAGGCTAAATCAAGAGAAAACAACTACTCACAACTAAATCAATAAATCCAAATAAATACATATTTAATCTAAAATATATTTTTTATTTTATTTTTATGGAACACCAATCACATTCCCAACCAGCTCCTGCACCAGCCCATGGGGCAGCCTGTCCACAAGGGCACCTCAGAGGGTCCAAGAACAGACCCAGAACCTAACTCAGGGGGATTCATGCCAACACACAGGCCTCCCAAGGTGTCAGCGCCAGCCAACCACCTCCTGCATCTCAAGCCAGGAACAGTAGCCTCAATCCAAGACAGAAGATTCTCTCAAGGCCTGCAACCAAAGTCTCCTATACAAAGGTCATCAAGAATAATGAGGTTACATCCACCTCCACTGTAACCCAGTTGTCAACCGGACCTGCACTCTTGATCCAAGAGTTGCTACTTCCTGCCCCCGCGTCTTTGACACCTCCTATGAGCCATTGGTCACCACTGAAGAGCTATCTGCTCCTGTATCATATGCCACCATTGATGGCACCAGCGCAACCAAGCGTGATCCCACCTTCTACACAAAGATCCCCATCCCCTGTGTCAAGCCTGCTAGCCAGGATGCTGTGGTACCTGCCAAGAGCCAGTGTTGGTTGACAGATAGTGAGTGTGAAGCTCTCCTCAACTACTTGAACAGGGGAATGGCAGTTTGGAATATTGCGTCCCAATTTGGTATCACAGCCAGATACATTGCCAACATCAACACCAAGTATGGCAACACTGGGCATATTGCAAAATCTGCCAAGGCTAAGCGGCAGCCCAAACTCTTGCAGCCTGTGCATATTGACACAATAAAACAGTGGGTTACCAATGATTGTCACCTGGACTCACTTGCTGTCCAATCAATGCTTACCACAGAGTTTGGGCTTTCTGATTCTAAAACCCTTGTTTACAAAGCAATGGTTTATTTGGGCTTCTCCTGGAAAGTACTGGGAGTTTTGCTGTACAACAGAAACAAAGAGAAGACCATCAAGGATTGACACATTTATGCTGAGACATATCTGGTACTAAAGGAGACTGGGAATGTCCAGTTCTTCTACATCAACAAATTGTTGTTTTCCTCCTCACTCAGGTCTAGGCATGGGTGGGTCAAGAAGGGGTCCAAGGACAGCGTAGCCCATTGTACAGCTGTCTGTTCCCAGACCTATTCCATGGTAGCACTTCTTGGTCCTCACAGGTTGGACCAGCATCAGATGATCAAGTGTTATCATTATAGCGGGACATTTCATGATTTTCTTCAAACTGTCAAGGAGTATCTCTGGATCGATTACGGCAGTACAACCAACATTGTTGTGTTGATAATGCCGGGCTCCACAAAGGGATCTAGCTGTGTCCAAGTTCCCACCCATCAATAAAAATAGCCATTTGGCCAGCCACTGCCTGGCTGACTGTCCAATGAGACTCCTCTTCCTCCCCCCATATTCTCCATTCCTTAACCCAATTGAGGAGGTCTTTGGGTGAATCAAGAATAAGGTGAAGAAAGGCCTCCTCTCAGGACACCAAGGATATCTTCAACATCCTTGAGATCAGTCAATTTGAGATGCCACCTGATGTGGTGGCAGCTTTTTACAAGCACTCAGAATCCTTCCTCCCCAAAGCCCTGGCCTGCAAGCCAATCAGATAAATGGGTGCTCTGGGTTTTATTTGTTTTTATTTTTATTTATTTTGTTTTTAGTAGGACTCAACAATTATTATTTATATATAATGATGTGACATTTGATTGTATTATAGACATATAAGAGTATGTAGAAAAGGTAAGTAAAATTAATTATACTAGGTATGAGGAATATATTTTTATTATACTGCACTGAATATTATATTGACTGTTGCGCTAACAAATAAATAAATTAAAAAAGATAGAAATAAATATGTTTATTTAAATAATTGTGAATCCTTGATGGTACTTTGGCTTTTCTAAGCCACAAATTGGACCTTGTATGTCATCATCTGATCCTTGTTATTTCAGTGCCACTATAGCCACACAACACAAAAACCAATGATTTTCATGTATCTCTTACTAATTAGTACTTAGGACGTGGGTCAAGCATATCAAATATATTTATCAAATCATATTACAAGGGAAAGGTAATTCAAGTTTCAAACAATCACTTGTTTAGAATAAAAGTGGAGCGGGCTGCATGATGCGGATAAATTCAATTCTCATTGTTTGTATATGTAATAAATGAACCCATACTTTACAAGCTAGTAAATAAAAGCATTTTTAACTTATTTTTATTATTTGACGTGGTTGCAACTATAACTAATGTCTTGTAATATATTTAGATATATTAATATTATAATTTACCTACTAAAATTTAAAATAAATTAAAATATTAAAAGTAAAAATATAATTATAAATCTTAAAATTTATCTATTAAATTTTAAATATTTGAAATTTAACTATTTTTATTTAATTGTGATTTATTCAGTATTGAAATATTATATATTGAAAATTTTAATATTGAAATATGTAATATTAAAACTTTAATATTAACTTTTAGATACTAAATTTTAATATTTTAATATTTAAAATTAAAATTTTACTATTAAAATTTTAATATTACATATTTCAGTGAAAATATTTAATATTAAAATAAAAAATTAAAAGAAATAAAATTTAAGTTGTAAGGGAAAATAATTTATTAGGGGGATGCAAATTGCTAAGGGGAATGTGATTATTCTGGGGAATTATACCCCAAAATTAAAATTTTGGCTAGAGCTTCCAATTGGATCCACATACTCTTCTGTATGTGGTGGACAACCCTGGATGCAATTGCTAGAGGGGTGGCGCCCTGTACCCCAGTGGTTGTTGAACGTTTGATAAAAGGAAGCCAGGTGAGCAAATCAATTAATAGTTTTTTTCAGGGGGCACATATTACCCATACAACATTGCCAATGCAAAGGAGTCATACAGGACATGCTCAACTGTCCTATACCCCTGCAGTGTCTTCTGGCGTTCAAGTGCTAAGCGGTATATATCAATTTGAATAGGTATATCCTCCAACTTTTTGATGTTGGTTTTTAATATGCAGTGAAGGAGGATTCCCAGGTATACCACAACATGAATTCTTTGCAAGGTGTATTTTTCTGAAAACATGCACAATTTTTTGAATACTTGAACTAATCTATTGATATAGGAAGTTTAATTTAATTTGAAGAGGGTTCCAGGGGGCGCCTGACTTGTATCAGCCCACTATGCCTCTGCAAAAATAAATAAATAAAGGTTTAAATGTGTTCACAAGGACTGCTTCCCCAACTTTATTTGACAATTCCTTGAATACTTCATTAAAAATTTCAGTTTTTAGATATTCAGTTCCTATTTGAAAGTCAGTATTTATTAAGTTTTTTTCATATTTGTTGATGTTTGAAAATGGGAATCTTTGAATGCTTTCATATATATTCATCAAAGTTTAGCTTGACATCCCCGCAAATTTCATTCATCTCTTTGAAGTTGATATTTGATCATATTTTGTATGCTTCTCTTAACCACAGCAAGCACCCTGCGGGTGGTGAATATTCCCTATCTTTAGCTTCAATATTTGA
This sequence comes from Entomophthora muscae, assembly GCA_014839935.2. Classification (NCBI taxonomy): domain Eukaryota; kingdom Fungi; phylum Entomophthoromycota; class Entomophthoromycetes; order Entomophthorales; family Entomophthoraceae; genus Entomophthora; species Entomophthora muscae. Next base: position 519,712 of record QTSX02006418.1, read on the forward strand.
AAACTTATTCATATTCTGTTGAATTATTTTATTTATTTTCTTTTTATTTATTTGTTTTACAGGGGCTACCAGTGACTGGTAACCCCCGTAGAAACAACTTGAGTAAAAGCTTCCACTTCTGCAACCTTGTCCCCATTCCTAGTGATAACTAAAATAAATATAAGTAAAACATAAAAATACTTACTAATTGTTTCCCCTGCAGCCCCCTCAGCCACAGGCGCCACCTCAGCAAACTTCATGAGTGTTGGCTGCTCTTCATTAATTTTCCTAGGCTTAATTTTTCTTATCTTTCTTACAACTTGTGTTTCTTCTTGGTTTTCATTTGATAAATTTTCTTTATATCTTGAAGCGCTCCTGCTTCTTGACTGAGTTTTGTTTTCATCTGTTTCCATTTGGTTGGTTTCCTCTTCATTTGTATTTATTTCATATGGGATTTCATTTCCTTCAATTAGTTTGATTTTTTGAGTATTCTTTCTATTGGTTTTTGCAAATTCCCACGAGTTGTAACTTTCACTTTTGAAATTTAACTGCTTGATTATTTTCTTCTGAAGATTTAAAAATATTTCTTTGTGTTCTTTGTTGACCATTGTTCCCAGGCTATTTTTTGCAGTTTCATTTTGCTGGACCAAGGCTCTTCCCTCATTTCCCAGTTGATTTACCAAAATTTCCCTTATGTTGTATTCAAGCTAAACAACCTTTTGGAAGGCTGACTCTAATTTGTTTATTAAGTTATAGATAGATATTTTGTTTGGATTACATAAAAAACTGGTTTTTATAGAACTACCTTCAAGTGTGAATATTTTTCATCATTATTAATAAATTAAAGACCATTAATGTAAGTATTGCATTAGAATATAGCAATTAGAGGCCAACTTTTGATATTTTGATATTATGTGCATAACTCAATGTATTTTGATTAATAAAATTCATTGTAAAATTGGCCTTTTCCATTATAATTTAATGAAATAGACTGTGTTTATATTAGAGAGCCATTAACACTTAGTACAAATATTGATACATAGTGCATTTTACAGCCTGTATATTTACCTATTAGTAATAACTCTATAAACTTTTTAGTTGGATTTTGCAAGGTAATAATAATATAATGTGTTAATGAATTACTGTTCATTGTCATTAATTAGCTGATTTTCTTTGCTGTGGCAATTGTGTATTTTCTGATATTTACACACTAGTATCCAATTGGTTGGTTTCACATCAAATTGCACATGCAATAGGAAATCAAGCTGCCACCCCAAGACCAGATGTGGTTGGGGTGGCGGCTTGTTTTCCTATCTCCTGTATGATTGGATGTGAAGCCAACCAATTGGATACTAGTGCAGAAATATCAGAAAATGCACAATTGCCACAGCAAAGAAAATCAGCCAATTAATGACAATGAACAGTAATTTATTAACACATTATATTATTATTACCTTGCAAAATCCAACTAAAAAGTTTATAGAATTATTACCAATAGATAAATATACAGGCTGTAAAATGTACTATGTATCAATATTTGTACTAAGCGTTAGTGGCTCTCTAATATAAACACAATATGTTTTAATAAATTATAATGGAAAAGGCCAAGTTTACAATGAATTTTATTAATTGAAATGCATTGAGTTATGCACATAATATTAAAATATCAAGAGTTGACGTCTAATTGCTATATTCTAATGCAATATTTACGTTTATTGTCTTTAATTTATTAATGATGATGAAAAATATGTATGCTAATAATTTTAAGCTATCTGTAAAATGTACAACATTGTTTTAATTATAGGAAATGTAGATAATGTAAAAAGAAAGTATTATTAATTGTAAATTGAAAGAGAGATATCAATTTTAATAAGTTATCACAAAGAAAAGATTTATTTACTAATCAAAGGATGGGAAGGGAAGGGAATGAGCGGAATGCACGTCACCTTCATCTGCGCCTGTGAAAGAGGCGGAATCAGAGATAGTGGGGGGATTGGTAGTGGCTTGGGAGTCAGGGTTGAAAGGCAGGTGGCTTGATAGGAAGTCAGGGAGGCAGGGTTTGTTGACTGGGAAGGGGCAGCAAGAGCAGTTTGCTTCAATTTCTTGAATTCTTCTTCTGTCACATATACTGGCTTGACAAAACAGATGGACTGGCGTGGGGGGAGACGGGGGTCCTTTCTGGACTTATCACTATCACTTTCATAGAAGATGATGAGATCAAATAAGTCCTGGACGGACACAGAAGGGAAAAGCACATAACCCTTATCAATTTGAGTGCATAGTTTGTTGTAGGTGGCAGGCTTTAAGCGCCTGAGAGCGGAACCAAAATTGTAGAGACATACATTTGCAAGATGCATGTTGGTATGGTTGATGGGGTAGGACCAACAGGTATGTCCTTCAGCCCTGATTTTTTGGGTTGCCCATTCCCGCTGCTCCATCTCTGCACTCAGTACAACTGTGTACACAGCATGTTGGCTAGCCCACTCCTCCAGCATGGCCTTAAGCTCTGTCTGGTAGGCATACCCATCTGTGGTGTTCAATTTTCCAAGTAATAATTGACGCCCAATGGGAAAACAGGCAATAAAACCCCAACAAAACAATACAAGATTGGGCTGCGCTTGTACACATCAGACTGGATATTCTTCTCTCCAAAGTCTTGGATACTGGCCAAGATCTTAGCGTGTGATAGGAAGATGACGTCATTATGGGCCCTCATTGCCCTTTCTTTGATGAAATTGACGGCAGTACAATCATAGGGGTCAGTGTCCACCAAAATGGGGCCACTGAGAACCTGATTGGATAAGAGTCTGGTGGCAACCACAACTCTGTACATCCACAAATTCACTGTTCTTTTGTTGATGAAGATTCTGTGGAGTCCCAGCTGGAGACATACCTGGACCAGGGGCATCTGCAGGTCACATTTTATAATGGCCATCATAAGGGAATGGGCTGTGTCACCTTCAGTCAAAGTATGTGCACCAGTTGGGGTCTTCTTGGTAGGGGGGCCACAGTTGGCGTGGACTCGCAGGGTTGCAGCCTCATTGGACTTTGCAAAACCCATTGCGGCCGCAATTTCCCTGAGGGACATATGCATCCCTTGCTTTTCAACCATTTCAAGAACAATCTCTGGAGCAATTAATTTTTTCTGCGTCTTGCAGGCTGGTTGGCTAGAGGCGGGGTGTGTCTGCTTTGAGAACCAGACAGTGCCATCTGATTGGCTATTTCTGGATTCCAGCTTCCATTGGTGGCCCCATGGCTCACTTGGTCAATTACAGATGCTAGTGTTGCTATATGATTTGGGTTAGCAGCTGCCTGTGTGTGATGGGCAAACAGGGCCATGCTTGAGGACGCAAGAGAAAGAACACACTCCTGGGTGGTGCTTGCAGAGGGGCCTGTGGGTTAGGAGTGGTCATAGACAGAGGCTTCACCGTTAAGAGACCCAGTGTAGCCCTGCATGATTTTGTCAAGACCAGGGAACAGCTTGTTGACTTGGTTGGTGTTGGAAGAAGACATAATAAAATTTTTATTATAATTTTAAACTCAAGAAGAGGAATGTATATTTTAGTTAATTTTATTTTTAATTAGATCTAATTTGGTGAATAGTAAGCATCTAAATTTTAGCTGTCCTAAAATTGAATAGGGTGATTTTTGAAAATGCCTGTGATTCCTAAAAGAATAATAACAAATCTACTCTAGATCATTTGATTTCCTATTTGAGACACCCATAAATTATATTTATTTCAAATTCCTTGCAATTATGATTTGAAACTTGGTTCTTGGATTTGACAATCCTGCAATTTCAGATTCTTTAATTTTTACATGATGTCTATGATTTGTTTGACATACAGGAAATCTCAAATTGTACATTAGAATCCCACGTTTCTGATTTATGTATCCCACATTTGTTTGCTGAGTTTTGTCTTTTGTTGGTTGAGTTATCTGCTCAAGAGATTCAAAATTTGCCAATTTAAATAAAATAAAAAAGTCAAATTAAATGTTTGATTTTATTTAATATTTTACTTTTCACTCAGCTGAGTTGCCCACAAAAGTGATTCAAAATTTGGACCAAGGATTTGACAATCCTGTGTTTTTAAGTTTAGGTTCTGAATTTACAGTATATATCACCCTCTTGGGAGGGATAGATACTATAATCTGATTTGCTGATACTGGTTTTGGAGATCTATGTTTTTTTTCAAGTTAGTACCAATCCTATGGTGGCTCTGCCTTTCTGCCTGTGACCCATGCTATCCCAGATTCTGACCGGCCAGCTGCCCAGAGTTGGTTCCCTGACAGACTCTTTCCCTTATTATCTGGAAATAAATTATGATGTTAATTTGAGAATTACATAATAAATCAACCTAAATTAAAAACACTTTGGTAGTACTATCATCCTGTATCACAGTCATTTAAAACACTTTTCATATACCAGTTCATTCCTTATCATAGAAGAAACTTTGATATTTGGGTTTCATAAATTAAGAATTCTACTGGTGATTTTATTTAGTAAATAATGTGCTTATTCTATTGCAAAATTACTATTGAAAATGCACTAGTATCATAAGCATACAAAAGAAGTGGTGCCCACCAATGTGGGACTAAGAACTATTTTTTTTACATATAGTGTCATAGAAAGGTATCTAGAACACAACATAGAAAATTGAATACTTCCATTTTTTAATTTCACTGTTTACTCTTATTTTCAGCTATAAAAAATGTAAGGAATTCTCTGAAAACTGGTATTCATGTGCCAAAAAGCTCTCCTCTAAAAAGCTAGGTACTTTTTAGCCTTAGGTTTTTAGTTTATTTTTGAGCTATTAAAGCTTTACACTTTGGTCTGGTTGTGATGGCTCCATTGTGACTAAATTAAATTAAAATAAAAAATATGCAAAATCCTTATGTTTTTAGCCAACATTATCTCAAAAACAACATCTCAAATATGGCATCTGGAAACAAATTTGAGGCCAAACCCCCAAGTTTTTCATACTTTTGCTATTAATAAAAAATTATACTAAAAGATTTTATCATTTTTGATATTATATATTTTGAGGTTTTCTCTACAAGAAAATTCTAAAAAATTTCTTTGATATAGTAGTTTTCAAAGCTGTGGCTCTAAGAAAAATCAACTAAGATTTAAAAAAATAAAAATTGACCCAAATATATTATTAATCAGTATAAATTCATTGTTTTTATTCTAATTAAGTCTAAGTCAATTTTGCTTGGCACCATGGCCATGAAAACTAATGTAATAGAATTATTATTCTTTGTTGCTTTGAAAATTGTGCCCAGATTTGAGCTTTTTGAAAATATTTCACCCTTAGATGCCTCCCCAAGTCTATCAAGAAAGCCAACAACAAGGTTTCCAAGGACAAGTATATCCCCACTAAGTCCATAAATGATAATGCTATCCCCAAAAATAAGCCTCATGAAGAACAAAAAAATACAAGTCAAGACCCCCAAGCCTTCTCCTGAGCCCAAGGATTGTAGTCTCACCCCTACTTACTATCAATTTGTACATTCACTATCAGACAAATATGAACAGTGTTTAAACCAAATTATGAAGATGAGCTTTAAGGAGTCTCTGAAAACAGCTTTAATGGGCATGGCTTAGCTGCCTAAGAGCAAGAGCTCATCTTATAGTAGGATGTGCATGCTTTCTCTAATATCTGAAATGCCAATGGGTGTTTTAAGTCCCAGACGTCTTCTATGAATTATTTACTATAATGATTAAAAATGGGGTGCTGGATTTGTTAAGGGTGCTTCTTTTTCATTTGAAATCATCAGAAGAAAAACATGACTCACCATCACTGCTGCTGTGATAGTCCTGGGTGCCAATCAAGATTAACTACAATTGGTTTTACCCAAGTCAAGGAGCTCATCATTGAACATGAATGCATGGACTCTGATTAGATTCTATGTTATCTCATGTACTTATATATGTGCCAAGATATTACCCTCAACAAGGACATTATTTCATCTGAGCTGGTCACCCATGTCCTACTCCACCTGAATGAGAATCAGATAGAGGAATTTGGAGATAAGACTAAGCTTTAACGTTATAGTACCAGCCAACACTTGATTGAGGCAAATATTGATGTCTGAGCCAGAACAATTTATGAGCTTGTGCTAACAGATGTCCAGAAAAATATCATTCTTTGGAAGCACTTCCTCTTACATTATGATGGACAAAGAGCAACAAGCCACATCATTTTCTTTACCATACAAGGTGGTCTCACACACCTTCTTAAGTGTATTATCTGGTTTGCTGATAAGACTTTCTCATCATGTCTAAAGCTTTTCTACCAGCTTTGGGCTATTCATGGCCAAGTTAATGCACATAATTTTCCCTTTTTATTGATTTTTCTTCCTAATAAAAGGGAGGAAACATACATCCACACCCTGAACATCCTCAAGCAAAATTTTGATGCCATTTTCCCTATGCTTTATTATGAGCCATGCCATGTTCTGAGGCGCGGCACAGACACACAACAGGGAATCCTAACCTTAGGATTGGATTTGTACTAAGTCTTGGTTAGATGACAGGGAAAGCAATAGCATTTACCTTGCGGCCCTGGATAAATAATCTCTACTAGTTGTGGCTAGAGAGAGGCGCGGAAGTACAGAAGACACAAAGACAAAATGTGAATAGAACTTAATTTTTATTGGTGAATGTGAAATGTAATATATAGTGGTTAGGAATACCACAAAACACTACCAGGACGGTATGATCACTTGCCACAAGCATGAGTGGGGCAAGTGAGTTGCGTAGAGTCAGGCAACCAAACAATCATATTTTCTGAAGCAGAAGCCAGTTCATTTTGAGAGTCAAAAGCGAAAGCAAGAGATTTGTTCTCAAAATGGCCCAACAAAGGCAAAATCAAAACATGGTAAATGCTGTTATTCACGACATTGCCCCCCTCTAGATTGGCTTTTGGGGGTTGATACTTGCAGAGGAACTTGGTGTGTACACGGGCAAAAGGGCGACCACTGGAGAGGAGCTTTATAGTATACTCAGACCCTCGTTTGAAAGTCACCTCTAAAGGACCAATCCACAAGGAGTCTAGTTTGTGCGCGCGCCCACCCACACAGGGTTGATAGTATAGGACATGGTCACCAACAGCAAACTCTGGCAAGGGGGGAGCGTCCAGCGTTGTCAGGTGAGAGCTCAAGCATCTTAGTCTTATATGCGGAAGTGTAGGCAGTGGCCTGTATATCAATGATGCGGTTGACTAAGTCTTTGATGTAGTTGTCAGGGTTCATGGCCTTATCAGAGGAGAGTAGGGGAACCCCCAAGAGCAACAGAGTGGTGGCTTCACGCCCATACAACATGGCAAAGGGGGAGTACCCTGTGACCCGATGCTTGCTCAGACAATAGGCAAAGAGTGCAGCAGGTAAGTATAGATCCCAATTGGCAGCGTCAGAGTAGTTGAGTTTCCTCATGATAGAAACCAGTGTCAAGTTGGCACGCTCAACTGCCCCATTAGTGGAAGGATTATAGGGGGCAGAGAAAGACTGGTGAGTTCCTAGAGCTTCAACAACAGAGGTTACAAGTTTGGCATTGAAGTTGTTTCTGTTGTCTGATAACAGCACTTGAGGACAGCCATGGCGGTAGAAAACATCCTGCAGCAGGAAGGCGGTGGTAGTCTTAGCAGTGATGTCTTTAGTAGGGCGAGCTTCTACCCACTTGCTGAAGTGGTCAACGGCAATCAGGATAAAGCGGCATCCAGAGCGTGAGCAGGGGAGAGGACCTACAGCATCAATGCTTACAGTGTGAAATGTATGTTGAGGGGGAACCAATTTGAACTCATGGGAAGCCGCTTGGGGCCTCTGAAGTTGACAGTCATGGCAACTAGCTATGACATCTGGGATCAACAGGCAAAGTGTGACCGTACTACAGTCACTGCTGAGCATTTAGCCAAATAAATGCTCCAAAATATAAAGATGTTCTGTTTTTGCTGTTTATTACATATAGATAGGTTTGTTTGGAATACTTGTGGGAAAGGTTCCTAGAAACTGTATATTTATGTTTGATAAAAGAACAGAATATGGATGTTTAGTTAGGTTAGGCTAACTAAAAGAATTGAGGCAAGATTGGCCAAATCAATCTTAGAGACTAGGTGTCTCAAAATGGGTTAGTTGATCAGGAAGATTAATTAATAAATACAGAATATAATTAATGAGGATTTAATTATATTAAAATGGCCTTGACTTTGTCAAGAAGTTTGGTTAGGGTTAACCATAGGAAAACCCCCAGAATTTGGGTTAAAAGCGCCGCGTTGGCAGATTTATTGGGTTAGAGGCACTGCCTAATTAATTTGAGATGCGCTGAGGCGCCCTATCAAATTTTCTCAGGCGCTGGGGCGCCGCCTAGGAAAATTTCTGGGCGCCGTGGTGGCGCCTGGTTCGAGTTTTGAAGCAGTTTAATAGGTTTTAAAGGCGAAAAACCATTAAATGCAAAAATAACTAAATAAAGGCAAGGATGCCTAGAAATTCAGGTTTGATCAGCTGGTTCCCAGTTGGAACACTGATAGCTGAGTTTAGGATGTGCAATCCACAGGGTTTTGGTGCTGGGAGCTGGGGAAGTTCCATGCCAAATTGGTACATTGGGTTGAATGGAGTCAGGTGACTTCTGCCCATTGTAGGTCAATTCTCATAAGTTGAGAATTGTTGGTGATCTTTCAGGTAAAGATCTATGTTGGATGACTTAAATTTCATAGACCACATGACGCAAATCATTGGTTGATTCAATAACCAGAGGGGTTTTCAGCCGTGTATGCCCCAAATGGTATATAAGCAAAAACAGTTAAACATTAATAAAATATATTCATTGTCGGTTTTGACGCTTTCCCCTCACCTATTTTCCAATTGCCATGCCTTCTTTGTTAAAATTTGAGAGAGCCAAGTTTGGGGTCCTTTGTGTGGAAACTGCTGCTGCAAGAAAGGAGGTTCCTACAAGTACATTGGAAGAAGCTTGGACCAGCCTGGAGGTCACTAATACTGTTCCTGCTGAATCTTTAGTAGAAGTAAAGGCTGCGTTTGAAGAGCTGTATTCCAATTACTTTGCAAAAGAAGGGACTCCCGTCCAAGGGAACCAAATTTATGCTTGGAATGCTTGGAACTTGTTGGTAGAATGGGATGAAATCTTGCAACAAGTAAAAGAGATGGCAAATTGTGAAATTGAGGCAGTGAGAGCACGAGAGGAAAAAAGCGTTGAAATCATGGCTTGTTGGCAGGATGACAATAAAGTGTTATCTGAGAAAATTGCCTCCCTGGAGGCAAAGCTCCTCAAAGCTTTGTCCCAGGAAGGTAACAGCAATAAGAGTCAAGGGCAGGATAATGACAGGATGAACTGGTTAGGCCTGGATCCGTCACACAAAGATTCTTCCAGAAGTAATTCTTCTGAAGCCCTTCAAAGATCTTGGCAATGCCTACATGGCCAGTTTCTTTATGAGCTTGTGACACCAAGGAGAGGCAAAGACTGGGGCGCATGTATGGTAGGTATTGACCCCGCACCTTCTTGAAGAGTTGGTTATCACATATGAGGGTATCTTCAGACAATTTATACAAGGCAAGTCAAACCTCTTCTGTCTCACTTTCCCAGGAAGAAGGGTAGCCAATTAGCTTGTACAGGCAGTCTGCCTCAGCAGGATGTAGGGCAAGGATGGGCATTTGGGATAGCCTGTCAGTGTTCTGATGTTGAATCCTGGGGCAATGGAGCACAGTGAAGTCATAACCTTGCAGGCAGAGAGCCCATCTGGCTAAGCGTCCTTCAGGCTCCTTAAGTTGTTGTAACCATTTGAGCAAAGCGTGGTCAGTGACAACAGTGAAATGGGTACCATACACATAGTGGCGGAATTGTTTGACTGCATGCAGCACAGCAAGGCATTCCTTCTCTGTAACGCTATAATTCTTTTCATGCTTATTTATCACACGGGAAGTATAGGCTACAGGGTGGTCCACACCTTCATTGTTGAGCTGAGCCAAGATAGCCCCAATAGCAAGGTCACTAGCATCATTGCACAAGATGAATTCCTTATTGTAATCAGGGTACACTGAAATGGGTGCTTCTTTGAGTTTCTGCTTTAGAGTCTCAAAGGCTTGCTGTTGACTGGCGGTCCATTCAAAAGGGACATTACGCAATAGTTGGACCAGGGGTTTGCTAGTACCAGCAAAATCAGGGATGAATTTTCTATAGTAACTCATCATGCCCAGAAAGACTTGTACTTCTTGGAGGTTGGTGGGAGGAAGCATTTTGTTGATGGCTTCAACCTTCTTGGTCATTGGACAAATTCCCATTTGGGTTACTTCATGGCCCAGGAATTCAAGGCGCTCTTTGAAGAAAGCACATTTAGAAGGCTTTAACTTGAGTCCAGCTTCTTGGATCTTTATGAACACCTCTTTAAGATGGGCTAGGTGATCTGTGAAAGTTGCGCTGAAGACTGTTATATCATCTAGATAGACTAAGACACACGACAACTTCAAGTCACGCAGGATGGAGCCCATGGCCCTCTGGAAAGTTGCCAGAGCATTACAGAGCCCTTGCAGCATGCAAGTAGGCTCAAACAATCCTTCTGATGTGATGAGTGCAGCCTTCTGACGGTCTTCAGGAGAGAGGTCAACTTTCCAGTAGCCAGACGCCAAATCCATGGCAGAGAAAAACTTAGAACCTCCAAGGCATTGAAGGGTGTCATCAATGTGTGGTAAGGGATAGGAATCTTTCTTGATTAGGGAATTCAACTTTAAATAGTCCATCACAATCCAGTGTCCATCATCCTTTTTCTTTAAGATGAGCAGGGGGGAAGCCCAGGGACTTTGAGAGGGAGCTAGCAGTCCAGCATCCAGCAGTTGTTTGAGCTACTTAGAAACCTGTGCATCTTCTACTTGGCTGCGGCAGTATGGCTTGGCACAAAAGAGGGGAGCATCTCCTGTGACAATCTGATGAATCACACCTTTGGCTAGCCCATAATCAGTACTATCTTTAGCAAAGATGTCTGAGAACTGGTATAGTAAATCAAGCACCTCTTTCTGTTGGACCAGGTACAACTGAGGAAAGTCTTGGGCAGTGAACAGAGATAGGACTTGAGGCTTGTCTTTGGGTAGATTAAAGTCTTGAAACGCTCCAAAAAGGTGAAGAGACAAGACGTCAGGAGCATTTAACAACTTCCCGTAACCAACAACCTGTCCTCTAGATATAGTCATAGGAAGCGCAGTAAGGTTGGCAACTAGTAATCAAACAGGATTCTTGTGGGAAACGTCCAGAATTCCAGGACAAAGGTAAGGCTTGTTACGTCCCAGCAAAGGAGGGGAGTACAGCTCCAAGAAAGTTTGTTCAGGTAGTTCATATGATATCTAGGAGTCTAGAATAGCCTGAGAGCCTGGGGGGATGGTGATAGCAGATGTGGCCATGAGAGAGATTCCCTCAGTTGCAGGACAAGCCATGGGAGGAAACTTCATGTTGGAGGAATGGGTTCAGTATTTTAGGGTGAAAACTCCAGTGGGGTACTCCAGAGTACATGCCTTCAACCGTTTACCAGGAACTTTGATGGGCTCCCCAAAGATCAGAGGGACTTTGTACCCTAGGATAGAAAGATAACCATCCTTTAGGTTGATGATCCCATTATATTCCCAAAGGAACTGGGTACCAACCAAAAGGTCATAGCTCTCATTTTCTAGAACAACAGCTGGCACAGCCAACAGGAGTTTATCAAATTGCATTGGTAAGGCAGAGTACACACCTATGGCACAAGTCATGGAGAGACCAGCAGTGCCATAGGATTGATGGTAGTTGAGATCAGGGGCCAGCTTAAGTTTCTTCATCAGTTTAGAAGAAACAATGTTGACAGGAGAACCGGTGTCCAGGACGGCTTTGATCTTGACCTTTTGGATAGATATCTCTACTTGGGTGGTGGTGCATCCAAAGGGTGGCAGAACAGCCAAGATATCCTGTGCCTCAGCTAGTTCCTTGTCCCATTTCTCAATCATGCATCTTAGTCCTGGGAACTCCTTATATACAGTTTGGAGAGGGAGTGAGACAGATACATTCTTGAAAACAGCGTCTGCAACTTCAGTGGCTTCCTCTGATGATTCCACTAATACAGGGGACCATTTTGCCTGAGTAAGATAGGGGCGGGAGACAACTGTTTTGGCCTCAGACAAGGGCTTGGTGGTAGTTGTAGTCTTCCCAGATTGTAGCTTGTAGGGAACAGCAATAGTCTCAGGGACGGCAAGAACAGAATACCCGTATGCATCATGGTTGTCAACATCAGATTCATCCACATCAGAATTGTCAGAAATGTCATGGAACAGGAGGAGGATAGGGGGTTCTTTGTCATCAGCAGGCTCAGAGTCAGTAGCAGGTGGAGGTGTAGGAGGAGACTGGGAAGAATTGTCAACCAAGAGCGTCTCTGCCTCTAGGTTGACTGTTCTTTTCCCGACTGATCCTTGGGATCAGCTCCTTCAACCCGCGGATTGGTGCAGACGCGAGAGTGGTGGCCTATCTGACCACAGTTGTGGCAACCCTGACATTGAGGCGGATTTTGGGAGTTCATAGTGAGGATACAAGGGCCGCAAGAAGAGGAGCCAGAGTTGGAAGCGGCATAACTTATCCAAACAACTGCCCCAGAATGGGTAAGATGCATATCTTGGAGCAGTGTTTTTATACTTTTCATGGAGGACAGCATAGCCTTGTGGGCCTTGAAATGGAGGCATAGGAGTTGATTCACCTTGAGGGCCTGGGCGCAGACCATATATGCTTCATGCACCGTCAATTGTCTGCTTGTTATTAACTGTTGCCCCTCCATTTAAAATCTGTTGGCAAATTCAGCTAATGTCTCTTTGGGCTTGAAGGATATGTGCATGAAAGCATCCTTTTTCACCTCCAGGCTAAGATCACCACCAAACTTGTCAATCAAGAGTTGTTTCATGTCCTCCCAGGTCTCAATGGAGGGCAGCTCTGGTACAACTAACTCTTGACAGGCCGGGTGTAGGCAAGTCAGAATATGTTCTTTCTTAACTTCATCTGATGCTCGCCTCATGGCAGTCTCATAAATAGTTAAGAAGGCTGAAATAGTCGAGGTTTTAGGATCAAACACTTGCTTAAAAGTAGGCTTGAAGTGCGCCTCAGGAGTTGGACCACCATTGTTGCTATTGAGTACATTTATGCACAGGGAGAACTCAGCTTCAGATTTGGAGGGGGGTTGTCTAGCCTATAGTTGTTGAACACTTTCTTCAAGGGTTGTCAGAGTCTCGGTGGTTCTGGCACCCGTAGTGTTGGCTAAAGCAGTCTGTTGTTCAGTAACATCTAGGCGTTGGCCTTGGGTAGTGACAACCGTGAAGAGTTCAGACAGTCACAAAGTAAGGGATGGCCCCACTGATAGGCAAGGGGTGAATCTGTTGTTTACCGAATCAATCAACTCACTCATCTCCTGTATGTCTCTGTCCAACTCAGTCTGGTCTTGTTTCAAATGGTCCACCTCCTTAGCTAGGGCAATCAACTCCCTAGTGCAGTGGATTTGAGGAGCCCCCGCCAAACCAGGACAACATCCATCTTTCTCGTTAACCCCGCGTGGACTAGCAGCAGCCGTCACTACCTCACGTAAAGCAGCAACTTCCTGCTGTAGTTCAGCAACCTGAGCAGTCAGCACAAGAACCTGGGGATCAGGATGAGGCATTTCAGTAGGACGTCCTTGGCTGTAAGTAGAGGCACATAATTCCTGGATGGCTTCCCAGATTCTCTGCTCTCTGTTCACCAGATCATCAGCAGGAGGAGAAGGCGGAGCATCAGGTTTGGGAGAGGACAGCTCATTCACCTGACTCTGAAGTTTGGCAATAGCGGTGGCAGTGGCAGCTCTCTCTTGATCAAATTCCGCACCAAGCTCATTTAGACCTTGGGCAGCAAGGTCAGCTACCTGTTGCAATTGCTCAAAGGAATAGACACTGAATGCATTGAGCTGTTGCACTAGGCGCTCAAAATTGGAGAGATAAGCATTTAAGGTGGAGTCTACTTGAGTACGCCAGGGTTGTTCTAACTGATGAAACTCATGTTGTCGCTCCCTAATGTACTCAGGGATGGACTGGCGTATTTTCTTGATGGAATTGACTAAACGTGTTTGTGAGGTGACCAAATCACACTGATTGTCAGATATCATGGAGAACAGGGAATGAATCCATTGTTGGTAGGCGGCAAACTGGTCCCAATGATGGGTAACAGCTGCTTTTAGAGACAAGATTTCTTGAACGTGGAGTCCCAACACCATCTGGTGGTGGGCTAAGGCAGGCTGTACAAAGGATGACAGCAGATGATCAGCAGAGCCAGCCTCTGGGAGGAGGTGTTGTGGAAACTGAGGGGCCATAATTAACTCATAGTATTCAGCATGGCTAAACTGTAACTGAAGGCAAGGGATGGCCCCATCCCAAGCTATCCCAAGGGCTACTGCCATGACTTGTTCCAAGTCAGGGGTACCCATAGGGTAAGCAACTAAGCGGGGACCATTCCCAAGGTTCAGTACAGTAGGGAAAATAGGCAGGTTGGCAATGTCTTCCTCAATAGGAGGGCTGGTAATTTCAGGCGAGGTCAACTCCCAAATAGGCAGAGGCAAGGGACCTTCAAACGTAGATGCAAAAGGGATAACCAAGGGGCTTACAGCCCCTGTAGTGAGCACCATTTTTGTTGTGTTCTGAGGCGTGGCACAGACACACAACGGGGAATCCTAACCTTAGGATTGGATTTGTACTAAGTCTTGGTTAGATGACAGGGAAGGCAATAGTGTTTACCTTGCGGCCATGGATGAATAATCTCTACTAGTTGTGGCTAGAGAGAGGCGCGGAAGTACAGAAGACACAAAGACAAAAATGTGAATAGAACTTAATTTTTATTGGTGAATGTGAAATGGAATATATAGTGGTTAGGAATACCACAAAACACTACCAGGACAGTAGGATCACTCGCCACAAGCATGAGTAGGGCAAGTGAGTTGCGCAGAGTCAGGCAACCAAACAATCATATTTCCTGAAGCAGAAGCCAGTTTATTTCGAGAGTCAAAAGCAAAAGCAAGAGATTTGTCCTCAAAATGGCCCAACAAAGGCAAAATTGAAACATGGTGAATGCTGTTATTCACAACAAGCCAACTGAGAAGAGAGTCCACAAAAAGAAGAAGAGCACCAAGGCAGAATCCCAGGAAAAGCCAAATGTGACAAAAAATGCTCCAGAACTACTCTCTTATCATACCACATTAACGGTCAACTTTGAGATAGCTCAGGATAATACCTTTATAAAAGTCTTCAATAGCAGCCCCCAAGGTTGCTTTTTTCACTAACACCAGGATCTTAGAAATGGCCTGACAAAAAACCTTGCCCTTGACAAGCTGATTTCCAAGGATGTCACAAAATAGGCCAATAATACCTTTAGTTGCTTTGCAGCCTTATCTATAGTCATAAAAAAAGAAGTGAATCTTCTTTTAAAACAAGCTTATTAAGGAAAAGTTTATTGTGGACAATCAAGAAGACTTTACATCATTCTTCCATTACTTTGAAAACCAGTAAAAGGGTGTATTTTAGGGGCAGCACCACAACCTCAAGGATTAAGACTCCATCAATTAGAACTGCTTTAAGCAGGTTAAGAAAGGGGTCAGGAGGACCATATCTTCACTTGAAAGGTGGCACAATTAATCTGCTTTCCTGGCTAAGGTAAAGAAGCCCAAGTTTAATGACAGTATCAGCAAGATGAAGATCTAGCATGCTCACAGGAACCAGATTTAGGTACAACACGTCATTTCAAGAACAGCACTTCAATTTATGCCATCTCAAATTAAATTCAAGATGGCGCTTTTTGAATCAGTGATTTTTTATCACAAAAAAATAAAATAATTAATAAAATAGTTAAAATTTAAATATATCTTTAATATGCAGCATCTTGAATTTACACCATCTTGATTCTGTCACTTTGAGTCAGATTAATTAAATCTTATTTTGCTAACTTTATTTACATATGAAATCATTTAGTGTGGGGTGGTTTATGCCATCTTGACTTTATGTCATTTTGAATCATGCTATTTATCTTTAGCTAGAATAAGCTTATACCCAAACTAAAATTAAGCCTGTTATATAGTGCCAGAAGGGCAACTGCCAGAATTAACTCATTCCGCAAGTTGACTTACTATATGTTGATAATCAGAGTTAAAAATACTTTAATGTTGACAGCATTGAAAAGTCAGAATTAAGTTCAACTCATGCAGACTACTAAATGTTGACACTTTTTTAATAAGCAAAAACCTGTTTCCTGAACATTTTACTTAATAAAAATTAAGCTTCAAGATATTTTTTAGGGTAATGTGACAACATAGATTTTAAAAAGTCCATAAAAAATTATACATGAATATTAAAAAATTTCATAAAAATACACTTTTATTTTATTTTACTATGAAATTAGCTATCTTTACTATAATAAAAATTTTCCCACTTATAAAACAAAAAAATCAATACACAAAAAGGTACTACATAAAATTTCACGTATTATAGCAAAATATAGCAATCAGAAACAGTAATATAAAGTTTTTTTATATTGAAAACTACAAAAAACATATAATTTACTAGCAAAATACCAATATAGGCCATGTAATACAGTCTAAAAATACAAACTATCAATAAAAAACCAATGATTTTATAAAAGCAGTATCATAAAAGATTAACAATTTATTTAGAATAACTATTTATTTAAAAATATTATAGTTAATATATAAGAACTATATAAAAAATTAGGCAATACTCAATAAATTTAATGAAAAGCTAGACTGTAATAACCTGGTTGCCATTAAGAACTGTGGCAATCTTCTTGATGTATTCCCCAATCTCTGGAAGCTTATATTTGGCCTTGACAATGTCCTTGATCTTCTCTTGATACTGTTTCTCTTTGGTGGTTCTCTTCTTCTTAGATGGGCGGTTCTCAATATCTCTGATGGATGCAGCAGTCTTCCCCTGTTGGACTTTGAGGTGCTCATAGAAGGTGTTGTATCTGGGCTTGATTCCAAAGGAGGACTTGATATGCTTATTTCAGCTCTCCAAAGATGAAGTATTTTACATCTCATCCTTAAGAACTGCCTGGTAGCTGTTCCAGTTGGCTTTGACTCTGGGCTTGCTCCAGCGCTTAGTGACCTTATGTCCAATCCACTGTGGTTCATAATATTCAATGAAAGGGTAGAAGGCACCATCATGTTTCTTGGAATATGGATCCTGGCATAGGAGCTCAAAGGCTTGTCCAGCATGCTCTGGCTTTACAAAGGCTAGTGCTACAAACTGCTGAATTAAGAACTTGCACTTTCCTGATGTATCTAGACAGTGGAGCTTGCTGAGCTCAGGTAGACCCTTTAGTTGCCTGTTGACAGCCTGTTGATAATGGGAAAAACACCCCTGTACCTCTCCATCAAAGGTATTTACAAAAGCGTTATACTGGGCAGTTTCATAGTCCATGATTATAGTTGAGGGGCCAAGTGCTTTATCTTGAGCGTCTTTTTCTGCAGCAAGGGTGGCTTCATCCTTTTCATCATCATCTGGATTGGCTCTAGTGTTATGGCCAGGGGGACTCTTTCTATTACTGGGTAGGGCTTTTGTTGCAACCAAGATTCAAACCTTGCCTGCTAATTTATCTTACAATACACAGGGGGCGCTCAATGAGTTGCCCCTTGACGTATCTAACGTTATGAATGAATCTGATGGCAATGTTGAATGGCGGGCACTTCATCCTAATTAGGAGCATTGCCAATTTGACCTACTGATCCCTGCACAAGTTATTCCTTGGCTCCAAACCCTACATGGAACTCCTCACAATGCCACCCCCTTGTGGCCTTGTGGCTTCCCCATTTAGTATATTAATTGCAATATCCTACAATAAACGACACCTTATTCTTATTATTCTATCCCTTCCTATTGGACTGTTGTCTTCCCCAATTCCAAGTACTGGACCCTCATTGGTTAAGTTGCAACACTTTGATTCCCTCCTGAAGGATTTTAAAGGCCTTTGTGTAGATCTCTTCAGTTGCCCCAGGAAGCAGAAAGTAGGCAAATGGGAGCACCTTGCCTTCAATAAGGGAATGTACAGCCCATAGTTGGTAAAAAGAGGCAGGGGCATACTGCAAAGGTACCTTCACATAACCAGGTCTCTGAATCTCTTAACTGCTCCAGGTTCTGTTGTGTAGCATAGCATATAATTCTTGTCTCTGCTGTAGGCCCATCATCATGTAAAAGGAATACCTCATCACCATTGAACATCTTCAGCTCATCTGTCAAGACTAACTCTCCTTGGACCATGGCATATTTCTTATGGGGGAATAGATCACAGCATTTGTCAAATATGTACTTCACTAACTGGTCGCAGTCAGAGATGAGCTTCAGGACCTCATTACTTAGGTGTGTGGTGGCCTTAACTGCCAGATCAGAAGCCTTGACGTCTTTGGAGACTGGGACCATTTGGTAGAGATACCACTTTAGAAGCTTTTCAATAAGATTTATTGGAGTATTGCATGTGTGCTCTCTTTTTTCACTAGTGACTTTATCCCATCCTTCTGTATTGATCCTGGCAGCACAGCATCTATCTTCACATACATAATGCTTGCTTCTTCCTGCTCTCTTCTGATTGTTGAAATTGAAAACATAGCCATCACAGACTAAACTTGCACCTCCTTTGACAGACATTAGAGGGAAAACCGAGGGAACTTCTTTGGGAGCTTAAACTCTCCTTTGATGTTACATATATTGTGAACCTTTAGGGGATACCATGGGCCAATTGGTGCTTGATGATAGCCAGACAGGTAATCATCAGGATCTTCTTTATTGATATTTGATGAGGAGGATGGAGGTGCAGATTTGTTGGGCAGTAGAGGGGAATTATCTGGATTTGGATTCTTGCGCTTTCTGGACTGGGAGAGCTTGATTCCTTGGGACTTGATCTCTTTGAGCTTGATTCATCTGGGCTTGGCTGGGGTTCTGGACTCTTGGGTATATTCTTTCTTCCTTGCTTGTTTAGTGAAACTTCATCTCCTTCTGATTGGTACCAGCTTGGAGAAGAGGAGGGGGCAGGAGAGGCTCTTTGCTTTCAGGGTCTGGGGTCTTCTCCTTTGTCTTCTGTTTTGTTGAGTGCTCTTTGGCTGGTTTTTTGTTGGGGTAGGAACTTTGGGCCTTTCCAGAGGCTTTGGGTACTTTCTTGGTTGACTTGGGGTTATTTTGTGGCTTCTTGAAAGATTTGTCCTACACTAATTAGAGTAGAGCTCATAAAGTAAGAATAATCATGTGAGACATGAATAAAATTAAATAATAATCACTTGTTTTAAATTTTATTATTAAGTAAATAGTTTATAGAGTGTATAGAAAGTAATTTTAGAGCTAGTTTATTATTAAATAATAGAAAAAACCCATGTTTAAATAAAAAGTTGACATTCTGGTAGTCACAGTAGTCAAAAATATTTAATTTAGTTTTTCAGCATAAAAAACGCTTTAATTTTGACGTCAACATGCTGACAGTCAGCATTAAAGTGGAAAAACACTATGTAAATCACTTATAAAGCTTGGTTAATATTTTCTAGTGTTGGTTTTTTAAGGCCAAAATTGATTATTTTTAAATTTAAAAAAATTAAAGAGTTGCATATGTAACTTATGAAAACTAAATAATAGGATTGTAGAGGGAAGTCTGAAGTACAGCCCTGGGTACTTTGGCCTGAATTACCATACCATTGTATGTGTGCTTTTTGTTAAGTGGCAGTGTTTTACTAATAAATAAGTGAAGGTGTCAACATTCAGGCAGTCAGCGTTCTTTTATAGCAACTCTTCTATTAAATCTTGCTTAATTTATGTCACTTTGTTTGCTTAGCCAAACCCCTTTGTTGCAATTTAGGCAACACATTGATTTGACACAAAGTCAAAATTATAATTACATACATAAATCCTAGTTTTAACATATGAGTTTTGGCTTAAGTGGACTTCCGGAAATAAGCTATAGTTTATCCAGTGAGTTTAAAATAACAGTAAATATCCAAATAATACAAATAATGTTATGAAAGTTGGCATATGTCTTTGTTAATGCTTATCTTAATATATATTTAATAAAAACAGTAGTATAAAATATAAAAGTAGTTATTTTTAGAATATTGTGTATTTTATTAATAAATTTATGGATTCTTATTTGGGGTTGACATCCAGATATTACTTACTGTAGTTGACCTTAATGTAAAAGTACAAAGAAACTTACATTTTCATAGTAAATTATATTAATTTTTTGGCTTAAAATTAAGCCTTTGTTTAAATGGTGTCAACATTATGTCTGTTCCTTTTTAATTTTGCAATTCTGACTTAATAATTCACTATGAAAAATTAGCTTAGTTTTGGAAATGCCCAATTCCGGCGGATAAATGTTGACAAATTGTTGACATTCAGTAAGTCAACTTGCAGAATGAGTTAATTCTGGCAGTTGCCGCCAGAAGATGTTCCTATAGTATTAATCTAAGACACTTATAATAAGAACAACCTAAAATACCGCCATTATAATAGTCCTTCTAGTGATTGTCATTGCTGGGTAAAAAACCCAGTTTTGTTATATGTAATTTATAACTTTATTATACATGGATACATTGATAAGGGTACTATTAATAAAATATTTTAATAGTAGTTTTAATATGGAAGGGGTGATTATGCCATTTTAATTTACGTCACTTCAAATTCCACCAAGTTTCATATCACCCAATTGGTTCAATGCGCACAATGGATATAGGAAAATAAGGGGAAATTACATATGACTCCAGGCTACGCTATATCATTCCCTCACCACAATTCTTGCTTTCCACTTTTCAAAAGTAAAGATTGACGTTAAAACTCATATTAATATAAAATGTAAGAAATTTCCTGAACCTTTGCAGATATATATTTTTATGCTTCCTCTAAACAGCTGAGTACTTTTTTCCCCAGTTGTATAAGCTAGTTTTTGAGAAATCCAAGTTTTACTCTTTGGCCTGGTTGAGTTAGCTCCACTGTAAATTTGTTAATTTAATATAAAAAATGGTCAAAAACACCATGTTTTTGAGCTAAAGCACCTCAATTATGTCACTTCAAAAACGCCATTTCAACTGCAACTTTTCAGTCAAAACTCAAAGTTTTGCATACTTGTGTTACTTAATAAAAAATATTTTTACAAAATAAAAAAACATTGAAATTTAGATATTATGTGTTTTAATACTTTCTCTACAATTCTATGTAAAAAAATTATATTTTTATATTAACATTCTCCATTTTCACTTTAAAAACAACCCCCAATTTGCTCATATTTTGATGCTAATTCACTTTTAGATGCCTCCCAAGTCCATCAACAAAGCTGTGTTCAAGGCCTCCAAGTCCAAGAACACTCCTTCCAAGGCCAAGAAGGCCAAAACTACCCCTAAAAAGCAGCCTGCTAAGGGTTAAACTCCCCCCCCAAGACACCCACGCCTTCCCCTGAACCAGAGGGAAACAGTCATACCCCTACCCACTCTCATTTTGTTTACTCCCCTTCAGACCCCCAAGAGAAGTTGTTCAACTTCAACTGCCACTCTGATCCCACCTCAGAGCCTGAAGAGGAACATTAGACTTAGTCTGTGCCTGTTGCTCCTATTGATGAGCCAATTGAGCCCTGGGATCTAAACCCTGTGCACAATATCTGCAATTGAAATGGCAACTTAGCTGTGCACACCATATACCCTGCCAGCTACCCAATTGTGACCAAGAAGGGGGTGCTGGCTTTTTTACAAGGGCTACAACATCAGCTGTAACAATGAAAAGAAAACAATCTGCCAATATCACTATAAATGTGATAACGTTGGGTGCCCTGCTAGGCTCACTACATACAGGTTCACTAGATTCAAGGCCCTGACTACTGGGCATGACTGCACCAAGCCTTTTGATCCCTTTTACTAACTGATCTGCTGGTTTCTTTGCCAGGTCATACCAACCACCAAATATCAAACTGCCACTGAGGTTGTCAATGATGTCTTCCTCAATTTAAATGACACCCAACTTGTCACTGTTGGTGGCGCCTCCAAATTACAGAGATATCTCACTGATCAGAGATATGCTCTGAGCACTGAAGGCGTCAGTGCTTCATTGATTGAGCAATTGATCCTTACTGAGGAACAAAAACTATCTTAGATGAGGAGATATTTCTTCTCCATGACAACAGCCAACATGCGCCTGAGGGCATCATTTTCTTTGCCACCACACAGTAACTGAACAACCTGTTAAAATGCAAGACCTGGCTTGCAGATGGAACTTTCTCCATCTGCCCAAAGCTATTTATTCAGGTTTGTAACATCCATGGGCAGGTTAGAAATCTGGTTCTTCCCCTGGTCTTCTACTTACTTATCAACAAGATGCAGGAAACTTATGTCCTTGTTTTTGAAATTTCAAAGGCCAAGTTGGATGAGATCCTCCTAACCATTGAAGAGGAGCCAAAGGAAGCCAGAGAGCGCAATAAGAAGGCCCAGTCCCAGGAAGAGGAAGTTACCCCAACCAGGAAGCAGCCCAAAAGCCTTACATACCATGAATACCTGGTAGTAGATTTTGAGCAGGCGCAGGCAAATGCCTTCATTAGAGTATTTAAGAGCTCCCTGCAGGGATGCTACTTCCACTTCCAGCAGGCACTCTGCCGCCGCCTTCAAAAGTGCTCTGATCATCATGAGCTGGTCAACTTTGAAGGCACTAAAGAAGCCAAGGACGTGTTCAACTGCTTTGCTACCCTTGCCCTTGTGAGAAAGGAGGAGACAAATGCCTTTTAAGACGCCCTCCTCCACCATCCTTATATCCTTGCCAACCAGGCAGCCTTTGCACCTTTTATTGAGTATTTTGAAACTCAATGGGTTGGTATTTTTCACGGAGCATGCTGCATCAGAAAAGACAGTGACTCAATCCAGTAGAACTGCTATAAGCAGGTAAAAGATGATTTGATCAAGACCACCTCTTCCCTTTAAGGGTGGCATAGTCAGTTTGCTACAAGGGTCAGGGTTCATAAGCCCAAATTCAACAAGATAATGGTGCATTTAAAAACCCAGCAAGCCATCTCTTCCCAGCTCTTCAAGAATGGCATGAAGTCCAAGGGCAACCCCCCCAAGCAGACCAAGGCTGTAAAGAAATATATTGAAATCAGCAAGGTAGTTCTTGCATACTATCCTAAGGATAGAAAGCTTGAGAATTTCCAAGCTAACTCAGTTTCTCTTTCAACTAATGTATGAGCCTTTTTGCAATAAACTCTTCCAATTCTTATACTATTTCTCTTTCATTTTTATCATTCTTTTAATTTTATTTAGTATTTGGTACAAATATCTGCTTATTTTAAAGTTAGATCACAGTTATAATAGATGAAAATGGTTGATTTGGGGTATATTTTAACTTTTGGGCTTTATGCAGCCTTGTTGCTACTAATCAACCCCATTTTTTATTGCAGATTTGGGATCCTGAGGCTTTTTCAAGCCTAGAAATTTTTTTGAATTTTTATTTTTGGGTAGTTTTTGGAGTTCAAAAAATCTAAAATTTTAAACCCTGTTTTTCTTAGTTAAAATGCTATAAATCAAAATGGTGTTTTTACTATAAATTCAAGATAGCAAAAATTGAGATGGTGTATTTCAAAATAGCGTTTTTTGAGATGCTGTTTTTGAAATGGTGTGTTGTACCCAGATTTACCCCAATTCATCAAGAGCAATGCTGTTGTCTCAAAGCATGATGACCATCAGGTCAAGCTTGCAAATTTTACCAAATATGTTCTGGCTTATTATCTCAAAGAAGGTTTCCTTGCTCATCTCAAATGCATTGCCAAGACTCTTAGATACAAATCCTGATCACTTTTCCTTTCTAATAAATAATTTCCTTTAAAATAAATAATTTTACTTTAGTTTTAGTAAGTGAATGTTTAATATAGGATAGATTTCAATATAAAAACATCATAATTTTAGGTTTGTTGGCTTTGGAGCTTTGTACACTATAGCTACCACTACCAATCCCCTTTTTTATGTCAGATTTGAAATCATTGGATGATTTTGAGTCTAGCTGTGTGTTTTTTTATACTTTTAAAGATTATTTTGGGCTTTAATATATGTTTAAAGTTATTAGGTGCAGTTTACCCAGAAATTTAATATAGGATGTCTAGATGGCATTTTTAGATACATTTCCTAGATAGTGTCTTTCTAGATTATGTATCCCACCAAATATTTAGAGCCATTTTAACAATAAAAAGGTGGTTATTGGGCTAAAAATCACATTATTATTGTTGTGAATGTGCACTCTAATGGAGTTTTTATTATGACTTTGATGAGTCTCAAACCTTTGAGTTTAAATGATGATGTAATCAAAAAATCCTCTTATTTTTGTTTGATAGTGTGAGCTTCCAAAACCCCCCAAATTAACCACTTTCCAAATTTGGGTTCTTTTCCATTTCCGCTTATTGTTTACCAGTGTTTACACTACTGTGGAGTTTTTGATCCAACTACACCCTTGTTTATGCTAAGATTCAAAAGCCACTTTCAGAACTATTTAAATGTTCTTGATTCAAAAAAATTTATCTCCTTTTATATTATTTTTTATCTTTCTACTTTGGAAGAAGCTAAGGAATTTGCCTTCAATTTATCTCTAAAAAAGCCAAATTATTTGCCCCTTTTTCTAACCAACTGTAGCTGCTACCTGTTTGTGATATCCCTGCCATTTTGCTACATTTTCTGCCTCATCTTCTGATGATAGCAGCTCTAATATATCAATTATATAGGACATTATTATCAAAGGGCTACCTATCTTCACTATTATTAAAAAGAACATGCATTTTGAAGACAAGACCATAAATTCAAAGCTGTACTATAAAGCTTGTCACCAAAATACTATGAATTCTGGTTTAACATTTAAATTTTATAGCCAAATATGGGTTCAATATGTAAAAGCTCAAGTACAATTGAAAATTCATTTTTAAGCTGCAGGTCTCTTGTCATCTTATTTCTAACCTGTCAATCTTAACCCTACTCTGAAAAATTATAATTGATACAATAGTTTTATTGAATCAGGATGCAACTGGACTATTATTTTTAAGAAGTCATGTCATTATTTTTGGGGACACAATTTTTTATGGATTTATCAGTTATTATCTATCTACAAGGATTTCTTATTTAGTAGCTGTTATATCAGTTTATTTACTATAATTTTCTGTTAAAGTTGATAAAAATTAGATGTAGCAAGATAAATTTTTCTAACCCTTTACAAAGTGGTCTATGAGGTAATCTAACTTATACTTTTCACCCAAGGAAATTCAAAGGGAGACTTCCTTGTTAAAATAGGTGAAAAATTTAGGTATTATTTCTTGTCATCAACTTTAAGAAACTAGGTGTAGATAGAAATCTATATTAGTATCTTATTGTCAGGGAACCGGCCCTGGGCAGCCAGCTCACCATAATTGGAATAGAATGGGAAGACAGAGCCCACCATAGGATGGGCTCTAACTTGAAGAGTTATGACATCAATCTTACAAACCAAAACCAGGAGCCAGAAGCAGGAATTATAGCATATATTACCCCTGAAAGGGTAATATATACTATTTCAAATAGCTTGTTGAGAGAGTTCATTATAAGGTTGGCAGTGGACGGAGGCAAAGGTTTGGGAGTAAGGGAGTACCTGCTTAGTTAATAGGCAGGGAGGAATTTATACATGTCTTTAAACAGGTATGGCTTGATACCAATCCAGGATCTCTTTCTGTCAAATATGTTTAATTCCTTAGAGCGGGCCAGGAGGATTGCTTGCTAATATATTATAAGAGGTGTATCCTTTGTACTCAGACTTTAAAGGATACTCAGTAAAGTGAACAGGGACATAAAAAGCACCCGGTAGACAAAAAACTGTGGATAGTGGGGCTGGCAGCCATAAGGGCTGGTGTTGAACTGACAGATTATTAAGATCAAATATGGTAATAATTGGAAAAGCTAATATATCATAATATTTGTTTAAAAATACTAATAAAGTCTGGTGTGGGGTCTAGGGATTCATATAGTGCCCTGCTACTAGACTTCAATCCTAATGGTTGGGATTCTGATTGGTCACCAAGGTAAACATAAGGCTCATCAACCCAATAGTGTTGGCCTCCTTGCCTTCATAAGCAACTCATTATGTCCTTTCTAGGCGTCATCCTTGATAAGTCTTTGCTGGTGGACTTATCTTCAAGAGCATTTGCAGTTTGGATCAGAGAGGATTTGATCCAAAAAAACACAGGAAGTTAGCTCCCTGGTCCTCAGGACTGGAAGCCTGTGGTCCAGTTTGGCCAGGGTTCAAATCCCTTCCTAAAATTTGAGTTTTAGAAGGAGAAAAAATGAAATCCTGACACTTATCCCTGTATAGTGACTTTCATCTGCTCCTTGTATTGTTTGTGATGATATAATTTTCACTTTTAAAGATTAATTTGATATGTGAGTTATAAATGCTTATTTAAACAAAAATTCTATACATTTAACATTAATCTTGTTGAAAGTTAAAACCTCTTTTCAAATAGCTCCTCAAATTCTATCTATTCAGATAGGAAACCAAAATAATTGCTACAGTACAATAAATTTTCAATTAAAAAGCTAATAATAAACTCATAATCTCTATTTCTTATATTAGGAGCTGTATAAAATTAAATCTTAAAATAATATCTTGGTTGAAAATATGTTTAGTTTCATTTAGTGCATAAAATACTTTGCCTATAAAACTATACTACATCTTGATTACATGGTATAATAATTGTATCATTTTTCATCCCAAAATAGCACATTTTACTTTATTGATGTTCAGAGCTGCTCCTTGTGATGTCTTAGCTTTGGGTAATTATGCTTAACATTACTTTGATTTATAGTTGTCTATATCTTTATTTTTTATAGCTCTGTCAATAAATGGATTTTGATTTTATATCTTTAATCTAAAAACCACCAACACACTCTTTCAATATAGTATTTTTCATACCTGTTGAGATAAATGTATATTATTCAGTTTAGAACACATAAACTCAGTCTAAAAACAAAAACAAAAACAAAAATCAAGGAATTTATATTAAATTACAATAGATTTGGATCCACTTTGATTTTGTTTTTAGACTGAGTTCCTGTGTTCTAAACTGAATAATATACATTTATCTCAACAGGTATGAAAAATACTGTATGGGTTAAGTTAGCTTCCTTCACCTCAACATTTTTTAACCTACCATACTGATATGATGGAAATAAAGGGATGATAAGAAGTAGCCTCTAAGTGGTGAGGGTAAACACCAAAATTTGCATAGAGTTGATGATAAGCCATAAATGAGGTTTCAAATATCTCTTGGTAAAATTTTCAAAAAAAACACTGGGATTTAACAGAAAGATTGAAGCCAACCAGAGCAACTCAATATAAATTACTTGGGACAAGACCAAGGAGTCATCTGGGTAAAACTCAAGACATTGAGAACTTGGAAAGATTTTTTCTTCTATATCAATGGTAAAGATTCCAACATTGGGAGGTATGGGAGATACATTTGTGTGGCCAGAAGGAAACAAAATAGGGACAGGACCCATCTTTCTGTAACAATTCAATTTAGAATCAAGTTGTATGAGATGTATCAGAGTAGGCCCAGAACTGAATGTATTGCACAAAAAGATACAGTAGTTTTAAAAGCTATGGTGACAACCAAAAATACCTCAGATTTAAACAAAATGATTTCAGATTTAAGCAAAATTCAACTATCAGGTTAAAATATATACTCTGTTAACAGGGTTTATTGGCGTTAATGGGCAGAATGGGTCAACACAGCAATGAAGTGCTCACACTCAAAGCAAAACTATTCAAAATACAATCCAAAATACTTGATTCACAAACAAATGGTGTGAGTTGACTTTTGGTGTACATATGTTTACTATGTGAATTGGTGACAAAATACACCCAAGCACGGTGAGTCAAAACTTAATCAAAACACAATAGCAACTCACTATGCAAACAAAATCACTCAATCAGTTTGTGCAATGGATTGTAATCAAGAATGATACCAAGGTATCTAAAATAAGACACAACATCTGAAACATAAATTTTAAAAATATTGTGTTGGGTGATTAATTTGGCATAAAATCTGGGGAAATGGGTGGAAATTATTTCAGGTATTCAAAAATGGGTGTTGTAAAACCAGAAACAACTAATTAAGAAATAAAAAATCTATAATTGGGATATTGGGTGGTAAAAAATATTAATTGAATATCCATATTCAGACAAAAGCAAAAATTGAATATAAAATTAGGGAGTAAATTAATTGAATTTTATTTAGTATTTTATTAAATTTTAAAAAGGAAGGAACACAACCACAGAGTACCAATGCACCTGTTGCATGCCGCAGAAGTGGTTGCCCCTGTGGGTCAAAGAACAGAGTTAGTGCAACACAAATGCCTACTCATGAAGGAGACAGGAGAGGAGAGTTCAATAGTGACACTGTACTGACACAGCTGGTTTGAGGAGCACAAGCTGCTAGGTTGCAGAGCATAAACCCTTGGGTCCCCAAGCTGACCCAGAAGCCCACCAAGGTTACCTTCACCAAGAAAGTTAGAAACAAGGAGGTAGAACTTACTTTATATGTGTTTGACATTGTGTACCGGCAAGAGTTGGTCCCGTCAGCCATGCTAGAGAAGGTGAAGCCTGTACTTGATACTAGCTACAAGCCCTACGTCAGTGATGGCAATCAGGAAGAGGACAAGGAGCCTGAGTTCTTTAGAACTGGTGAGGGACAATTGGTGCTAAAGAAAGTTGAAGCCTTCTATAACAAGGTACCCATGCCTTGCAAGCCAGTCTCTGAGAAGGATCCCAATTCAACTACTCCCACTAAGCCTGCTCAGAAGTGCATCCCAGATATCAAACACATCATCCTGCTTAAGCTAATGTGTGAATCTGGTGACTACAAGGCAGCCACAGTCATTGTTGGAGTGGATCCCAAGTACGCCAGCAAGACCTTCCACAAGTTCATCAATACTGGCTGAGTCCTTGCCGCGGAGAAATCCTTGCGCGTGTCAACCATGCTCACCAAGGAGCACAAATGTGCAATCCACCAGTGGATAACCCAAAATTGCCATCTTTAACTGGAAAATATACAGGCCATGGTCAAATCTACTTTTGGGGTTGAGGCCTCAATTTCCTTTTACTATCATCTACTCAAGGGAATGCACTTTTCCTGGAAAAAGCTTGGGGTATCTCCCTATAATTAAAACAGCCCAACCAACATTGAGAATAGGAAAAAATACACTGAGGCGTACACTGCCCTTAAAGCCAAGGGGACAGTCAAATTCTACTACATTGACAAGTCAGCATTTGCCTCGTCAATGCGTAATGGCTATGGGTATGTCCCAAAAGGCTCCAATGACAGGATGGCTTGGCGTGCTGCAGTCCGCGCCACAGCCTATTTGATGGTGGCTCTCCTTGGTCCAAAGGGGGTTGAGCTCTATCAAATGATACTAGGCTCCCACAACAGCTATACCTTTCTAGCATTTCTCCAATTGGTCCAGGAGCACCTGAGGCGCACAATCCCAGGCTTCCCTAACGTAATTGTGCTGTACAATGTTATTCTCCATAAGGTGGCTGATATTCTCAGGGAATTCCCAATGATTGATACCAGCATTGCAGTGGGCCCCCAGCAATTGGCCACAGCAAATTTGCGCCTTCTCTTCCTCCCTGCCTATTTACTCTTCCTAA
This sequence comes from Entomophthora muscae, assembly GCA_014839935.2. Lineage (NCBI taxonomy): Eukaryota > Fungi > Entomophthoromycota > Entomophthoromycetes > Entomophthorales > Entomophthoraceae > Entomophthora > Entomophthora muscae. Next base: position 549,397 of record QTSX02006418.1, read on the forward strand.
ATCCCATCAAGGAAGTCTTTGGGTGGCTCAAGCAAGTTGTCAAGCAAGGAACCCCAACTGGGACCAAGGACCTGTTTAATTTGCTGCAGGACGGGATCCACACCCTCCCAGCTGAGACTGTGGTCAAATTCTATGGCCACACTGATTTGTTCATCCCTGTGTGCCTTGCCAAACAGCCAATCAATTAAAGGCTTAGCTTGTCCAACTTTTTTATATTCTCTAATTTACTATTCAAGATTTATTAATTATCATTTTGTATTTAGATGTTTCCAAGCCCACAATCACATTCAGCAGAACCATCAATGAAGGTTAGTAACTTGTTTATTTATAATCATTTTTTATTATGGCATCTAAGGGTATCCCAAATGCTTTATACTGGATTACGCAAATATATTTATATAACTTTTGTCAAATATCTATAAAAATCAAATTAAAAAAGTTAAATGTAAAGTGTAAAAATTAGAAGTAGATTTTATTGACATATATTATTATGCTTTTATTAAGACCTTCTCTGGGATATTTTTTCAAATCTTGCTTGCTAAAATAAGACTTTAAAAAATTATTTATAATAAAAATAATCTAGATTATATAAGATGTTTATTGATATATAGAAAAATTAAGTGTGCCTATAATGGGTTTGGCGGTCTGTACCCACCCTGCAATGGAGGTGGCACACAACCTTCACCGCCACACTGTGGACAGTGGATACACCCTGGTCAAAATACTCCTGCCTGCTGGTGAAAGGGATTACAGTCAGGTGGGAGTGAAGCAGCAGCTTCTCTGGAAGGGCTGCAAACCCATAAATTCCAGCCAGGACCAGGGCATCCTGGATAACATGGTCTACCAAGTCATATCTGGGTGGAACTTCTTCCCATCCAAGGTGAGCTGGGCCTCGTCAATCCCAAGGAGGACCCTGTCCAGGTCCTCTACAGACGCGGCCATCCTGAAGTAAAAGAGGAACCCCAGGTAAACAACGAGGTGAAGCCTTTGCCCAGCAAAGGCTTCTGTAAACTCACAGAGCTCTTTATACATGATACTAATCTTCTTCACGTGCTTTGTCTTGGTAAACATGAGCTCCATTGCTAGAGGGACTCCTGTCTTATTGGCACTCCAGGCCAGCCCAAAGTCAGCAAGGAGGATTTTGGTTTTCTTCACGGCTGTTGCATCTGCAACAGCCAGTTTCCCTACCTCGCGCCCAAAGTTCTACAGCAGGTAAGAGAGTGTATGCTCTACCAGAAAGCAGAAGCAAGCAGCCGCATGGGCCTGGCCCATCTCTGGTACATTCTTGAATGGGAGCATCTCCAGGACGTCCCAAACAAGCTTAATGGAGTTTACACAGTAAACTTCACTGAGGACCACTGGGTTAAGGCGGACCAGTTTGGCATCCTTGTAGGCAGTAACTGCCCACTCAGATGCCCCCTCAGAATGTGTCAGCCCAGCTAACACGTCCTTTGTCATTGGGAAGGACCCGTGAATTCTGTCTTTGAGCTCCTGCAAGACAGGGGGGACAGATAGAGCTGCCTTGCCACATGATTGGCATAGTTGGTGTAGAATGTGGCAGGGACAAAGGGGACCAGGACTTGGCGGAGTTCACCATCAATGTTTTCTAAAAAAAGGTAAGTATTTTGAAATTTTTACTAATTTTATTTTCCAGGTTACCTTCTTGTGTTTCCTCTTTGCTGGCGGCTTTGGCAGGATTGGCCATTCTTGGCGCAAGCAGTTGGGCTGGCAAGTCTGTATCTTTGGTTCTTGCTCACTTGGCTGGCTTGAGATGTGCATACATCTCAGGATTTTTGACCCAGACAGATGGCACAAAGAGGGCAAATGACTTGAACTGGAGGCTCTCAACTACAGTTTTTTGAACGTTAAGAAGACACTCAATTGTTATTTTGGGGGTGTCTGGCATCTTGGCCATGAGTGACTTGGCAGACACCTTTTCAATTTTGTCTCCTGTAAGAACAGCGGCCTTGACTTTTGCCTTGACCTTGTGGTCAATGTCTTTGATTTTTGCAATTGTAGAGCCAAGATCCTTCAAAAGCTTCTCCAATTCTCTCATATGATTTTTTTACTAACCTTTCCTTATGTTTTTTATCTTTTGCCCCAATAAATTCAGTATTATTCTGATACTGTTGCCTCTTTGTTTATTCCTGTTTGTTTTCCCATTTGCTACACTATCCCATCTTTTTACCCATTGTGTATATGTTTTACGCTCATCTTAATATGTGTTGTTTGCTTTGTTTTGGCATTGTTTCCTTAATCGCCATATTATTTTTGACGCTTTGCACAGCCCCTTGTGAAAATATTAACAACAATTTGGTGATCAGCTAAATTTGAATTAGAAAATTATAGGTTAACTGTTTTTAGATAAATTTGATACTGATCCAAATTCAAAACCTTAATGATAAACTTTAAGCCAATCAGGAGCTGAGTGATAAAGTGATTGTTGTGACATAAAGGGTCATTAAATAATTCTTTGATGCATGTGCGCTAATTAATATTATTGGCTGGATCTTTTGCTATTGTGTGCCATTGTTGCTGTGGTGAGTTGTTGGTGGACTAGTGCTAACCCAGAAGCTGATTGGGCACTAGTCCACCAACAACTTACCACAGTGGCAATGGCACACAATGGAAAAACAACCAGCTAATAATATTAATTAGCGCACATGCATCAAAGAATTATTTAATGACCCTTTATGTCACAACAATCACTTTATCACTCAGCTCCTGATTGGCTTAAAGTTTATCATTAAGGTTTTGAATTTGGATCAGTATCAACTTTATCTAAAAACAGTTAACCTATAATTTTCTAATTCAAATTTAGCTGATCACCAAATTGTTGTTAATATTTTCACAGAGGGCTGTATTTGGGTACTAAAAATAACTACATTCTGGATCTAGATATAGGGCATAGTGAATATATGATTTTATAGGAATAAGCTGAACATAAAGAATAAAACCAACTATAAACAAAGAGAACACAAACAATTGAAATTCAAAAAAAGATAATATAAATAGAAAATGTTTGGTGACAGGGGGTTTATTGGGGCGGGGAAGAGTGATGCCTAGGAGGCAGAATAGCGCGGGAAGAAAGACATAGAGGTGGTGCTGGCCTGGGGGGTCTGGGATTGGGTGGATGGGGCTGGAAGGTGAGGGGTGGTGGGGGTAGGGGTAGGAGGATTGTGTGTGATGGCTGCCATATAACACTTGTTGTATTCCTCATTGGTCATTGGCTGGATGGGCTGGTAGGTGGCAGTGGCCTGAGGTGGGAGGTGTTTATCTTTGCGTGACTGGTTGACCATGTTCATGTGGAAGACAATTTGGGCAAAGAAGTCAGACACCATTTGGCAGCCAAAGAGAGAATTGTGATCAAGGACCCCAAGATAGAGGTCATTGAAAGCCTGAGAGTGGCGCTCCCGTAGTGTGGATCCAATTTTAAAGAAGACAACATCAGCCATATAGATGTCTGCGTGGCCATCAGGGTATACTGAGGCCTGGTGCCCACGTCCTTGAATGGCCTCAAGGGCAGTGGAGCTACCCTCCATCTGGTGGCTCAAGAAAACCCTGTGCTTGAAATTGAGCCATTTCAGGAGTCAAGTAATTCACCAAGGGTGTGGCTGTACTTTTAGCCATTGGTAAAATATGGGTTTGTCCAATAGTAGAAAAAACCCTTGGCTGAAACAGCCAAAAACACACATATGAACATCCTCTTATTGACTTTTTTCCTTCTATTCTTGGCGGTGGCTTTTCCTTGCTCACCAAAATTTTCAAAAGCTATAGATAGCTTATAGTAAGAGATGAAAATGATGTCATCTGACAAACTTGTCAGGCATTGGACCAGGGTTGACTTGTTTCAATATAATACAGGGAATTCTCAGCATCATCCCATTGGTTGCCAGCAAATTGGTAAGAACTCGTATGGAAGCCACCTTTCCATGCATCCAGAGCTGCACCATGCGCTCAGAGACCCATATGTTATGGTGTATGGGCTGTTTGCAGACCTAGGTTAGGGGAAGCTTGGGGTCCCGCTGGAGGAGGTCAAGCATTATTGGGTAGGCCTTGGTTATCTGGGACTCAGGGGCCTTCTTTGGCTTCTTGACTGTCCTGATCAGATTCCCCTTATTCATTAAGTTAGTGATTTCCCGCATTATTGTGGCTTGGGTGAATTGCAACTGGGCAGCAATCTGGTCCCATGACAGACCCTGTAGGTTCAGTGCCCCAATTTCCTGGAGAATTTGGGCGGTGATGATTCTGTGTTTGGGGTGCTGGGCTGTGGGAGCTGAAGCCTGATTGGCTGTAGGGGGAAGGTTGGCTTGTGATGGGAAGCTGTTCCAAATCAAGGTTGCCATCCTGATTGGTTGTTTGGTGGGCAGCTTGTGCAGGGGTGGGTACAGGAGTAGGGGCAGGGGCAGAGCTAGACACTAAATGACTACTGAACAAGTCAAAGCCATAGAGGTCGGTGGTCAGGTACAGGTCAGCTTCTTTGTTACCCGCCTCAAAGGCTTGTGTGTAAACAGGTGCCTCCATGTTCTGAGCCTGACCTTCATGTAAGCTGGCTTGGCTGCTGTTGGTTTGGTTGCTGGTGCTGTCAAAAATGTTGCTAGTAAAAACCATTGTAAAAAAACTAGGATAAAATCACTAAAAGTAGAAATTTTAAAATTTAATGATTTGTTTTTATTGTAATCTTAAGTCCATATTTGGAAGGTTCTCAAAACCATTTCATAAAAATCTGGAGCCATGAAAATGAATAAAATGCCTCTGTTCCTAAATTGGATAGCTGTTGATTGGCTGTTAAATAGATGGTTTTCTATTTTAGGCTGCTCATACTACACATCTTGTGTGAGTTCATTTTGTTTTGTGCTTGTGGAATCTTGCTTCTAGACTGCTCCAATTTTGTTTCTTTTTAGTCCTTCTTCTGGTGTCTCATATGAATCCTTATTGGATTATAATATACTCTGGGATGGCATCCATCCATCTCACTTGTTGTGTCAGTTCATTTTGTTTGTGGTTTGAACTACACCGCTTGATGTTTGATATAATTTTGTATAATGGGCTAGTGAAATTTTGTTTTTTGTTTGACAGTTCATTTATTAACTGAAAATATTTGAATTATTTGAATCCTGAATCTTGTGCAACTTGAATTCTGTTCAAATCTGAAATCATTTTGTTTAAATCTGAAGTATTTTTGGTTGTTGCCATAGCTTCTAAAACTACTGTATATCATCAAAATATAAGTGAGGTTTTTATTGAGAATAGAGTTTTTAGGCCTAGAAATTTTGGAGGACAAACTATTACTTTAAATTCAGAACCTAAAGATAAAAATGCGGGATTGCCAAATCCTTGGTCCAGATTTCAAATCACTTTTGCAGGCAACTCAGATGAGTGAAAAATAAAATATTTAATAAAATCAACCATTTAATTTGACTTTTTTGGTTTATTTAAATTGGCAAATTTTGAATCCCTTGAGCAGATAACTCAACTAACAAAAGCAAAACTCAGCAAACAAATGCAGGATACATGAATCAGAAATGCAGGAAGCTAATGCACAATTTAAGATTCCCTACATGTCTAACAAATCATAGACAACATGTAAAAATTAATTAATATGAAATTGCAGGATTTTCAAATCCAAGAACCAAATTTCAAATCAAAAATGAGGTGAATTTGAAATAAATATAATTTACTGTAAATACAGAACCTAAACGTAAAAATGCGGGATTGTCAAATCCTTGGTCCAAATTTTGAATCACTTTTGCAGGCAACTCAGCTGAGTGAAAAATAAAATATTTAATAAAATTAACCATTTAATTTGACTTTTTTGGTTTATGTAAATTGGCAAATTTCAAATCTCTTGAGCAGATAACTCAACTAACAAAAGACAAAACTCAGCAAACAAATGCAGGATACATGAATCAGAAATGCGGGATTTTTATGTACAATTTGAGATTTTCTTATGTCAAACAAATCATAGACATCATGTGAAAATTAATGAATCTGAAATTGTGGGATTGTCAAATCCAAGAACCAAGTTTCAAATAATAATTGTGATGATTTTGAAATAAATATAATTTATGGGTGTCTCAAAAAGGATGCTAAAGGATCTAGAGTGGATTTGTGCTGATTCTTTTAGGAACCATAGGCATTCTCAAAAATCACCCTATCTTATTTAGGACGGCTAAAATTTAGATCCTACTATTCACAAAATTAACATAATTAACAATAAAATTATCTAGAATATACATTCCTCTTCTTGAGTTTAAAATTATAATAAATTTTTATTATGTCTTCTTTCAACAACAACCAAGTCAACAAGCTGTTCCCTGGCCTTGACAAAATCATACAGGGCTACGCTGGGTCTCTTAACGGTGAAGCCTCTGTCTATGGCCACTCTCAACCCGCAGGCCCCTCTGCAAGCCCCACCCAGGAGTCTGTTCTTTCCCCTGCAACTTCCAGTATGGCCCTGTTTGCCCATCACGCACAGGCAGCTGCCAATCCAAATCCCTTATCAGCAATGGCATCCGGAACCAGCCATTTTAGCCATGGGGTCATCCAGAAAGCCCAGAACCCCAAAACAGCCAATCAGATGACATTGACCAGTTCCCAAGATGGACATATCCCTCCCCCAGCCAATCAGCCTGCAAGATGCAGAAGAAAATTGATCACTCTGGACATTGTTCTCAAAATGGTTGAAAAGCAAGGGAAGCTTATGTCCCTCAGGGAAATTGCGGCCGCAATGGGTTTTGTAAAGTCAACTGTGGCTGCAACCCTGTAAGCCCACGCCAACTGTGGCCCCCTACCAAGAAGACCCCAACTGGTGCCTTTACCTCAACCAAAGGGGATACAGCCCATCCCCTTATGATGACCATTATGGAACGTGACCTGCGGATGCCCCTGGTCCAGGTACGTCTCCAGTTGGGACTCCACGGCATCTTCACCAACAAAAGAACAGTGAATTCATGGATGCACGGAGTTGTGGTTGCCGCTAGAATCCTATTCAATAAGGTTCTCAGTGGCCACATTTTGGTGGATACGGACCCATACAATGCAGCCATTATTAATTTTATTAAAGGGAGGGCAATATGGGCCCGTAATGACATCATCTTCCTATTATACGCTAAGATCTTGGCCAGTATCCAAGACTTTGGAGAGAAGCACATCCAATCTGACGTGTACAAGCGCGGCCCAATCTTGTATTGTTTTGTTGGGGTTTTATTGGCAGTTTCCCCATTGGGCGTCAATTATTACTTGGCAATATTGGACACTGCAGATGGGTATGCCTACCAGACAGAGCTCAAGGCCATGCTGGAGGAGTGGGCTACACAAAACACCGTGCACACAGTTGTACTGAGTGCAGAGATGGAGCAGCGGGAATGGGCTACCCAAGAAATCAGGGCTGTGGGGCATACCTGCTGGTCCTACCCCATCAACTACGCTGACATGCATCTTGCAGATGTATGTCTCTACAATTTTGGTTCCACCCTCAGGCGCTTGAAGCCTGCCACCTACAACAAATTATGCACCCAGATTGATAAGGGGTATGAGCATTTCCCTTCCGCGTCTGTCCAGGACTTATTTAATCTCATCATCTTCTATGCAAGTGATAGTTATAAGTCCAGAAAGGATCCCCGTCTCCCCCCACGCCAGTCCATCCATTTTGTCAAGCCAGTATATGTGACGGAAGAAAAATTTGAGCAATTGAAGCAAACCGCTCTTGCTGCCCCTTCCCAGTCAACAGACCCTGCCTCCCCAACCCCCTCATCAAGCCACCTGCCTTCTAACCCTGACTCCCAAGCCACCACCCATTCCCTCCCCACTATCTCTGATGCTGCCCCTTTCATAGGCGCAGATGAAGGCAATGTTCATTCCGCCCATTCCCTTCCCTTCCCATCCTTTGATTAGTAAATAAATCTTTTCTTTGTGATAACTTATTAAAATTGATATCTCTCTTTCAATTTACAATTAATAATACTTTCTTTTTACATTATCTGCATTTCCCATAATTAAAACAATGTTGTACATTTTTTGAATAGCTTAAAATTATGAGCATACATATTTTCATCATCATTAATAAATTAAGGACAATAAACGTAAATATTGGATTAAAATATTGCAATTAGACGTCAACTCTTGATATTTTGATATTGTGTGCATAAAAACAATGCTTTTTGTTTAATAAAATTCATTGTAAACTTGGCCTTTTTCATTGTAATTTATTGAAATGGATTGTGTTTATATTAGAGAGTCATTAACGCTTAGTACAAATATAGATACATAGTGCATTTTACAGCCTGTATATTTACCTATTGGTAATAATTCTATAAACTTTTTATTTGGATTTTGCAAGGTAATAATAATGCAATGTGTTAATAAATTACTGTTTATTGTCATTAATTGGCCGATTTTCTTTGCTTTGGCAATTGTGCATTTTCTGATATTTACGCACTAGTATCCAATTGGTTGGTTTCATATCCAATTGGATACTAGTGCGTAAATATCAGAAAATGCACAATTGCCACAGCAAAGAAAATCAGCCAATTAATGACAGTAAACTTTAATTCATAACACATTACATTATTATTACCTCGTAAAATCTGACTGAAAAGTTTATAGAATTATTACCAATAGGTAAATATACAGGCTGTAAAATGCACTCATTTTCAATATTTGTACTAAGCGTTAATGGCACTCTAATATAAACACAGTCAATTTATTTTAAATTGTAATGAAAAAGACCTAGTTTACAGTTGATCTTATTAAACAAAATACATTGAGTTATGCACATAATATCAAAATATCAAGAGTTGACGTTTAATTGCAATATTTTAATCCAATATTTTTTGTTTATTGTCTTTAATTTATTAATGATGATGAAAATATGTATGTGCTGAAAATAGTACTATAAAAACAAGTTTTTTGATGGAAATTGAACAATATGTCAACAATCTATTTCTTAATCTCAAATTAGAAGCACACCTTCAAAGGGTTGTTGAGATAGAAAGAAATATCAGGGAAATAGTGACAGGGAAGCTGGGTAATGAGGGCCAGCCACTGATCTAACCAAAAGAAGATGCTCTGGATAAGTTGGGAAATATTATAGATGAAATAAATAAAGAAAAATTACTTAATCTACAGGGAACTATTTTATCAAGTCTAAAGTTCTACAACACAGCCTACAATTTGTGGGAGTTCTGGCAGGGGGCCAAAGAAAACAATAAGAAGATCAAACTAATTGAAGGAACAGAAATTCAAAAGGAAATCAACACCAATGAAGAGGAAACTGATCTAATGGAAACAGATGAAAATGAAACACAAGCAAGAAGCAGAAGCGCTTCAAGAAATACAGAAGATTTATCAAATGAAAATCAAGAGGAAGCACAAGTTGCAAGAAAAATAAGAAAAATTAAGCCTAAGAAAATTAATGAAGAGCATCCAATGCTCATGAAGTTTGCCAATATGGCGCCTGTGGCTGAGAGGGCCACAGGGAAACCAATTAGTAAGTCTTTTTATGTTTTACTTATATTTATTTTTAGTCATCACCAGGAATGGGGATGAGGTCGCAGAAGTGGCGGCTTTTAAGTCTGAGTTGGTTTATGGGGGTTACCAGTCACTGGTGGCCCCTATAAAACAAATAAATAAAAATAAAATAAATAAAATAGTTCAACAGAATATGAATATGTTTTTTAATAGTGAAGCTCAAGATAGGGAATATCAACCACCCGCAGGGTGCTCGCCATGGATAAGGGAAGCATATGAACTAGGATCAACAATCAAAATCAAAGAAATGAATGAAATTCACGGGGATATAAAACTGAACTTTGATGAATACATATATGAAAGCGTTCAAAGGTCCCATTCTCAAATATCAACAAATACAAAAAAAGTTTAATAAAAACAATTTTTAAATAGGAAATGAATATCTTAAATCTGCAATTTTTAATGAAATTTTTAAAGCTCTATCAAATAAAGTTGGGGATGCAGTCCTCGTGAATAATTTTAAGCCTTTATTGATATTGTTTGCCAAGGCCTGGGGGGCTGATACAAGTTGGGCGCCCCCCAGAACCCTCTTCAAATTTAAACAAACGTCCTATATTAATAGGTTAGTACAAACTTTCAAAAAATTGTGCATGTTCTCAGAAAAGTATACCTTGCAACAAATCCATGTCGCGGTGTACATGGGAATCCTGCTCCACTGCATATTGAAAGCCAATATGAAAAAAATAGTAGATGTACCTATACAGATTGACATATGCCGTGTAGCCCTCAACAGACAGAAGACACCACAGGGATACAGAACAGTTGAGCATGTCCTCTATGACTCATTTGCAATAGCAATACTATACGGGTACTATGTGCCCCCTGAAAAAAATCTCCTAGTCAATTCTCTCACCCAATTGCCTTTTATAAGACGTTTGGCCACCACCAGGGTGCTGAGTGCCACCCCTCTAGCAATTGGCGCCAGAGTCATCCACTACATACAGAAGAGTATGTGGTCCCAATTGGATGCATTAGCTGAAAATTTAATTTTGGGGTATAATTCCCCGGAATAAACACATTCCCCTTGCAATTCGTATTCCCCTAATAAATCATTTTCCCTTGCAACTTAAAATTTTTATTTTATTTTTTATTTTATTATTAAAATTTTAATACTAAATACTTCACTATTAAATTTTTACTGGTAAAATTTTAATTGTGAAATATTTTAATATTAAAATTTTAATAATATATATTACATTATTAAAATTTTTAATATCAAATATTTTGATATTGAATAAATCACAATTTAATAAAATTGTTATATTTCAATTATTTAAACTTTAATATTTAACTTTTAAGATTTATAATTATAATTTTACTTTTAATATTTTAATTTTAATTTTAAATTTTAGTATGTAAATTATAATATTAACATATCTAAGTATATTTAAAGACATTAGTTATAGTTGTCAATACATCAAATAAAAAAGAATTAAATATGTTTTTATTTACTACTTGTTGAGTACGGGTCCATTTATCACAAAGATAAACATGGAGAATTGAATTTATCCACATCATGCGGCCTGCTCCACTATTGTTCTAAACAAATGATTGTTTAGAACTCGAATTACCTTTCCCTTGTTATATGATTTGATAAACATATTCAATATACTTGAACTGCGTCCTAAGTACAAATTAGTAAGGAATACATAAAAATCATTGGTTGCTGTGTTGTGTGGTTATAGTGGCACTGAAATAACAAGGATCATATGATGACATGCAAGGTTTAATTTGTGGCTTAAAAAAAGCCAAAGTACTGTAAATTCAGAACCTGAACGTAAAAATGCGGGATTGTCAAATCCTTGGTCCAAATTTTGAATCACTTTTGCAGGATGGCCTTTTTTAATTAAATTGATTTTTGTGAGTATTTATTTGAATATTTGATTATGCGGGAACTCATAGACACTTTGCAAAGTTCAAGTTGAGCTGCATATTTCCTATGGACAAAATGAATTAACTGGAATCAGATTTGAAGTGTTCAAATCCATCAACCATTTCCATTAAGTTTACTATGTTTTTTGAAATTGCAGGATTGTCAAATCCAAGAACCAAATTTCAAATCATTTTTGGATGCCACTAGTAAACTCAAATAATAATTGCAGAAACTGGAATCCAAATTTAATGTACAGTAAGCACACTAGGAAACACCAACCTAAATCAAGAAGCTCCACCACAACTAAAATCAAATGAAAAATTCAATCTCATTAACCATGTTTAGACATAAAAAGGTATTAAACTTTAAAATCATCCAAACCCCAAAAGTATACAATTTTATTCACTTCAAATCACGGATATAGAAATTCTGCTACTATTCAAGGCTAAATCAAGAGAAAACAACTACCCATAACTAAACCAATAACTCCAAATAAATACATATTTAATCTAAAATATATTTTTTATTTTATTTTTATGGACCGTCAATCACATTTCCAACCCGCTCCTGCACCAGCCCGCGGGGCAGCCTGTCCACAAAGCGTCCCAGAGGGTCCAAGAATAGACCCAGAACACAACTCAAGGGGAGTCATGCCAATACACAGGCCTCCCAAGGTGTCAGCGCCAGCCAACCACCTCCTGCATCCCAAGCCTGATCAACCAGCCTGAATCCAAGACAGAAGCCACTCTCAAGGCCTACAACCAAAGTCTCCTATAAAAAGGTCATCAGGAATAATGAGGTTACATATACCTCCACTGTGTACCCAGTTATCACCTGGCCCTGCACTTTTGATCCAAGAGTTGCTACTTCCTGCCCCCGCGTCTTTGACACCTCCTATGAGCCATTGGTCATCACTGAAGAGCTATCTGCTCCTGTATCATATGCCACCATTGACGGCACCAGCGCAACCAAGCGTGATCCCACTTTCTACACAAAGGTCCTAATCCCCTGTGTTGAGCCTGGTAGCCAGGATGCTGTGGTACCTGCCAAGGGCCGGCGTCGGTTGATGGATAGTGAGCGTGAAGCTCTCCTCAACTGCTTAAACGGGGGAATGACAGTTCAGGATATTGCATCCCAATTTGGTGTCACAGCCAGGTACATTGCCAACATCAACACCAAGTATGGCAACACCGGGTGAATTGCTGAATCCACTAAGGCTAAGCGGCAGCCAAAACTCTTGCAGCCCATACACATCAACGCAATAAAGCAATGGGTAGCCAGTGATTGCCACCTGGACACACTTGCTGTCCAATCAATGTTTGCCACAGAGTTTGGGCTTTCTGTTTCTAAAACCCTTGTATACAAAACTATGGTTGATTTGGGTTTCTCGTGGAAGGTGCTCGGAGTTTCTCCATACAATAGGAACAGTGAAAAGACCATCGAGGATTGACGCATTTATGCCAAGACATATCTGGCACTAAAGGAGACTGGGAATGTCCAGTTCTTCTACATCAACAAATTGTTGTTTTCCTCCTCACTCAGGTCTAGGCATGGGTGGGTTGAGAAGGGGTTCAAGGATGGTGTAGCCAATTGTGCAGCTGTCTGTTCCCAGACCTATTCAATGGTTGCGCTTCTTGGTCCTCGCAGGTTGAACCAGTATCAGATGATTAAAGGCTTACATAACAGCAGAACCTTTCTCAATTTTCTCCAAGCTGTCAAGGAGTACCTTTGGATAAATTACAGCGGCACAACCAATGTTGTTGTGCTTGATAATGTTGGGCTTCACAAAGTGGATCTGGTTGTGTCCGAGTTCCCGCCAATTGATAAAAATAGCCATTCTGCCAGCCACCGCCTTGCAGACTGCCCAATGAGACTCCATTTCCTCCCCCCATATTCCCCATTTCTTAACCCAAATGAGGAGATCTTTAGGTGGATCAAGAATAAGGTGAAACAAGGCCTTCCTCAGGACACTGAGGACCTATTCAATATTCTTGAGGTCAGCTAATTTGTGATGCCACCCAATGTGGTGGCAGCTTTTTACAAGCACTCAGAATCCTTCCTCCCCAAAGCCCTGGCCTGCAAGCCAATCAGATAAATGGGCACTCCAGGTTTTTTTTGTTTTGATTTTGATTTGTTTTGATTTTATTAGGACTCAAATTATTGTTTATATATAATAATGTGACGTTTGATTGTATTATAAAATTTAAGAATACTAGAAAAGGTAAGTAAAATTAATTATTCTAGATAAGAGGGATTTATTTTTATATGATGCACTGAATATTATTGGCTTTTGCGGTACCAATAAATAAATAATAAAAAAAGATAGAAAAAAATAGTTTATTTAAATAATTGTGAATCATTTTGGTACTTTGACTTTTCTAAGCCACAAATTGGACCTTGCATGTCATCATCTGCTCCTTGGTATTTCAGTGCCACTGTAGCTACACAACACAGCAACCAATGATTTTTTATGTATTCTTTTCTAATTTGTACTTAGGACGCAGTTCAAGTATATTGAATATGTTTATCAAATCATATTACAAGGGAAAGGTAATTTGAGTTCTAAACAACCACGTGTTTGGAACATAAGTGGAGCAGGCCGCATGATGCAGATAAATTCAATTCTCCATGTTTATCTTTGTGATAAATGGACCCAACCTTGACAAGATAATAAATAATAAATAAAAACATTTTTAACTTATTTTTAAATATTTGACGTGGTCACAACTTTAACTATTATCTTGTAATATATTTAGATATATTAATACTATAATTTACCCACTAAAAATTAAAATAAAAAATAAAATTTTAAAATAAAAATATAATTAAAAATCTTAAAAGTTTAATAGTAAAGGTTAAATATTCAAAATACACCAATTTTTTATTTAATTGTGATTTATTCAATATTAAAATATTTAATAGTAAACATTTAATATTAATATTATATATATTAAAATATATAATATTAAAATATTTTACTATTAAATATTTTAATATATATAATATTAATATTAAATGTTTACTATTAAATATTTTAATATTAAATATTTAAAATAAAATAAATTAAAAATAAAAAATAAAAAAGTTTTTTTTGCAAGGGAAAATTATTTATTGGGGGAATGCAAATTGCAAGGGGAATGTGTTTATTCTGGGGACTTATACCCCGAAATTAAGTTTTCAGCTAATGCATCCAATTGGGACCACATACTCTTCTGTATGTGGTGGATGACTCTGGCGCCAATTGCTAGAGGGGTGGCGCTCAGCACCCTGGTGGTGGCCAAACGTCTTATAAAAGGCAGACAGGTGAGGGAATCAATTAGCAGGTTTTTTGGGGGGGCATGTAGTACCTGTATAGTGTTGCCAATGTGAATGAATCATAGAGGACGTGCTCAACTGTCCTGTATCCATGTGGTGTTTTCTGTCTGTTGAGGGCTACACAGCATATGTCAATCTGTATAGGTACATCTTCTAATTTTTTCACATTGGCTTTCAGTATGCAATGGAGCAGGATTCCCAGGTACACCACGACGTGGATCCTTTGCAAGGTATATTTCTCCGAGAACATGCACAGTTTTTTGAACGTTTGTATTAACCTATTGATATAGGACGTTTGGTTGAACTTGAAGAGGGTACTGGGGGCGCCTGACTTGAATCTGCCCCCCAGGCCTCGGCAAACAATATCATTAAAGGTTTAAAACTATTCACGAGGACTGCATCCCCAATTTTATTTGATAGAGCTTTAAAAATTTCATTAAAATTTGCAGATTTCAGATATTCATTTCCTATTTAAAAATTGGTTTTTATTAAACTTTTTTTGTATTTGTTGATATTTGAGAATGGGACCTTTGAACGCTTTCATATATGTATTCATCAAAGTTCAGTTTCAAATCCCCGCAAATTTCATTCATTTCTTTTATTTTGATTGTTGATCCTAATTTGTAGGCTTCTCTTATCCATGGCAAGCACCCCGCGGGTGATTGATATTCCCTGATTTGAGCTTCACTATTAAAAAACGTATTCATATTCTGCTGAACTATTTTATTTATTTGATTTTTATTTATTTGTTTTATAGGGGCCACCAGTGACTGGTAGCCCCCATAAAACCAACTCGGCGTAAAAGCTGCCACTTCCGCGACCTCATCCCCATTCCTGGTGATGACTAAAAATAAATATAAGTAAAACATAAAAAGACTTACTGATTGTTTCCTCTGTGGCCTCCTCAGCCACAGGCGCCATATTGGTGAACTTCATGAGCATTGGATGCTCTTCATTAATTTTCTTAGGCTTAATTTTTCTTTTTTTTCTTGCAACTTGTGCTTCCTCTTGATTTTCATTTGATAAAGCTTCTGTATTTCTTGATGTGCTTCTGCTTCTTTCTTGTGTTTCATTTTCATCTGTTTCCATTAGATCAGTTTCCTCTTCATTGGTGTTGATTTCCTTTCTAATTTATATTCCTTCTATTAGTCTGATCTTCTCATTGTTTTCTTTGGCTCCCTGCCAGAACTCCCACAAATTGTATCCCGCGTTGTTGAACTTTAGACTTGATAAAATAGTTCCCTGTAGATTAAGTTTTTTTCTTTATTTCTTTCATCTATAATATTTCCCAATTTTTTCAGAGCATCTTCTTTTGGTTGGATCAGTGGCTGGCCCTTGTCCCCTAGCTTTCCTGTCACTATTTCTCTGATGTTTTTCTCAATTTTAACAACCTTTTGCAGGTGAGCTTCTAATTTGTTGATTAAGTTATAGATTGATGAAATTTTGTTTGAATTCCATCGAAAAATTGGCTTTTATAGTACTATCTTCAACGCATACATATTTTCATCATCATTAATAAATTAAAGACAATAAACGTAAATATTGCATTAAAATATTACAATTAGACGTCAACTCTTGATATTTTGATATTATGTGCATAGCTCAATGCATTTTATTTAATAAATTTCATTGTAAACAAGGCCTTTTCATTTTAGTTTATTTAAATTGACTGTGTTTATATTATAGAACCATTAACAATTAGTACAAATATTAATAATTAATGTATTTTACAGCCTGTATATTTACCTATTGGTAATAATTCTGTAAACTTTTCAGTCAGATTTTGCGAGGTAATAATAATGTAATGTGTTAATAGAATACTGTTTATTGTCATTAATTGGCTGATTTTCTTTGATGTGGCAATTGTGCATTTTATGATGTTTACGCACTAGTATCCAATTGGTTGGCTTCATATCCAATCACACAGGCGGTAGGAAAACAAGCCGCCACCCTGACCACATCCAGTCTTGGAGTGGCAGCTTGTTTTCCTATCACCTGTGAGATTGGATGTGAAGCCAACCAATTGGATACTAGTGCGTAAACATCAGAAAATCACAATTGCCACACCAAAGAAAATCAGCCAATTAATGACAATAAACAGTATTCTATTAACACATTATATTATTATTACCTCGCAAAATCCAACTGAAAAGTTTACAGAATTATTACCAATAGGTAAATATACAGGCTGTAAAATGCACTAATTATTAATATTTGTACTAAGCGTTAATGGCTCTCTAATATAAACACAATCTATTTTGATAAATTACAATGAAAAAAGGCCAAGTTTACAATGTATTTTATTAAACTAAATACATTGAGTTATGCACATAATATCAAAATATCAATAGATGACGTCTAATTGCAATATTCTAATGCAATATTTACGTTTATTGTCTTCAATTATTAATGATGATGATGAAAATATCCTCGGAAATAAGTATATGCTACCACATCAAATGTACAACATTCTTTAAACACGGAAACTTATAAAAAATGTAAAAAATATATTATTAATTATGAACTGAAAGAAAAAATCAATTTTAATAGTAGTCACCTAGAAAAGATTTATTTACTAATCAAAGGACAGGAAGGGGAGGGAATGGGCGGAATGGACATTGCCTTCATCTGCGCCTATGAAAGGGACGGCATCAGAGATAGTGGTTAGGGAATGGGTGGTTGCTTGGGAGTCAGGGTTGGAAGGCGGGTGGCTTGATCTTGATGGGGGGTTGGTGAGGCAGGGTTTGTTGACTGGGAAGGGGCAGTAAGAGCAGTTTGCTTCAATTGCTCAAATTCATCTTCTGTCACATATGCGGGCTTGACAAAACGGATGGAGTGGTGTGGGGGGAGGCGGGGGTCCTTTCTGGACTTATCACTATCACTTGCATAGAAGATGATGAGATCAAATAAGTCCTGGACGGACGCGGAAGGGAAAGGCTCATAACCCATATCAATTTGGGTGCATAGTTCATTGTAGGTGGCAGGCTTTAAGCGCCTGAGAGCAGAACCAAAATTATAAAGACATACATCTACAAGATGCATGTTGGCGTAGTTGATGGGGTTGGACCAGCAGGTATGCCCGCGGCCCTGATTTCTTGAGTAGCCCATTCCTGCTGTTCCATCTCCGCACTCAGTACAACTGTGTGCACGGCGTTTTGGGTGGCCCACTCCTCCAGCATGTCCTTGAGCTCCGTCTGGTAGGCATACCCATCTGCGGTGTTTGATATTGCCAAGTAATAATTGACGACCAATGGGGAAACTGCCAATAAAACCCTGACAAAACAATACAAGATTGGGCTGCACTTGTACACATCAGATTGGATGCGCTTCTGTCCAAAGTCTTGGATACTGGCCAAGATCTTAGCATACAATAGGAATATTACGTCATTAGGGCCCTCATTGCCCTCCCTTTAATAAAATTAATAATTGTTGAATTGTAGGGGTTGGTATCCACCAAAATGGGGCCACTGAGAACCTGATTGAATAGGATTCTAGCGGCAACCAGAACTCCGTGCATCCATGAATTCACCGTTCTTTTGTTGGTGAAGATGCTGTGGAGTCCCAACTGGAGATGTACCTGGACCAGGGGCATCTGCAGGTCACATTCCATAATTGCCATCATGAGAGGGTGGGCTTTTTCACCTTTGGTTGAGGTACGGGCACCAGTTGGGGTCTTCTTGGTGGGGGGCCACAGTTAGCGTGGGCTTGAAGGGTTGCAGCCACAGTGGACTTTGCAAGACCCATTGCAGCCGCAATTTCCCCGAGGGACATAAGCTTCCCTTGCTTTTCAACCATTTTGAGAACAATGTCCAGAGTGATCAATTTTCTTCTGCGTCTTGCAGGCTGATTGGCTGGGGGAGGGACATGTCAATCTTGGGAACTGGTTAATGCCATCTGATTGGCTGTTTTGGGGTTCTGGGCTCTTTGGGTGACCCCATGGCTCAAATGGCTGGTTCCGGATGCCGTCACTGATAAGGGATTTGGGTTGGTAGCTGCCTGTGCATGGTGGGCAAACAGGGCCATGCTGGAAGTTGCAGGAGAAAGAACAGACTCCTGGGTAGTGCTTGCGGAGGGCCTGCGGGTTGGGAGTGGCCATAGAAAGAGGCTTCACCGTTAAGAGACCCAGCGTAGCCCTGTATGATTTTGTCAAGGCCAGGGAACAGCTCGTTGACTTGGTTGGTGTTGGAAGAAGACACAATAAAAATTTATTAAAATTTTAAACTCAAGAAGAGGAATGTATATTTTAGTCAATTTTTTTGTTAAATATGTCAATTTTGTGAATATTACAATCTAAATTTTAGCCGACCTAAAATGGAATAGGGTGAATTTTGAGAATGCCTGTGCTTCCTAAAAGAATCAGCACAAATCATTCTAGATCCTTTAACATCCTTTTTGAGACACCCATAAATTATATTTATTTCAAATTCATTGCAATTTTGATTTGAAACTTGGTTCTTGGATTTGACAATCCCGCAATTTCAGATTTGTTAATTTTCACATGATGTCTATGATTCATTTGAAATACAGGAAATCACAAATTGTACATTAGAATCCTGCATTCCTGATTCATGTATCCCGCATTTGTTTGCTGAGTTTTGTCTTTTGTAAATTGAGTTATCTGCTCAAGAGATTCGAAATTTGCCAATTTAAATAAACCAAAAAAAATCAAAATAAATGGTTGATTTATTAAATATTTTATTTTTCACTCAGCTGAGTTGCCCGCAAAAGTGATTCAAAATTTGGACCAAGGATTTGACAATCCCGCATTTTTATGTTCAGGTTCTGAATTTACAGTACCATTAACAATTAACAATTATTTAAAAAAATAATTTTATTTCTATCTTTTTTAATTTATTCATTTTTTAGCGCAAAATTCAATATAATATTCAATGCATTATAATAAAAATATATTCTTCATACCTAGTATATTTAATTTCACTTACCTTTTCTACATATTCTTATATTTCTATAATACAATCAAACGTCACATTATTATATATAAATAATAATTTTTGAGACCTAATAAAAACAAAATAAATAAAAATAAAAATAAATTAAACCCAGAGAGCCCATTTATCTGATTGGCTCAGAGGCCAGGGCTTTTGGAAGAAAGGATTCCGAGTGCTCATAGAAAGCTGCCACCACATTGGGTGGCATCACAAATTGGCTAACCTCAAGAATATTGAATAGGTCCTCAGTGTCATGAGGAAGACCTTGTTTCACCTTATTCTTGATCCAACCAAACACCTCCTTGATTGGATTCAGGAATGGTAAATATGGAGGGAGGAAGAGAAGCCTCATTGGACAATCAGCAAGGCAGTGGCTGAAGGAGTGGTTATTCTTGTCAAAGGGGGGAACTCAGACATAACCAGATCCACCTTGTGGAGCCCAACATTATCAAGCACAACAACGTTGGTTGTGCCATTATAATCTATCCAAAGGTACTCCTTGACAGCTCAGAAAAACCAAGAAAGGTCCCGCTGTTATGGGAGCCTCTAATCATCTGGTATTGATCTAACCTGCGAGGACCAATAAGAGCAACCATTGTTTAGGTCTGGGAACAGACAGCTGCACAATGGGCTACACCATCCTTGGACCCCTTCTTGACCCACCCATGCCTGGACCTGAGTGAGGAGGAAAATGATGATTTGTTGATGTAGAAGAACTGGACATTCCCAGTCTCCTTTAGTGCCAGATATGTCTCGGAATAAATGTGTTGATCCTTGATGGTCTTTTCACTGTTTCTATTGTATGGAGAAACTCCGAGCACCTTCCACAAGAAGCCCAAATCAACCATAGTTTTGTAGACAAGGGTTTTGGAAACAGAAAGTCCAAACTCTGTGGTGAGCATTGATTTGACAGCAAGTGTGTCCAGGTGACAATCCTTGGCTACCCACTGCTTGATTGTGTCAATGTGTACGGGCTGAAGGAGTTTTGGCTGTCTTTTTGCTTTGGCAGATTTTGCAATTCACCCGGTGTTGCCATACTTGGTGTTGATGTTGGCAATGTACCTGGCTGTGACACCAAATCAGGAAGCAATATCCCAAACTGCCATTTCCCTGTTCAAGCAGTTGAGGAGAGCTTCACGCTTGCTTGCAGTGGCACCGTCAATGGTGGCATATGACACAGGTGCAGATGGCTCAACAGTGGCTGCCAATGGCTTGTAGGTGGTGTCAAAGACGCGGGGGCAGGAAGTAGCAACTATTGGGTCAAGAGTGCGGGGCCGGGTGACAACTGGGTAAACGGTGAAGGTGTAAGTAACCTCAGTGTTCCCGGTGACCCTGGTGTAGGAGACTTTGGTAGCAGGCCTTGAGAGTGGCTTCTATCTTGGATTTAGGCTGGTTGATCAGGCTTGGGATGCGGGAGGTGGTTGGCTGGCGCTGACACCTTGGGAGGCCTGTGTATTGGCATGACTCCCCTTGAGTTGGGTTCTGGGTCTGTTCTTGGACCCTCTGGGACGCCCTTGTGGACAGGCTGCCCCGCAGGCTGGTGCAGGAGTGGGTTGGGAATGTGATTGACAGTCCATAAAAATAAAATAAAAAATATATTTTAGATTACATATATATTTATTTGGATTTATTGGTTGAGTTGTGAGTAGTTATTTTCTCTTGATTTAGCCTTGAATAGTAGCAGAGTTTCTATATCCGTGATTTGAAGTGTATAATATTGTATCCTTTCTAGTTTTGGAAGATTTTAAAGTTTAATAACTTTTTATGTCTAATTATGGTTATTAAGATTGATTTTTTCATTTGATTTTAGTTGTGGTGGAGCTTCTTGATTTGGGTTGGTGTTTCCTAGTGTGCTTACTGTACATTAAATTTGGATTCCAGTTCCCGCAATTATTATTTGAGTTTACTAGTGGCATTCAAAAGTGATTTGAAATTTGGTTCTTGAATTTGACAATCCTGCAATTTCAAAAAACATAGTAAACTTAATGAAAATGGTTGATGGATTTAAACACTTCAAATCTGATTCCAGTTAATTCATTTTGTCCATTGGAAATATGCAGTTCAACTTGAACTTTGCAAAGTGTCTATGAGTTCCCACATTTTTAAAAATCCAAATAAAAAATACAAAGAATTCAATTTAATTAAAAAAAGGCCATCCTGCAAAAGTGATATGAAATTTGGACAAGGATTTGACAATTCCGCATTTTTACGTTCAGGTTCTGAATTTACAGTACGACAGTCATTTTCTATATGGTATAGTAGCTTTATATTAAAAGCAGGTGATTTTTAAAGAAAAATTAAAGTGGCAGCTTCAAAATTGGAAATTTAAAAGCGTTTTTACTCAAAAATAAGCGGCTGGGCTAGATGTTTAACCACGGGCGATATGATATCATCCCTTGAGTTGATAATGCGAAGTTCAGAAGACATAAACGAGAAATTCTTTTTCTTCTGTTCAGACAAGTTTGTCTTTGGAAACTGCTCTAAAGCAATTAAGGTGTTGTCAAGTACCTTTTGAACAGTAGATATAGCAAATTGACAGGCAGTAGCTAGATGGCCTAGAGACGAAACATCATTTTGAGAAATGTTATCTGATGTAGATTTCTGATACCACCCCAAAATTAGGGAAGCGAGTAAATCTCCCGTTCCTATAAAGTGGTGATTTTTTTGAGGATATGCAATGTAGAATGCTACTGGCTTATCATCGACAAGCTGGCTAGCATACATGAAGGAGGTCTTCTTATTTTCCGAAGAGGAACCCTGAGAAGTGGAATGAGATTTGGGCAGGACATTGCAACTTGTGAGGATAACATTTTTTATCCCCATTTTGTGAAACTTATCAAATACTTTGGCCAAATCTTCGATTGAAAGGATAGTTATTTCTGTCAGAAGCCTTTAAAGATTTTCAGTAAAGGATTCCAGAAACAAAGAGAAAACTTACTCGGCTTCGAACTGATTCGGAGTTATAATATCAGCCATAGGACAAATAACATCTCTGTAAATTGGGATAACTTCAGGCGAGACATAAAGCTTTCCGTTATCTCCTATCACTGGATCCAAGACTAGGCATGTTAGCTTGAGTACCTTATAAATCAGTACCGTACGTAACACCTGGACAAGCTATTTTTACTTTACTGACCATCTCGCCAGTAGCTTCAACTAGGCCAGCTGTTCCAAGGTAACCTAAGTTTTAAAGTAAATTGGTGCTCCAAAGCCAAGTGCCCCTATAAATAGCTCTGTGATATATTGACCAAAAAATAAAAGGGGTTGTATGATTTTAACAAAATAGGAAAAACAAACCTGTTAATAAGTATGAATACGAGGCTAATTCATTGATAAACACCCCTTCTAGAAGCTCTTTAAGCTCACGCCCTTCGAGCTTAGATCCAGTTATATGAGAGTACCCTATTTGTTTAAGCAAGTCCAAAATACGAGTTTACCAGTATGATTAGAAAAGTTCACTGTATTTAAGACGTCAACATCAAAACCTAGTAACTGAAGAGGAAAGGTTGCTGATTTATTTCCTTTTAAAAATTAATAAAATCGAACCAAAGAAGACATACCGACATAGCCAAAGACTACATGAGATTGGATTGACAAAACTCGTAAAGATTGATTCATATTTAAAACGTGAAATAATCGAGACAAAATGTTTAAGTAGATGCTGTAGGAATAAGAAAAATTCACTAATCAATAGGGGTGTGTAGTCATTAACAGGTTAAATGAGCGATTGGGAGGTATATTTAAGGATATATACAACTGTTTATGTTCAGGCTGATCAATTTTATTTCCCTTGGGAGCAGTAAAAATGAAGTTGGACTAATAAGATGTTTTATCACATTTACCACGTAGTTGATTTTCGTTCTAATTTATCCTTATTTTAAAAGAGTCTTAAATATTTTACCATTTGTTTAATTATATTTAGTTCCATTTCCATGTCTCAGCCACATATTGCTTCTTCGGATTGATTTGGCTTAACACATTGTGTTTATTTATCATTTATAACCAATTGAGTTAAAATTGGAAGCCTTGTCATAAGCGAGTGGCGTTTAATGGGCTTTACACTTTTACCATTTTCAATATAAATGTTAACTACAATCCACTTCTTAGACCGATACGATTAAAATCATGGTGTTATACCTTGGCGTCAGGAAAGTGCAAGCCACGTTGTAGCGGTGAACTACAAAAAGACCAAAAATAAAAGTAAGTAGATAAAGAAAAGTTCATTGTCTGAACTGAGCTCACCTTTAAAGCTAGCTAATAGTGCTATAAGATTTTCTCAAATCGAACAATTTGGCGATAACACTATCTTAATGGATTTGAAAACTATACCAGTGGAAGGACATCATCAGTCTATTTTTTACTTTTAAAAATATCCCATGGCATCTGTGTCATGGCCTGAGCTGCTATCAGGAGATTCTTCAGTTGAAGGAAAGAGTTTGGCCTGGAAAGCCCAGTATATGACAGGTGACATTCTCATCACATAACTGGTAGCAGTGCCCTAGTGGCACCAAGCTCTCATATGGGGAATCACTTGTTCAGTGAGCCCCATAATGGTTACATAGGCAAACCCAAGCTTACTGTTTTATAAGGTGAATTGGTAGCAACAAGGGGAAGCTCTCCAGCTGAGGTGCTTATTTGCTCTCTTGGCAGGGAAAGGTAGTGGATCTGGTCAAAGCTTCAATATGGAAAGGGGGCACAGAAGCAGGATCTATTTCTTGATCCAAGTGTCTGGATGAGAGAACTAATACAAATATTTTTCCCACTGAGGCACTAACACTCTGCTCAGTTTCTCAGCGCTGGCATTTGAGCTATAAGTATTATATATTAGATAGGCCCAGCAGTATAAAGTTTTTAGTAATGTGATAAACTCCTGTGAAGATACAAATTGTCAGGAATGATAATTTGGATTCTCCTAAA